>CAUYUJ010017526.1:88814-93814 GCA_963575745.1 Prorocentrum cordatum | reverse complement strand
GTAGTGCCCCTTTCCAGCTTCTCGCTGGAGCGGAGTTCGCCGCCTCGCCGCGGACGAAAAAATGTGCGGCTATGGAGGTTCGGGTTGACTGACGCCGCACCTGGCCGTGCAGAAGCAGTGGAATTACGACCCGATGCTCCACGCTACTTGTTGCATCCTGGTGCAGTACGCGGAGTGGGTGTGGGACATGCGGATGTCTCCGTCTCGTCTGCAGCGGTCTCGGATGGCCATTCGCGACAGGATCGCTGGCCTTCGGCGCGGCTCCCTCCGGGCCGGTGCCAGGGGCCAGCTGCCTGCGCTGTGGCTTACGCTGAGACGAGCTGGATGGGACATGTTTCAGGCTGCGGTGCTGGTCGGCGACACCGGACTCCGCACATCACTGCTGTGTTTCTCGCCCTCGGGAATGCACGTCGTTTATTTCTAATCGTGCTCATTTCTAGTTGTGCTCGTTTCTAGTTGTTCCCGGCCCCCTAGTGGCCAGGAAGAGGCCCAGGGTAGAACAATTAGAAATGAAAGGATCTTGGCCCCCAAAAAAATCAAAGAACTTTCGAAGAATTAGAAACGAACAATATGTAACTTCATGCATCGGAGTCTGGAGCGCTGGCAGAGTCACCACATATCAGACCATCTACCTGGCGCGCCGCCGCGCGAGGCTGGCGGCCGCAGGAACCACACATCTGGATGCGTGCCTTTCGACTTGGCCATCTCCAGCCGATGTCAGTAGGGTTGCGAGGAGCCCTGGCCAAGTTGCAATCGAATGACATGTGGTCGCCAGCTCGACGCAGGGAGGCGGGGTACGCCGACAGCGCCATCTGCGAGTTCTGCGGCCATAAGAGTGCGGACTTGGAGCATGAGCCGTTCCCCTGCAATGTGCACCAGCAGCAGGAGTCAGAGGAGTGCGAGCCATGCCGTGAGGATGACGTCAACATGCGAAGGGATATGTTTGAGCGCGGTCGCTGGGGTGCGGCCGCAATCTTGGATGTTTCGCCCATCGACCTCCTCGACGCCATCCCCTGCCTGAGTTCGGGCCCAGCGCTCCATCGACCCTGCCTGTGAGAGAATGGGGTACCGTGCATATATGGCCTGGCCGCGTAAATATATTTTCGCCGACGGCTCTTGCTTTGATCGTGATGTCCCTGAAGCCCGTAGATGTGGATGGGCCATTGTTGCACCCTCCTCCTCCTCCCCCTCCTCCTCTTCATGCTCCTCCTCCTCCTCCTCCTCCTCCTCCTCCTCTTACCGCACAAAGCCCTTTTCGGGGGTTTGGCGTGCGCCATTCAAACGGTCCACTCGGGCCGAGCGGTTTGCGGCGCTCCGAGGTCTCGCGGCTCGTCCCACGATGGTGGTCACAGACCACCTGCAGGGGGCTCCAGCTCGAGGGGAACCTCTGGGCAGGAAGGCGTGCTCGGGCGGGGGCTCCCCGTGCGTCGGTCTAGCAACAGATGCGTGAACTTGTTTTATCGCGACGATGATCGCCACCACGCTTTTGTTGTTTGGGCCACGGCCCATCGCAGCCTCGAGGAGGGCCTGCGCGCGGCCGTCGAGTCAGGGGAGCCCCCTGAGCGTCGCATCGGCAAGCTGTGGGCCGACGTGTTTGACAGACTCGCTGCCCTCGAAGGTCCAGGCTCGTCTGGTGTGTTCAAGGGTTAAGTCGGGCCTGTCCCCCTACAAGGGGATCTTGGACGAAAAATAAGAAATACTCAAAAAATACTTAAATAATACCACTGAGAAAAAACAATCATAATATGTTTAGGGCTGTAGGGCTATACGGCTACAGGGCTATATGGGCTCTTGGGCGCTATATGGGCTATATGGCTATATGGGTTATAGGGCTATAGGGCTATAGGGCTATAGGGCGATAGGGATATAGGGCTATCTATAAGGCTATAGGGCTACAGGGCACCGGGCACCCAGGCACCGGGCACCCGTCACCCGGGCACCCAGGCAGCGAACCTGGGCACCCGGGCACCCGGGCACCCGGGCACCCGGGCACCCGGGCCCGGCCACCGAATCGGCGGCGAACCTGGGCACCCGGGCACCCGGGCACCCGGGCACCCAGGCCCGGCCACCGAATCGGCGGCGAACCCAGGCACCCGGGCACCCGGGCACCCGGGCCCGGCCACCGAATCGGCGGCGAACCTCAAATCCTCTAGGACCCCTACAGAGGCAAGCTCCGCTTGGGAAAAGATGCCCAAGTTCGAGCTGGAGCGAGCGAGGGCCACCACGAGGTGTCTCGCTTTCGCCGCCGAGAGGGCCGCGAGGCCTGCCGCGCCCGTCGTCCGTCGTCCGATCGTGCGTGTCGTTCGTGATACGCGCGTGCGAAAGCCCACCTCGCATCGTTTCGTGGCACTTCCTGGAGATCGGATCGTCTGCACAGTATGATGGAGGCAAGCGTCGACCGTCCTCCCTCGAGTCCCGCTCCACCCTGGCGTGCGACCCTCAGGAAGTTGGGCCTGGCCAAAGTGGTCGAATGGATCGACCGCGTGGCCATTTGCTCTCGATGCGGTGCGCACGCCGTCAGACCCAATCGATTGTCCGTCGGCCTCTGTAGGGTCTGTCCTCGAGGCGGGGTGGGAGGCGGGCGGGATCCACGAGTCCAGTCTATGTTGGAGGCGGCCCAGCGGGGGCTCCACCAGAAATCGGGAGAGCGGCTGGGGGCGCTCATCTTTTCAGAGCTGGTGCCTGCCGCGGAGGCGCCCGCGGGCGACAGCGAGACGCCGGAGGCGGGGGCTGATGCCGCTGCCGCCGCCATCCCTTGAGGTCTGCTGAGGAATGCTTTTCCCTTCCTTTAGTGCTGTGTCCTCGTGATTCACTTGGACTCTTGACTCTTGCATTCTTGTACTCCTCTTTTTCCTCCTCATTCTCCTCCTCCTCCTCCTCCTCCTCTATCTCCTTCCCTTGCCCCTCTTCCTCCTCGTCCTGGTCCACTTCCTCGTCCTCCTCTTCCTCCTCCTCCTCCTCCTCCTCCTCCTCCTCCTCCTCCTCCTCCTCCTCCTCCTCCTCCCTCTCCTCCTCCTCCTCCTCCTCCTCCTCCTCCTCCTCCTCCTCCTCCTCCTCCTCCCCCTCCTCCTCCTCCTCCTCCTGCTCCTCTTCCTGCTCCTCCTCTTCTTCCTCCCCCTCCTCCTCGTTCTCCTCCTTCTCCTCCTCCTCATCATCATCAGCATCATAATCACCACCATCATCACCATTGTCATCATCATCATCATCATCATCATCATCATCATCATCATCAGCATCAGCATCACCACCATCATCACCATCATCATCATCCTCATCATCATCAGCATCATCATCACCACCATCATCATCATCAACAACAACAAAAATCATTTTAAGACTGTTCGCCCTTATCTGCTCGAAAGTCGAATAACGCGGATTTCCCAAACCCTCGATACCAGGTCTCTTCGTCTTCGATCGAACCCCTTTTGGGGGGTATACCTTTCTTCCCTGCAGTCCGGGCCCCGGCAAGCGGCGGGGCGGCCGCGGACCGTCGGCCTGACCAGCGGCAGCGCTGATCGGCGGGGCGGCCGCGGACCGTCGACCCGACCCCAAGAGGGACGGACAGGGGACCGACCACGACGACGACGACGACGACGACGTCGACGACGACGGCAACGACGGCGACGGCGACGACGACGACGAGCGAAAGCGAGAGCGAGAGAGAACGACAGCAGAGCCACGAAGGACACGAAGTTGGCCACTGAAGGGCGACAGCGGGGACACGAAGGGAATGCGTATGGGTCCACGAAGAGCGCGAACGAGCGTGGGCCACGAAGTGCAGATAATGCCGGGCCACAGAAAGCAACGATGGGGCCACTGAGGGTAGCACCTGGGCCACGTAGGACAATGAGGGGGCCACAAACGGCGACAGCGGGGCCACGAAGGGCATGCACATGGGGCCACAACGGGCGCGAACGAGCGGGGGCCACGAAGGGCATACGTATGTTGGGCCGCCACTGAGGGCAGCAACGGGGACACGAAGGGCAGCGAGGGGGCCACGAAAGGCGACAGCGGGGCCACGAACGGCATGCATATAGGGCCACCACGGGCGCGAACGAACGGGGGCCACGAAGGGCATACATATAGGGGGCCACGAAACAAAGCGACGGGGCCACGAAGGGCTGCAACGGGGCCACGAAGGGCAGCGAGGGGGCCACGAAACAAAGCGAGGGGGCCACGAAGGGCTGCAACGGGGCCACGAAGGGCAGCGAGGGGGCCAGGAAGGGCTGCAACAGGGCCACGAAACAAAGCGAGGGGGCCACGAAGGGCTGCAACGGGGCCACGAAGGGCAACGAGGAGGCCACGAGGGGCTGCAACGGGACCACGAAACAAAGCGAGGGGGCCACGAAGGGCTGCAACGGGACCACGAAACAAAGCGAGGGGGCCACGAAGGGCTGCAACGGGGCCACGAAACAAAGCGAGGGGGCCAGGAAGGGCTGCAACAGGGCCACGAAACAAAGCGAGGGGGCCACGAGTCCTAAGCGTGAGCGCGACTCCTGGGAGCGCGGCGCTGGAGTAAATTGCAAGAAATTCCAACGCAAGGGCGCTATTCTTCAGTAAATTGCAAGCAAGTCTCCAGCGAGAGCGCGACTCCAGAGCGCAGGAGGAGCGATTCCTGAATGAATCGTAAGGACGTCCCAAGCGAGAGCGCGATTCTTGAATAAAATGCGAGGAAGTCTCGGGCGGGAGCGGGGGTCCTGGCTAAATTGTGAGGAAGTCTAAAGCGAGAGCCGTTGTTGTTGTAACCCGGGGGCCAGGGGGCCAGTTTGAGCAGGAAGACTTTCCTTGACAAAAAAACAAGGTGCGAGCCCCGGGGGGGCACTCCAATTGAAAACAACAATGTGCACAGGTGGGGGGATCAACAATCATTATTCTTCAAGAATGAGTTCAGTAACAACAACAACAACAACAACAACAACAACAACAACAACAACAACAGCATGATCATCATCATCGACAACTACATCATCATCATCACCATCATCATCATCATCATCATC
>CAUYUJ010017526.1:56314-81314 GCA_963575745.1 Prorocentrum cordatum | reverse complement strand
CCCTCCCTCCCTCCCTCCCTCCCATCCTCCCCCCTCCTCCCTCCCTCCCTCCCTCCCTCCCTCCCTCCCTCCCTCCTCCCCCTCCTCCCCCCCCCTCCCTCCCTCCCTCCCTGCCTCCCTCCCTCCTCCCTCCCTCCCTCCTCCCTCCCCCCTCCTCCCCCCTTCTCCTCCTCGTCCTCCTCCTCCTCCTCCTCCTCCTCCTTCTCCTCCTCCTCGGCGGCGAGACTGGGGGGGAAGTGAGAAGGAGAAGGCCTTCTCGGAGGACGCCGCGGCCCATCCCGGTGCCGCGGCGCTGGCCTCCAGCCCAAGGCCACCCGGCGGGTGGCCGGCGGCGGACATGCCGCAGCGCAGGGGCGCGGCCGCGGTGGGCTCGAGCGCGGCAGGAGGGGAGGGGGGGGCGAGGGATGGAGGAGGGGGGGGGCGGGAGTGAGGGAGGAGGGAGGGGGAGGAGGGAGGGGGGAGGCGGGGGAGGAGGAGAGGGAGGAGGAGGAGGAGGAGAAAGGGAGGAGGGGGGGGAGGAAGGAGGAGGAGGAGGAGGAGGAGGAGGAGGAGGAGGAGGAGGAGGAGGAGGAGGAGGAAGGGGGGGAGGGGGGGAGGAGCAGGAGCAGGAGGAGGAGGAGGAGGAGGAGGACGACGACGAGAAGGAGGAAGGAGGAGCAGGTAGAGGAGGAAGAGAGAGTAGGCGAGGAGGAAGAGAAGGAGGGGAGAAAAGAGGACAAGTAGGATGAGGAGCAGAAGCAGGAGCGCCTTCTCCCTGTCGGCACCTTCTTTGCCATTTAGTACTGTCGTCTCCGAGTTTTCTTCCACCCCCCCCCTTCCCCCCAAACGGCGAAGGCCGCTGGGGGAAGAGACTTGAAAGATGAGCACTGGGGGGAAAGGGGAAGAGAGGAAGGAGCCGGAAGAGGAGAGCTACGGATGAGAGGAGCGGCGGAGGAGGATGTGGAGCAGGGAATAAAGAACAGGAATGAAAGAAGAGAACCACAATGAGGCGAATGCGCACAAAGGAGGGCGAGGAGGCAACGACTGAACAAAGATTGGAAAACGGTACGCCGCGACAGACCTCGGACGGGCCGCCTGGATGCACGCGGACAAGAAAATGGTCACGGATGCGTCCATGGCTATGCCGATCATCCCCCTGGCTCTCAAACGTGGTACTCGAGTGGAACTTGCTATGGAAGTTGATAACATCACTGCTTCCCTATTGAGCCGGGGGGGTCCACCAGGGGTGAAACGACGGTGGCCATTACATGCTGGCACTCTATTGCCATGTTGCTCGTTTCTATCCTTTCTTTAGCGTTGAGGTCCTTCTTGCCTGTTTCGTGAGCAGTTTCCGTTGGACAGTCGTTACATGTTCCTTCGGGCACTCCGTCTGTAGCTCCACGATGTCCTGGGGTGCTCGACGTGCGGCAGGAGCCTCGCGGCCTCCATCAGCAGAGTCAGCACCTCGTCGAGGCGAAGGACCTACAGCAAGATCATTGTCGGCGGCGCTCTCTAGTTACGTAAAACTTCGTAGCGCGTGAAGTGGCGCCGCCTGCAGTGGCACGGTAGAGATGTACGATACGAAATCTGGTGTTAAAACACGACACACAACGGGGGGGCGTTCCCAATCGATGTTTGACTTATGTGGGTGCCCCTACGGGTCCCCAAGGACATGTAGGACGACGATTGGCAAACATAATCACACACACTTTAAAAAACGAATCGACGGAATCAAAAAAACAACAACAAATTAGCACAGCATAACAACAAACAAAACAAACCACAACAACAACAACAATCAGTTTAAGACTGTTCGCTCCTATCTGCTCACGTGCCAATCGAAACGTAGATTATCCAAACCCTCGAAACCCGCCCTCGTCGTCTTCGATCGTACCTCCTTGGGGGTATATCTTCCTTACCTGCCACGTGCGTTTAGTGCAGCCCCTAGAACAAGGGAGAAGAATGGAACACGAGAGAAATGAGCAGGAGGGGGGCAAGGAGCAGAAAACAAATGGTAGAACCAGACGGGCAGATCGGGTGGGCAGACCCATAGCAAGCAGGTCGGGAAGGCGGGCCCAGGCGGCCAGGTCGAGCAGGCGGGTTGCTGAAGCGTGGGTCCTGCATAAATCGCCAGGAAGTCTCGAGCGATAGCGCGATTCCCAAGTAAATCGTAGGGCCAAAGCGAGAGAGTGATTCCTGAGCGCCGAGGGCGCACCGTCTGAATAAATTGCGAGGAAGTCCCACGCGAGAGCGCCACTCCTGCACACATTGTGAGGACTTCCCGCGCGAGAGCGCGATTCGTATACAAATTGTGAGGAAGTCCCGCGCGAGAGCGCGATTCGGGAATAAATTGTGAGGAAATATCAGGCGGGAGTCGATGTCGTTGTAAACCGGGAGCCAGGGGCCCAATTTGAGCCTAGTGACTTTCCCTGATAAAAGACAGGGTGCGAGCCCCGGGGAAAGCACTTCAATTGAGACATACAATGGTCAGCAGAGGGGGGATCAACAATAACTATTCTTGAGTAGTGAGGGTTCAACAACAACAACAACAAAAACGACGACAACAACAACAGCAACAGCAACAGCGACAACAAAAACAACAACAACACCAACAACAATTAAACAACAACAACAACAACAACAACAACAACAACAACAACAACAACAACAACAACAACAATAACAACAACAACAACAACAACAACAACAACAACAACAACAACAACAACAACAACAACAACAACAACAACAGCAGCAGCAGCAACAACAACAACAACAATCAGTTCAAGACTGGTCGCTCTGATCTGCTCGCGTGCCAGTCAATACGTATATCCCAAACCCACGATACCCGCCTTCTTCGTCTTAGCTCGTACCCTCTTGGGGCTATATATCTGTCTTACCTGCAACGTGTATTTCGCGCAGCCCCTAAGGCAGGGAAAGAGAGGACGGATGGAAGGAAGAGACGAGGGGAAGGGAGGATAGGAGGGGCTAGGAGCAGAAAACATGGTAGAACCAGACGGGCAGATCGGGCGGGTAGACCCTAACGGGCGGGTCAGGAAGACGGGCCCAGGCGGCCAGGTCGAGCAGGCGGGTTGCTGAAGCGTGCGTCCTGCAGGAATCGCCAGGAGGTCTCGAGCGACAACGCGATTCCCAAGTCAATCGCGAGAAAGGCTAAAGCGAGAGCGTGATTCCTGAGTGTCGAGGGCGCGGCATCCCACGCGAGAGCGCGATTCCTGTTTAAATTGTGAGGACGTTCGGCGCGAGAGCGCGATTTGGGAAATAAATTGTGAGGAAGTATCAATCGGGAGCCGTTGTTGTTGTTGTAACTCGGGGGCCAGGGGCCTAATTTGGTGACCCCTCGCTTTCCCTTCTCAATAAAGAAAGTACGAGCCCCAGGAAAAGCACTTCAAGTGAAAATTACAAAGTGCCCGGAGGGGGGGGATCAACAACAACTATGTAGAAATGAGAATTCAACACCACGAAAAAACAACACTCATTTTGGGACTGCTCGCTCTTATCTGCACGCGTGCCAGTGAACACGCATATCCCAAACCAACGATACCCGCCTTCTTCGTCTTCGCTCGTACCCTCTTGGGGGTATATCTTTCTTACCTGCAACGTGTATTTCGTGCTGGCCCTGAGACAGGAGAAGACAGGACGGATGGAAGGAAGTGGCAAGGTGCAGGCAAGTTGCTGAAGCGTGCGTCCTGCATGAATCGCCAAGAAGTCTCGAGCGATAGCGCGATTCCCAAGCAAATCGCGAGAAAGGCTAAAGCGAGAGCGTGATTCCTGAACGTCGAGGGCGCGGCGTCTGAATCAATGGCGAGGAAGTCCCACGCGAGAGCGCGACTCCTGCACACGTATGTGTGGACGTCCCGCACGAGAGCGCGGGTTTGGAAATGATTGTGAAGAAATATCAGGCGTGAGCCGTTGTTGCTGTAACCCGGGGGCCAACAACCTGTGACACCTCGCTTTCCCTTGGAAAAAACAGAGTGCGAGCCCCGAGAGAAGCACTTCAATTGACAAATACAATGGTTACCGGGCAGGGGAGATCAACAATCATTATTCTTCAGAAGTGAGGACTAAAAAACAATCCAGCGCAGCCAGGAAACGCACACAGCAAAGCAAACAACAAGACAGATAAGCAGTTGTACGACCTGAATACGTAAACAAACAGAAACCTACAAAAGCAACAAGCAAGCAAGCAAGCAAACAGACAAACCAGTAACGCGGGGCGCCTGCTGGCGGGCCTCACGGGCACAAAGCCCGCAGAGGCCGCACGGGAGACCACCTGGCACGACTCCATGGACGCCACAAGCACCACCAGCATAATGATTGTGACTACCTACCAAACCACCCCAACCCAACCCGAAGACCCGAATTTGACCCGAATTTCGGGTTGGGGGGGTTCGGGTTCCATGTGTTTTTTCGACGTTCACCGACCCCCCCCCACTGGAAATGGAGGGCAAATTGAGGCCTTCGGGTTGGGTTGGGGTGGTCTGGTAGGTGGTGAGATTATGAGGCTCGCGGCCATACCGACAACATGCAGAACGGTTGGATGAGGGGGGCGCTCAGCAGGAAGAGGCTCGAGAAGACCAGCACTTCACGAGTGCGGCCGTGCAGCGCTGCATGACGCCAGCATGACGTCTGGAGACGGGGGCGAGGAGGAAAAGGGCACGACGAAGAACAAGATAACTCGCTTCCAGCGTGCACAGGTCCAGTCACCTGGTCAGCCAAGTGGAGCCGCACAAGCACAGACTGGGGCACCTTCGAAACCTCCGCCACGCCCAGGTGCGATGGGCGCCAGAATTAAGGAGCTACATACCGCTGCCCGCTGCATAGCAGAGATCTCGGCTGGCGTGAAACGCACAGAAACACGAGCATCGTCGACAGCGTCCGAAGATCACAGTCGGTGCGAAACCTGTGGTGCACCTCAAGACCACGTTCCAGCTGAAATCCTCGACCAACTTGTGCAGAGAGCGGTGCTCAAGGCCGGAACAAGGCGCACGACATGCTTCGCCTAGCTGGCAACAACAACGAAGAGCAAGTGCACCATGACTGGCAGCACGAAAAGAACCCAAGCTACGAGCACGGCGGTGCCAGCGCCGCCCTTGCACACGCAGAGTAGCAAGCACCAGATCACCCAAGTATAGAATCGCCGACGACGACGATGACGACGATGACGACGACGAAGACGACGACGACGACGACGAGGACGAGGGCGAGGACGTGAAGGAGGACGAGAAGAAGGATAAAGCACAGAAACTGCCATAGAAACCCTTACAACCCCTCAGAACTCCGCAGAACCCCTCCTCCACTATACCTTATCGCTTCGCCGTGCACCGCCAGTAGCGGATCTGCTGGCGCGGAGGACAAATGGGCGCCCCATGGCGTGGCACTACCAGCGCCGGGCCACAGGCCGTCCCAATGCTCGAAGGTCTAACTCCCCCGATTTGCAGAAGCAACGAATCCAGCGAATCCTTCCACTTGCTCCTTCCTCACTCTCGGGCCTCTTCCTCCTCTTCCTCCTCCTCCCCTACCTCCCTCCTCCTCTGGCCTCCTCCTCCTCCTCCTCCTCATCCTCTGGCCCCCTCCTCTTCCTCTTCCACCTCATTCTCTTCCTCCTCCTCCTCCTCCTCCTCCTTCTCCTCCTCCTCCTCCTCCTCATGCTCCTCCTCCTCCTGCTCCTCCTCCCCCTCCTCCCTCATCCTCCTCCCTCCTCCTCCTCCTCCTCCTCCTCCTCCTTCTCCTCCTCTTCCTCTTCCTCCTCTTCTCTTCCTCCTCCTCCTCCTCCTCTCCTCCTCCTCCTCCTCCTCCTCCCTCCTCCTCCTCCTCCTCCTCCTCCTCCTCCTCCTCCTCCTCCTCCTCTGGCTCATCCTAATCCTGGTATTCTCCTCCTCCCCATTTCTCCTCCTCCTCCTGTTCCTCCTCCTCCTCCTCCTCATCCTCCTCCTCCTCCTCCTCCTCCTCCCCCTCCTCCTCCTCCTCCTCTGGCCTCCTCTGGCCTCCTCCATCCTCCTTCTCCGTCGTCGTCCAGGCGGCGAGGGGCAGGGGGGCGCCGGCAGCAGGCGGGGGCGGCGGCGGGCCCGACGGCTGTCGGCGAGCAGGTACTCGGCGAGGGTCAGGCCACGGTCGCGCAGATCCTTAGGATCGCCCCCTCCACTGCTCCTCCTGCTCCTCCTCCTCCTCCTCCTCCTCCTCTCCTCCTCCTCCTCCTCCTCCTCCTCCCCCTCCCCCCCCCTCCTCCGCGCCCTTCTCCTCCTCCTCCTCCCCCTCCCCCTCCTCCTCCTCGTTCCCCTCCCTTCCTCCTCCTCCTCCTCCTACTGAAAACAGCAAAACCACAGAGAAAGGCTCCGTTCTGCAATGGCGGATTTTTCCCCCAGGTCTTGTCCCACCGAGCGCGGGGGAAAAGTCGGCGTCTTTACGTGGCCCCATGAACGTCATAGGGGGGCTTTATTGGGACCCCCCCACAAAACAAAACCTGTGATCTCCGAGTACGCATTTGGTGTTCTCTCTGGGGGTGAAGCGGCGAGCTCAGGCGCCTGAGGGTTTAGGAGGGCCCTCTTGAGGGCATTCGCAGGCCCCAAGAGGGCCCCAAGAGGGCTCCAAGAGTGCCCTCAGCAAACCCGAACGATTCTGGGGAAATGCTGCCGCGCTCCCCCGGAATAGTTTGGGCCCTCTTGAGGGGCCTCTTGGCGCCTTCGCAAGGCCCTCTTGGTGCCCTCTTGGAGCCTTCTTGGGCCACTTCTTGAAGTTTCTAGGGGCCCTATCGAAGCGTTGAGAATACCCCGAAAACCCTTCAGGGAATAGAGAATATCATAAAAAGCTACGCTTTCTCTCCCCTCGGTCTTGATTTTCCCCCGACCCTGGTGGGGCAAGACCAAGGGGGATAAGGTAAATGGATGAGCAATATAGGTTTACAATAAATTAACTCGGTATCCAAACGACTTCGGCACCACCATCACCGGAGCCCGCATGTAGATGTGGCGAGAGCCCCTGCCCCTTCGCAAAACGAGAAAGGCCCCGCAGGCAAAGCAGTAGACAGATCATGCACTGAAAAACGGCGGAACCACAGATAGAAGCTCCGTGCTGCAATGGCAGACTTTCCCCCCAGATCTTGTCCCACCGAGCGCGGGGGAAAAACTGACGTCTCTACGTGGCCACATGAAGGCCATGGGAGACTTGATTGGGACTCCCCCCAAAACACAAACTTGAGATCTCCGAGCACGCATTGGGTGTCCTCTCTGGGGGGGAAGCGGCGAGCTCAGGCGCCTGAAGGTTTTAAGAGGGCCCTCTTCTTGAGGGCCTTCGCAGGCCCAAGAGGACCCAAGAGGGCTCCAAGAGTGCCCGAGGAAACCCGAACGATTCTGGGGAAACGCTGCCTCAGGATCGCCAAGGAGGCCTCCAGACGGCCCAAAATTGGTCAAGATGGCCTCATCGCCCCCTCCTACTACGATGACCAAGGCATTGAAACCGTAGAACTCGCGCCACGCATTTTTCCCTCTGAGTTGCGCGGGCGCTGCTCGGGGGAAAAAAATCGACATACTACGGCCCCTGTTGCGATTACGTCTACGATCACGCGCTCAAGGATGCCAACTCTCGAGTCTCTACGGAAGCACCCGACGTGGCCGAAGTGAGCCTTACACGGGTCAAAAAATCACAGAGAGGCCCCGCGATGTTTTTGTTATGGCGCCAGGCTCGGAAGTACAACATGCTCAGGATGGCTTCCAAGACGGACCTGGGGGGTCCCCAAAGCCACCAAGACGGCTCAATGCGTCTCCAATGCGGCCCAAGGGGGTTCCAACATGGCCTCAGCACCGCTCAGGAAACCTCTAGACTGCCTCAGATGGCTCAAGATGGTGTCGTAGTTTCCTCCTAAAGCGATTACGCAGGCATCGAGCCAGTAACACTCACGCCCTGCATGTTTTCCCCCGGAGTTGTGCGGGCGACCCCTCCCCCCACTTCCTCCCCTGGACTTAGACAGGGGTGGTCGCGGGCGGTCAGAGCGTCCAATATGGCTCAAGACGGTTCCAAGAGAGCTTCAGAGAGCCCGAGCTGGCCTCCAAGATGGTTCCAGATACCCCAAAATGCCTCAAGATGGCTCTCAAGATATATCAAGAGGCCGCAATAACGTTCCAAGCCAGCTCCAGGTGGTCACGGAGCATTCGCAGTAGACAGAGTCACAATCCTTCCAAAACTTGCAGAACATGTATGATGTGTACCTCGTCGCCCGTTCGCTTTCCATTTTCTTCACATGCGTCAATACGGACCCAACATGGCCCAGGAGAGCATCCAGAGAGGCCCAAGAAAGCTCAAAGATGACCCCCAAAGCGTTCCAGACGCTCCAACAGCGCTCCAAGAGGCGATATTCGGGACACCCGAGGGGAAATACTAATTGGAGCCATCATTTTTGTTGATCGATTGCCTTCAGAATGCGGCCAAGAAACGCCCATGAAGCCCCAAGAACCCCCCAGATGATTCCAATATGGCACCAAGAAATCCCAAAAGAACCCCAAGCGGCCCCAGGAAGATTTCCCGAGGCACCCAAGACGCCCAAGAGCTCGGAGCCGCCCGCGAATTCAGCATACAACCTGAACCGAAAGGAAAATGGGAGAACGCTTCGTGAGGGATAATATATTATTATTGCTGCTCCTCATCCTACTCGTCCTATTCATACTCCATATCTGTACTCCCTTATCCGTCCAACCAGCCTACTTTTTATATTCCTTTTTCTTTTCCTCCTCCTCTTCCTCCTCGTCCTCCTCCTCGTCCTCCTCATCATCATCCTCCTCGTCCTACTCTTCTTCCTCTCCCTCCGCTTTCCTACTGCGACGCAGAACTGACACCGCGCATTTGTCCCCCCAAGCTGTGCGGACACAGCTCGGGGGAAAAATCCGAAATACATAAAAGACTGTATTTCATGGGCGGCCAACGACAATACGTGTTCCCCCCGATCAAGGCATGGAGGGCCGCGACCCGTTAGAGCGTCCAAGATGGTCCGAGAGGGGGTTCCACACGGCCATCGATAGCCCAAGATGGCCCCCAATACAGCTCAAGACACCTCAAGATAAGCTGGGATAGCCTCCGACATGCTCCGAAACAGCGACAGAAAAGGGGCGCCGTGGGGGGTGCCCGAGGCGGCCTGGAGGAGGCGACCAGAGAAGACGGAGGAGAACCCTGGCCCCTCGCGAAACGAGCAAGGCATCGCAGGCATAGCAGTCAGCAAATCATGTACTGAAAACGGCGAATCCACAGAAACTGGCTCCGTTCTGCAATGGCGGATTTTTCCCCCAGGTCTTGTCCCACCAAGTGCGGGGGAAAAACTGCTGTCTTTACGTGCCCCCATGAAGGCCATAGGGTGCTCAATTGGGACCCCTCCCCAAAACACAAGCCTGAGACCTCCGAGCACGCATTCAGTGCCCTCTCCGGGGAGGAAGCGGTGAGCTCAGGCGCTTGAAAGTTTTAGGATGACCCTTTCGAATGCCTTCGCAGGCCCCAAGATGTCCACAAGAGATCTCCAAGAGTGCCCTCAGGAAGCCCGAACGATTCTGAGAAACGCGTTTGCGCTTCCCAGGAACAGCATGGGTTTTTGTTGGCCCCTCTTGAAGGCCCTCTGGGTGCATTCGTGGAGCTCTTTCGGTGCCCTCAGGGAGCCTTCTTGGCCTATTTCTTGGAATTCTCCAGGGGCAAAATCGAATCTCGAAGTTTTGAGAGTATGCCGAAAACCCACCCGGAAAGGAATAATTCAAAAAACTAGATGTTCTTACTACACTTGGTCTTGATTTTTCCCCCGGCTTTAGCGGGGCAATACCAGGGGAAAAACGTAAATGAATAAGCAATGTAGATTTCAATATCTGTTTTTGCAACGGCGGATTCTTCCCCCATGTTTTGTTCCACCGAGCGCAAGGGAAAAAACACGTTTTTACGTGGGCCCATGAGGCCATGTGGGAGGCACTCTATTGAATTTCGCCAAAATTTGAACCTGAGATCTCCGAGCACGCATTGAATGTTTTCTTCAGAAAGGAAGCTTCAATTTCAAACGCTTGAATTAAGTTAATGAGTTTAGTTCATTTAACCTATACATATTAATTAAATTGATTAAATGAACGCTGCTGTTCTCAGCGCTCGCCGACTGCTTCGCAGGGGGGGCACAGAAATTAATTAAATACAATAAACTAATATAATCAATTTAATTACTTAAACTGATTAAACTAATTAAACTAATTCAATTAGTTTAATCAACGATACTTAAACTGATCCAAGTAGTTCAACTAACGAACTTAATTAGTCTACACAAACTAATTTAATTAATTGTATGAATTTACTTAATTTAATTAATCAAATTAACTCCATTATTTTCACTCATTAAATTAATTTCTGGGCCTTCACCACCGGCTTCGGCAAGCGCTGGAAGCAGCAGGATTAATTTAACCAATTGAATTAATGTGATTAATTTGAATATATTGTAGGGATTAATTAAACTAGAACCACGCGCGCGCTTCGCGCGCGCTTAGGTTCTAGCTAGGATCGTCACCGTCGTCATCATGAACATCACCATCGCCATCATTCCCCCCGCCAAGGCTAATGTACATCGTTTCTGGATGCTTCTGGCCCGAATACGAAAGGAGTTTCTGTAGTTAGAGTCTCTGGGGGAAGTCGCGGGGCCCCTCAGGATCCTTACGGATGCCTCTGATAATCCCCCAGCGTGCCCCACGAGATGGCCAGAGGGTGTCCGAACAGAACCCGAGGACGGCGACGACGGCGGCGATGAAGACGGCGGCGATCGCGGCGACGAAGGTAGCGGCGGTTGCCATGGGTTGTGCGCGGGCCCTGGACCTCTCGACGACTTCCTGGGGATGTTTCTTTTTTCATCCTGAGTCGTTTTCTGACGGTCCCGAAACCCTGCGAGGGGCCCCGGAGGCCGAAAATTGACCGAAACCGCCGTCGTGATTTTTCCAAGACGTCGGAGGTCCAGGTCGTGCTTCCCGCCTCCCCAGACCTCCGACGTCGTAATTTTTGCGACCTCGGGCCCAGGAATCGATTGGGAAAACGCACATGGGAAGGCAAGAAATGATGGACCCATCATTTCGTACCTGTGCCTTGATCAGTGGGACGGGCTTCGCACCGCCGCACATCACAAGACACGCTCGAGCGGATCCAGCCGTGGCGACGTCGGGGACTGCAGAAGGTCGCAAGGACACGGAATCTGAAAGGAAGAGACAGAAAGAGAGAGAAAGAGAGGGAGAGAGAGACAGACAGACAGAGAGCGAAGGAGAGAGAGAGAGAGAGAGATGGAGAGAGAGAGAGAGGCAGAGAGAGGAAATGGAGAGGAGGCGAGCTTGAGGCAACCAAAGTCGCAGGGAAGGGGGCAGGGGGAATAAGGCCAGAGAGCGCTGAAGGATACAAATACTGGAACCCTCTTGGGATTTTTTGGGGGGCCTCGTCCGGCCGCTCGCTGGGAGTTTGACGTAGCTTCTCGGGAGCCTCTGAACCTGTCGGGGGCCTCCTGGAAGCAGTTTCGAAGCATTTTGGGGGCCGATTTGGGGCTTCTCGGGGCCTCCTTTGGGCCTCTTGGGGGTCTCCTGGGGCCTCTTGAGGGCCTCCCTCGGGCCTCCTGGCGGCCTCTGGGGGCGGAAGGCTCGAGCTTGCGGTTCGTGGTCCCCCTCTGGGCCCCCTCTTGGCCCCGTCTTGGGGCCCTCTTGGGCCATCTTGGGCGCCTCTTGGGCCGTTTTGGGGCCCTCTTGGGATGTCCTGGGGCCCTCTTGGAAGCTTCTTGGGCCGTCTTGGGGCGGTCTTGGGCGCCTCTTGGGCCGTCCTGTAACGTCGGAAAGCCCAAAAGGCAACTCTGTGAAAAACGTACGTTTTACTACGGGAATGGGCCAATTTTTGCGTCTAGGGGCCCTCTTGGGACGCATGTTGGAGGCTTCTTGGGGCGACTTGGGGGCGTCCTTGGACGTCTGGAGACCATCTTCATCTCGGAGCCCTCTTGGAGGCCTCTTGGAAAATTATTGGGCCGTCTTGGGCGTTTCTGGGGCCGTCTTGTCTGACCGGGGAGGCCTCCGGCAAGCCCCGACGAGCCTCCGGGCCCCCCGGGGCCCACATTTGCGGTCGAGGTCCCGGCCCCGGGCCCCCGGACCCGGTCCCCCGTTATATGTATATTAATCATATTAATCATGCTGCTCTCAGCGCTCGCCGGAAGGTATCCCGAAGGAGGTCCAGAAATTAATCATTGAAAAACAATATATATATATATATATATATATATATACATATATATAATTGAATTGATTGAATTAACTTAGTTCGCATCTGCATCTTAACTAAATTAATTCAACTAATCCAGAGAACTTAATAAATGTAATTAGAAATAATTGATTTAATGAATTAAAATAACTTAACTATTTTGATTCATTTCTGGACCTTCACCACTGGCTTCGGCAAGCGCTGAAAGAAGCAGAATTGAATTAGTTATTAATTTAGTTAATTAATTTGATTAACTTGTAGGGGTTAATCAAATCAATAAAATGTATCACGCTGCTCTCAGCGCCCGCCGGAAGCTCTCCAGAAGGATGTCCAGAAATTAATTAAATTAATTAAACAAATTGGATTAATCAAATTAATTTAAGTAATTTCACAAATTTAACTAATTTAATTAATATGTACATATTAATTACATTACTTAAATTAGTTCACTTAAATGGATTAATTTAACTATTAATTACTTGTTGGGCCTCCACCACAGGCTTCGGCAAGCACTGACAGCAGCAGAATAAGTTTCATTAGTTTAATCAATCTGTAGATAGTACTATACATATGAACAAAAATTAATGGAATAAATTTGCTTAGGTAATTGAACGAATTGAGTTAATTCCCACATGCTGGTTGAATTAATTAAATTAATTGAATTAATTCAATTACATCTAATAAACTGAATTAATTTAAGAGGTTTCGGCGAGCGCTGAGAGCAGCAGAATTAATCTAATTAATTTAAATAATTTATCCCATGCGCACGGATTCATTAAATTAATTGAATTAATTATACTGCTCTCAGCGCTCGCCGCAGGCCCTCCAGGATGATATCCAGATATTAATTACATTATTTACATTAATTAAAATAATTAAATTAATTAAATCAGCTAAATTAATTAAACTAGTTACTCCGACGGTAGGACCCCATATGAAAACCTGCTCAGCTTACCCCTTTGCCCTTTCCTCCTCCCCCTGGCGGACATCCTCTCCTCTCGCCCTCTGCGCTGCCCTCTCTTCCTCCTTCTATTTCTCTTCCTCCTTCTCCTCCTCCTCCTCCCCCTCCCCCTCCTCTCGCGCCACCTCCTCCTCCTCGTCGCCCCCCCCCATGTCCGTTCCCCCCCCATCCTCCTGCCTCTTCTCCATGTGCACCTCCCGTTCCCCCTGGTCGCGGCCAGCTACTCGATTTTCCTCGGCGCCGTCGCCGCGCCGGCCAGCGCGCGCGCGTTCGCCGACGGCTAGATCGCGAAGCCGTCGGGGCAACCCTTCGGGCCAGGCCGTCGGGGCAACCTCGCAGGCCGCAGGGGCGCGGGGGCCAGCAACCGGGGCAACCCCGCCGGCCCCCCGGCGCGCGCCGCGGCGCTCAGGCGGGCGGCAGCACGAAGCCCAGCTCTGCCGCGAGCTGTTCCGCCTCAGCCCTGGAGCCCACCGCTCTCTCGTCGAACTCCTGGAGCGCCTTCCGCAGCGACGCCTGCGGCCCGCGCTCCAGGAACTCTCGCGCGGGCGGCCACA
This sequence comes from Prorocentrum cordatum, assembly GCA_963575745.1. NCBI lineage: Eukaryota > Dinophyceae > Prorocentrales > Prorocentraceae > Prorocentrum > Prorocentrum cordatum. Next base: position 67,577 of record CAUYUJ010017526.1, on the reverse strand, counting down.
GGATCAGCATGTTCCGCATGCACGTGGCGCGGGAGAACATGACGTAGAGGTGCAGCCACCACATCTCGTCCGACATGCCCGCGCGGCCAGCGCCCTCATCCCTGGCGCAGTCGATGGCGACGCCCTTGCGCAGCGCCTGGCCCTGCGGCAGCGTGGAGGCCAGGTGGGGCGCATGCGCCAGGGTGAACCCCGAGCGGCGCACAGCGTGCGCCCCCGATCTTTGCTCGCTGGGCCTGAACATGAGGAAGCTCCTCGCCCGCGCTTCGGCCTCGGCGTCGTCGGCAGCGCCGTCGGCGCCCTGCCCCCGATTCGGCCGAGGGTGGGTTACCACCACCTGCCCAGACGCAAGGGGCTACCCCTGCGCCCGGCCGCCGCTCGGCCGAGGATGGGCTACCGCCCCCGGCCCGGACGCAAGGGTTCCCCCCTGCGCCCGGCCGCCGTCGCCCTCCTCAATTCCTGTTCCTCGTCCTACCCCATATTTCTCATCGTAGCACAGCGCCTGACACAGCGTCACCCCCTCCCCCGAAAATGGCAGAGCGCCTCGGATGGCTGGTGTTTGGGCGCCAAACAGACGCGGGGGCGCGGGGCAAGCATTGCGGGGCCAAGTCAGGGGCGCGCCCAGGGCAGGCGATTTGTTGGGCGCGCCCTGCGACGCGCCTTTTCCATCGCGGAGGGCCCGCGCGAAGGGTGGCCCCGCCACCCTCTCCGGCAAAGGGGCGGGGGGCGCCGTGGACTTCACCGCGCCCGCTATCATGCGCGCGGGGAAGAGCGCCCCCCAGCCCGCGCGGGACCTGTCCTCGGGCGCGACGGCTCGCGGCGATCGCGCCCCTTGTGTCGGCCTTTTTGGGGGTGCCAGGTGGCGCCCGCGAGGGCGGGGCGTGGTTCGCGCGCAGGGTATGAGACCTTGCCGCCGTGGCAACTGTCGCCACTCGCCGCGCCGACGCCCTTCCCCGACGCCAAGCCCATCGCGGCCGCTCGGCTCGCCCGCCCAAACGCGAGCGCGTCTTCGTGATTGACGACGACTTGGAAGACATTGCTAGGCAACTTCTCCCGCCGCGGAGGCGGGCGGCGGGAAGCGCGCGCACCTGGCGCCGAAGTCGCCGCGGCCGCGGGCCCCGCTGAGCCGCGCGCAGTTCCCGGGGGGCGGCAACCGCGGACGAAGAGACGCCCGCTGCGAGGCCCCGAGGGCCCCGCGGCAGAGACGCGCGTTCCCTGGCGAGACGCCCAGCGACGATGTCCGCGGCCTCGGCGCGGAGATTCGCCGCGGGGCCGCCCCGGGGTCGCCCCGACAAGCGGCGCGGGGGCGATTCAGATGGGGCGCCCGAGGAGCTCGACCTCCAGGAGCACGGCGCCGAAGATTGCAGAAGCAGCGCGCTTGCGGACGCGGGCGCCGCCGAGGCGCGCGCGGATCCTGGGGCGCCGTTCCGCGGGCGAACTACGCGCGCGACGCGAAGTCCGCCCTTTCCGCTGGCCCGGGCCTCCGGCGCGCGCCCACGCGTTTCAAGGCGCAGTGGGGCGCGTCGACTTCCCCCCTGGCGCCGGGCCAGGCGGCCCCCGAGGGCGCCTCAGACCCCTCGGCGCGGGGCCGCGCGGGGGCAATGGCAGACGCGATTGGGTCTCCGCCCGACATGGCCAAGAAACCCGACAAGCTTCAGGTCGGGATTTCGCGGGGAGATCGTCTGAACGACGCGCCCCCGCTCGAAGGCAGGAGCGCGCCTACGCCTCACTTGCTTCCGCCGTCGGCGCGGTCGCGCGGGCGGTCAAATGCGCGACCGAGCGCCCGGGCCGGGGCTGGCGGGACAGTTGCCTGCAGGTGCTGAACCCCCCAAAGGCTTGCGGCGTCTGCTGCCTCATTGACGAGCGGCTCGCAGTCGGCGCCGCGAGAACCCATCTGGCCAGGCCCGAAAGCGACGCCCAGCGGCCCAGCGTCGCCCCGCCCTGCGCGAACGACTGAAACGCGCCGCCGCGCCGCCGCATTTTCCCCCCCTGGCCCTCCGTCTTCATCTCCGCTTCAGGAGTGTCCGAGTTCCCCCGACCCGCCCCCCCCCTGGAGTTTCGCCGTCGGCTTGTACTTCGTCTTCCTGCTCCCCCGTCGCCGAGCTTCTGCGCTTTTTCCCCGCCCCGTCACCGCTGCTTCCAACTCCGCGCTCGCGCGTCTCCGCGCGCGCCCCCATCCGCCCCCGCGCGAAGGGCCGCTCGCCGCCGCGCGCAAAGGCCCGCGCGGCGGGCCCCCATCTGGGCGCCGGAGTAGACGGCAGGGCGCTCGGGTGCTGGGGCGCGCCGCGGGGCCGCGGGGGAGCTGGGGCACGCCGCGGGGCGCTGGGGCTCACAAGAAGCGGGGGCGCCCTCGGGGTGTCGGACTCACCCGCGGGGTGCCGGGGTCGCCCGCGGGGCGCTGGAGCAACCAGCGCGGCGCCGGCAAGACGTCGCGGACAAAGAGGGGGAAGACGGGGGGGGGGAGGAGAAGTAGGGGGGGGAGGAGGAGGAGGAGGAGGAGGAGGAGGGGGAGGAGGGAGGAGGAAGAGGAGGAAGAGGAGGAGGAGGAGGGGGAGGAGGAGGAGGAGGAGGAAGAGGAAGAGGGGGAGGAGGGGGGGAGGAGCGCACGTACCCTCAGGAAGCCATCCTCCATCACATGCCGCCTGCGGCAATCCTGGCGCCTCGATGAATCTGTAAGTGAGATTCGAAGTCAGAGGCATGGCGGGGCGAAGCATCTTGCCCCGCTTCAAGTTCGCGGTAAAATTGACATGCAACGACAATCGATCGATGAGCATCGATTCGAGAAAAGGGGCCAGCATAATCCTCCTCAAGCCCGAGTCCAAGCCGAGCAAGCGGGCAGGGCGGTAGAAAGACACGGGGGCGGCGACGGGCAAGCAGGTGAAGGGGGCGAGGGCAGCAGAGGTAGCGATGGGGGGGAATCAACGCTGCCCACGCACCCGAGGCGACGTCCTCGGCGAGCTAAGACAGGCATCCTAGCTGCGGTGACCCATCCTCCCGCAAGGCTTTTGAGATGGGCCCAGGCCCAGGGAGGGCTGGGCGCGAGCGAGAATGGCTCGCAGGGGAGCCCATCTGGCCCCCACCCCCCTGGGTGCGGGGAGGAGCAACGAGGGGAACCAAGCATGAAGACGACGGAGGAAGAGAAGGCGCAGACGGTCAGGGAAGAGGGTAGAGGACAAGGAGAGGGAGAAGGCACGTTGGATCCGAGGCCTCCTCGCGCCTGCGGTAGCCGCGCGGCGCTCCTCCAGCCCGCGCGCGGCCGCCTCCCTGAGGGCGACGGCGGAGACGTCGGGGGGGGGGGGGGGGCCTCGAGGACAAACAAAAAATTGACCCATGGATCTGGGCTGGGGCCAGCAGGGAGGGGACCAACCACCTCGGACGCATCGCGCGAGCGGGCCGCGCCCAAGAGCCCACTCCCCCAGGAGACGAGCGAACTCCCTAGCTCTCGGTCAAGCGCGCATCCCGAACCGCCACGCAGCAGTCCGACCGAGGACGGACATCGCCGCAGGGGCCGATCCCGGAAGCCATCCACGGAGGCTTAGGAGCTCGCTTCGCTCGAAAGTGTTCGGGGGGGCGGGGGGCGGGGGGGGGGGGGCGCAGAAGCTTGCGCGGCAGCCATTGCTCTTTGCGGAGAAGGGTGGGCGGGGGGGGGGGGAACTGAACGAGGCGCGAGAGGGCGCGGAGGGAGCAGGAGCTGCAATGCCGAGCAGAGGCCTCGGCAGGGACTCGGGCGGCAGCCGTGGGCCGCGCGCGAAAGCCGAGCCTCGTGCCCGGCGCCTCCCACTGGAGCTCCAGCGTCGCCACGGGCCCGAGCAACATCCCCAAATATTTAGCTAGACCCCCAACCGGAAAACTCGAAATTCAAGAGCCACGGACAGAAGTCGGGCCTCGACGGCGGCCGTCGCGTCTGGGGCGGGGCGGGGCCAGAGAGGGACAACAAAACATTTCTTGCTCTGGAGCTGGAGAGGCGCCAGCTCGCGCGCAGCCGCGAAGACCGGGGCAACCCTCGCAACATTCTTCACTTCGGGAAGTACCGCGCCAACATCATCTGCACAAGCTCCAGCCAGTAGGGGGGCCATGGCAGTAGGGCCTCGCGAGAGAGGGTAGTCGACACTTCCCATTTCAATACCATATTCACGAGGGACGCCGCCAACGCCTTCCGAGCTGCCATTGCAAAGGTGATGGGGAAATGCATCGAACGCCTACGCCCATATCGTGCCTGATAGAGGACAGCCCTGGGCCACGCCTGCGCTGACGTGGAATGGGAACTGCCGGGAGTCGCCGCACCGCGTCCAGCTCTGCATGTCAGGATACACTGCTCGGACCGTCAGTAGGAAGCCAAGTTCAATCTGATGGAATTCAAGGATACAGGCTGGAGGCGATCAGCCTCCACGTGGCCACCCGCCATTCTGGCACGTGTGTCCAGCTCTGCAATATGCGTCGTGAACTGCCGACCTCTAGCGAAGCCTCGATGCAATGGGTGGCACCGCACCTCGGCCAGCGCCCTCAGCTGGGCATTGGCGGCGCAGGCCACGGCTTTGGCGTCGGCGTTTTCCAGCGCCAGAGGGCGCAACTCACCAGGTGCCCGAACAAGGTCAACAAGGTCCTCAGGTCGCTCATGCTTAGGAATTGAACAAAGAAGGTGATGGTTGAAACCAAGAGGACGACCCACTCCACTGAACATGTCCAGCATCAGAAGATAAAGAGCCCCCACAGCATCACCATGTGCACTTCACGCACGATAGGGAAGTCGGTCAGGACCTGGAGCACTCGGCCTGCCTCTGCGCAGCGCGCCCCGCAGGGCGCCCACCAAAGGAGGGGCAGGCATCGGAGACGGACGCGCAGGAAGATGCTCTCGGGGATAACTATGAAGAGCTTCCGCTGGTGGCGATGGCTTCGCTCTGAATACCTCTCTCCCCCAGCGTTGGGGCCCAGCAAGGCGCTGACCCCCCCCCCTTCGCGACAGGAGGTGCGTCGCGCATTCGTCGCCCGTGCGCCGCCCGCGCGACGGCCGCCGAAAAGGCCAGCCGTCCTCTCGAACGCGCACGTCGCCCTCGCAAGGGGGCAATTTGGTGAGCGCGTCGCCAGCGCGGCGGACACCCACGGGGCGGATCGCGCGCGCGTCGTCCTCTCCACAGCCGCTGAAAGGCTGGTCGCCTTCGGGAAAAAGAAAGTAACCCACGCTGCGGCCGTCTTGGCGAGAAGACGGCGGCCGCTGGGCTACCTCGGCAGTTCAGCAAATCCCCCTAACAATACACATGCAGCGATGCTGCTGAACGCAGCCTGGCGATAGGCCAGCAGGTCCCCGCAGCCGCCGCCAAAGCCGCCGCAACCGCCGCCAGCGCCAAAACGACCGCCGCCACGATCACCACAAACGGATGTGACCGCGACCACATCCACCGCGACGATTACGACCAACACCATTTACCGCCATCACCACCACCACGACCACCACGCTTCTCGCGACCGCCACAACGACCGACACCACCACGATCACCGACGTGACCACCACCAGCCCGCCCACCACCAGCGGCACGACCGCCGCCAACGCGACCAAGGCGACGAACGCGACCACGACCATGATCACCAACATGACCATTACAGAAGCACCCGCCCACTCCGTCCTGCCCCCCCCATTCCCCTGCCGGGCCGCCCTTGCCGCCGCGCCCGCCTCGCGCCACTGCCCCTCCCCCCTCCTTTTCTCCTCGTAATCTTCCTCTTCCACCGCCAGCGGCGGGGCCGTTCGCGGAAGGCGGGGGCGCCGCTCGCGGCGACGCGCCGCGGCCGTGGAAGGGGGGCCGAAGGAGAAAAGAAAATGAAGAGGGACACGGAGTGGCAAGGAAAAGAAAACAAAGACGAGAGAGGAGAGGGGAGGGAAAGACAGAGGGAGGCCGGTAGAAAGGAGGAGGAGAAGGGGAGGAGAGAGGGAGACGAGGCAGGAGAGAGGACGAAGGAGGAGGAATGACAAAAGAGGAAGGACGACGAGGAAGGAAAAGGGAAATGACAAGGGCAAGCACCGCCCTTCCTGGCGCAATGGAGGACGCAGCCGCCGCCACTTGTGAACAGCGCAAGCACGGCGGGCCGACGGCCGTTCCGCATTGCTGCTCGGAAAAATGCTAGGGGCGGGCAAAGTCGCGACTGCGTCGCGCATGCGTCGCGCGTGCGTCGCGCGTGCGTCGCGCGCGTGGCGCGTGCGTCGCGCGTGCGTCGCGCGGGTCGATCGTGCGTTGCGCGCTGGCAGGGGCGCGTCGCGCGCGGGTCGGGGTGCGTCGCGCGCGCGTCGCGCATGCGTCGCGCGTGCGTCGCGCGTGCGTCGCGCGTGCGTCGCGCGTGCGTCGCGCGTGCGTCGCGCGTGCGTCGCGCGCGTGGCGCGTGCGTCGCGCGTGCGTCGCGCGGGTCGATCGTGCGTCGCGCGCTGGCAGGGGTGCGTCGCGCGCGGGTCGGCGCGTCGCGCGCGCGTCGCGCGCGCGTCGCGCGTGCGTCGCGCGGGCGTCGCTCGGGTCGTTCGCGCGTCGCGCGCAGGTCGCGCGCGAATCGCTCGAAGGGCGCCGTGGACTCCTGACGGCATGTGAACTGCACGGCCCGCTGGCGAAACAATCAAGGGGCGCGCGCGGCACTCGTAGAAATAGCGAGACACGCGCGTGAGAACTACGAACGCGAGGAGACCAATAGACGACATGGAGATGCAGCGCGCACGGACTAATCCATTTCAAGCGCACGCCCCGTCAGATTTTGAACATCGGTCCGTCGCTGCAGCCATTTGGCGACGTCTCGCCCGCCGACGCACTGAGGGGGGAAAAGAGGATGGAAGTGAGGCGAGGGAAGGGCGGGCGGACATGCGAACGGACGGGAGAGGAGGGGGCGCGCGGGGGCGGCGCAGCGGCGGCGGGAGCGATGGAAGGCGATCGAAGGGGGGCGGCGGGAGCAAGGAGGGCGAGAAGAAATTCCAGGAGGGTGGAAAGACAACGGCGATTGGTCTGGCCACCGGCCTGCTATGCAAAAAGTCTCTGAATTGCTAGCACCTGAGAGGGAACGGGAGGAGGGAGGAGGGATGAGGGAGAAAAGGATGGCTGGCCTGGGCTGGCCTGGGCTGGCCTCGGCTGGCCTCGACTGGCCCGGGCTGGCCTCGGCTGGCCCGGACTGGTCGCGGCTGGCTCAGGCTGGCCTGGGCTGGTCGGGGCTGGCCTGAGCTGGCCTCGGATGGCCTCTGCTGGCCTGGGTTGGCCTGGGCTGGCCCGGGCAGGCCTGGGCAGGCCCGGGCTGGCCTGGGCTCGCTCTCGCTGGCCTCGCCCCAGAAGGAAGGAGCAGGGGTAAGGGAGCAGGGGGCAGGCGAGAAGCGAGGGGAAAGGGGGGGGGAAGGAAAAGGGGGGAAAATCGCGTGGTGGCAATAGGCGTCTTCAAGCGCTGCCACGCGCAGAGATAGCCACGAGGAGGGCGATCGCCCCGGACTCAGAAGATACGAATGCGAGGGAATGCAGATCATCCGGGGCGGCCGACAAAGGACCTCCGGAGGTCACCGGGACAAACAGGATAGCCCCCGGAAAACTCTCGGCGGGGCGCAGCCCTGGACAGCGAAAGCAACCGTGGACGTCAGCGCAATGCCCCAAAAGGCATACCTACTGGAGACACCGTGACCGCGGCGCGCGAACGCCCACCAGGAGACAGGGAGGGGAACGGAACAGAGGTTCGGCAAATGATACGATCGATCCAGCACAGGCGTACTTGATGCCGCTGCACAGTCGGCGCCGTGAGACAAAAAAAACGCGTTCGCTCAAAGAGGGGCTCGGGGAGATGGTAGGAAGCACGCGGGGCAGGGTACCGCAGGAGATCCGAGCGCACCAGCTCTAGCAAAGAGAGACTAGCATCACCTATCCCCACGGAAGGCGGCGTAGCCGAGAAAGAGGTGACGGCATTCGGCAGAGTGAGCGTTGACTCGGCGGGGTACGCGAAATGCGTGGAGCTCACTGGCAGCATCTGATCGTGCCTCACGCCCGCGATCCCAACCATATCTGAGTTGCAACAGCCCGCTGGGGTAGGACGCATGCCCACCAGGAGGGGTGCCGCAGTCCTTGCTGCATTGCCTATTGACGTGTCTCCTCATTGTGACTGGTGCAAACTTGTGAGGTAAAGGGGCATCCATCCGCATAGCTGTTGCCCGACGTGAAACGTGAGGACGCCTCATGAGCGTCGGGATCATTTTTTCTTTTTTCAAACTCACTTGCCGCAAGACTTCTGCTGCCGATGTGCGAGAATCGTCTTGTCGACGTCGTCTACCGAGAAAGCCTTGAACAATTGCCTGTAATTAACGCGGCGAAGACATTCAACGTATCTGAAGTCGGTAATTCTGTCTGGATGACAAAAAAATAACGGCATTCTCGAGTGCAACTCAAACATTACGCTCTGGTCGACTTTTTGCGGGATTTGGGCGAGCAAATCAGGAGGAACGCTGTACTGGCCCCATAGTTGGTTGCGCAAGAACCCTGACTGATGAAACGGGCCTGCCGCAAAGGTCCACTGCGGCTGCTCAGTCCAAAACACCGTCCCACGCAACGTCATCATGGTGATTGTTGTAAAACTCTGAACAGCATGAACCGCCTCAAAAAAAAATGTGTCTCCCTTTTGAAACGCACAGGGTCTGTTACCGTCGATTCCTGATTCTGAATGGTTGCCACTCAGCCATTTCAGCCCTATTTCACTCCAATTGAAAGTGGGTTGTCTTACGTACGGACCAGGCTTCACATTCAGCAGCTGGCTTTGCCACCCTGGTTCCACGGTCAACACTGGATACTGCAATGTGAACAAGCACTGAGGCTCAGCAAAAGATTGGCCACCCAAGCGTTTCGCCATGAGCTTTAATGACTGCGCACCTGGATGCGTATGAGAAGTAAGGCTGTGTGGATCAAACGAGCCTGTCCCTGGTGCTTGGAATTCTTTCGAGAGGAGTGCAGTGGTTCCAGTTGCCAAGTTGTACCCTATCTGTCCTGTACGAATGCCTTCCCAAAAAACGTTGCTGAACGGCCGGAAACCGTAACGCTTATCAGCATCAATCACAAGATCCATATTGATCACTAGCTTGTATTCCACAGCCTTCCCCGCCAATCGATCATCATCAAGCCGGGTAATACCTTGCCCAACCGTCTGTCCCATTCAGTATATGGTAGCGCTTGCGGTGCTTGTTCATGCCAGTAGCGCCAGCCGTGTCTAAAAAAGAAGCCTGGTGCTCAAACACATCCTGCTCATACCACTCGTCTGCCATATTGGTCCTGCACACGATGTGATGCACGTGAATGGGAGGCCACAAAAAAACCTCGGTATCCGTCTTATATGTGACCACTGCGTGTGACGACTTCAACCAGAAACCATCGTCAGGCGTTGGAAAAGGCACGCCCTCGTTTATCCCTAGCTCTATGCTCTTGCCGGGACCGAGAATGAAATCAAACTTGACTGTCCACTGCTCGGAGCCCTCTAACCCCCTTATAGCCTGCGTGCACTTGTCGACATAGAAATTATTGTGCTGGGCGTTGCGGTTCACCAGGGAATTCGTAACTGGACAGCTGAAGGCGAGCTGGAAGCACGCAGTGAAACAGCACAAATCAAAAAACATCGGGGTCCGCATGGTGATGGGCAGCCACGCAATGATGAGAGCTTGCGCGCTGCAGTCAGAGCCACCGTGAGACAAAATGGCTTGAGCCAAAATGGCTTGAGCCAAAATGGCTACGGAGGCCGCACTGAAAAAATCTGTATTCGAACGGTAACTGTCGCATCAAAAAAATGAGATCGTGCTGTGTTTCGTGTTTACGTGTTGTGTCTACGTCTTATGTTTACGTGTTGTTTTTACGTGTTGTTCCCCACATGCTTCATGGGGTTATGGTTTTCTTCCCTGCCGCGCCGCACCCGCGACGCACACCTCACTCTTCGTACAGCACAGTACAGCACAGCACATCACAGAACAGCACAGCACAGCACAGCTCAGCTCAGCTCAGCGCAGCACAAGCACAGCACAGCACAGCACTGCTCAGCATAGCTCAGCACAGCTCAGCTCAGCTCAGCTCAGCACAGCTCAGCTCAGCTCAGCAGAGCACAGCACAGCACAGCACAGCACTGCTCAGCATAGCTCAGCACAGCTCAGCTCAGCTCAGCACAGCACAGCACAGCTCAGCACAGCACAGCACACACAGTACAGCACAGCACAGCACAGCACTGCTCAGCACAGCTCAGCACAGCTCAGCTCAGCTCAGCACAGCACAGCACAGCTCAGCTCAGCTCAGTTCAGCACAGCACAGCACAGCACAGCACAGCACAGCTCAGCTTGGCACAGCACAGCACAGCTCAGCACAGCAGAGCACGCAGGGCTAGCGCGCAGGGCACACTTTCTCGACACCGTAGGGGGTGCGCAGGGGGTGGTCCCCCTATCCGCGCCGGTCGTCCAGGCCGTAGCAGGCGTGGCACTTTCTCGACACCATAGGGGGTGCGCACGGGGTGGTCCCCCTATCCGCGCCGGTCGTCCAGGCCGTAGCAGGCGTGGCACTTTCTCGACACCATAGGGGGTGCGCAGGGGTGGTCCTGGGTGCGCACGGGGTGGTCCCCCTATCCGCGCCGGTCGTCCAGGCCGTAGCAGGCGTGGCACTTTCTCGATACCATAGGGGGTGCGCACGGGGTGGTCCCCCTATCCGCGCCGGTCGTCCAGGCCGTAGCAGGCGTGGCACTTTCTCGATACCATAGGGGGTGCGCAGGGGGTGGTCCCCCTATCCGCGCCGGTCGTCCAGGCCGTAGCAGGCGTGGCAGTTTCTCGACGCCATAGTGGGTGCGCAAGGGGTGGTCCCCCTATCCGCGCCGGTCGTCCAGGCCGCAGCAGGCGTGGCACTTTCTCGACACCATAGGGGGTGCGCAGGGGGTGGTCCCCCTATCCGCGCCGGTCGTCCAGGCCGTAGCAGGCGTGGCAGTTTCTCGACACCGTAGGGGGTGCGCAGGGGGTGGTCCCCCTATCCGCGCCGGTCGTCCAGGCCGTAGCAGGCGTGGCACTTTCTCGTAGCAGGCGTGGCACTTTCTCGACACCATAGGGGGTGCGCAGGGGGTGGTCCCCCTATCCGCGCTGGTCGTCCAGGCCGTAGCAGGCGTGGCAGTTTCTCGACGCCGTAGTGGGTGCGCAGGGGGTGGTCCGCCTATCCGCGCCGGTCGTCCAGGCCGTAGCAGGCGTGGCAGTTTCTCGACGCCATAGTGGGTGCGCACGGGGTGGTCCCCCTATCCGCGCCGGTCGTCCAGGCCGTAG
>CAUYUJ010017526.1:0-56214 GCA_963575745.1 Prorocentrum cordatum | reverse complement strand
CCCCCCCCCCCCCCCCCCTCCTCCTCCTCCTGACACGTGCCCAGGGGGGGGCGGTCAGGCCGATGACGGTCTCAGCCTCGATGAAGCGCTGCTCGCACTTGAGGCGCAGCAGCTCGCGCTATTCTCTCTGGGAGGGGTGCGGGGTGAGAAGAAAGAGCGGTGTACAGGATATGGGAGGCGACGACAAAAATGGCAGGCAGCAGGGGACGGGAATTTCAGACCGAGGCGAGTGAAGAGGTCGGGAGAGGGGGAGACATTCAGAATCTCTGCAGTCCAGCCCAGGACTCTGGAGCACTCGAAATAGTGTGGCACGTGGTCACGGCCGCATCTGCAGCCAAATCTACACTGATCCCCGTCCTCTTGAAATCGAGCTGCCGTCGCCCACGCTCCAAAGAGTGATTTAATGTACGAAGATGAAAGAGCTGGTGGCAACTGGACACATGCAACCCGCACCCGCCCCCAGTCAATCTCATTAATCTCACTCGCGTGCAGAGGGTACCAATCCTTTAGACGGCGATCAAGAGAAGACGAGACAGCAGGAGGATGGAGGAAGCTCGAGATGGAGGCACACAACGCGCGCTGGAGCTTTGGACGTGCTCCAGCGTGCTGAGAGGGGTCCCTAAGCATGGCGAGGATCGGATGAGCCTCCTCCAGCGCAGCTCTACCACACTGCGCCCAAGCCGAGCTCGATGGGAAGCCACTGGCTGCCTCGCGGACATGCTCTACAATGCTGATATCGGCCCAGAAGGCCGGAGACAATTTGTTTGCACACAGGTCTCGGATGGACCGCTGTGTCAGAGCAGCTGCGTGCAATCGTGCAAATACTGACTCCCAGCCACGGAATGTCCACAGCGCGGCCCTCATGCGAGATGCAAGGTTGACCGCCAGTCCGCTTCTGAACTTCAGCGGGCGAAAGAGCAGTGTGGGACGCGATAGACAGAAGCTAACAGGGCATGTTCTGACTGGGGGAATCTGCGAGGGAGAGGGAGGAACTGACCAACGTAGGAGAGAGTCGTCAGAGCCCTTTTGTCGTACATTGCCGCGGCGACAGCAGTGGGAGGAGAGGCGGCAGCGATAGCTTGGACACGCAGCGAGTGCTTAGCTCGGGGAGCGATCCAAGACTGCCAGCGGACTTCAGGTCCAAGGATCAGACCGAGGTATTTCAGCGACGGGGAAATTTGAAACTCGGCCCAGGCTGGGATCACACGAGCGATCCAGTCTCTATATTTCTGGGCCAGGGCCGGTGTAAAGGGACCCGCAAGAGGAGTCAGAAAGCACTTACTAGCTTTTAAATGCAGGGCCGCAAAGGCCGCCGCGAATTGGAACATCTTGAAAAGGGTTTTCAACCCCGCTAAGACGTACACCACTGCTCCGAGGTCGTCAGCACACGCACGGGCCGCGCCAGTCGTCAGTCGCCTGTGCGTTTTGGAGCTCATCGTCGAACTAGCTGCTGGGACGGCTCTCTCTTCAAAGGTGTCCTCGAGCAGGGCAAGAAAGGGGTGAGAAGCGAGGGCGTACAGGACACCACTGCCAGGACAGCCTTGCACTATACCCGAGAGGATGTGAAAGAGCGGCAGCAAAACATGTCCAGCCATCGCGAAACACAGAACATTCGAATATATCACTCGGACGAACCATTTGAAAGGAGAGGGGATAGCGAGGGAGTCAACGACAAGAAGGAGCCAGGGGTGAGCGAGACTAGAAAATGCGCGTGCGAAATCGAAGCTCACGAGGGCAGGGAGGGCATGGGGGGCACACTCACGCATCGATGCCACACGTGCGTACATGTCGAGCTCGATCACATTCATGCCATGGTTCCGCCCCCGAACGAAGCCGTGCTGCAGCTTGCTGACGAAGTTGGGGATCTCTACAGAGAGGGACCAGAAGACTGCTGCCGTCATCACCTTGACGTCCGCGTTTTTGAGCCCGATGGGGTCTGGTCTGGGAGGCTTCACGTATGATACCTTCGGGGCCCCCATCTTCTTCCCCCTTAGGGGTGACAGTTTTTCTGAGATAGTTGAAGTCACTTCCCATGTATTGTCCACTAAGACACCACCACATCACCGTTGTCAGGATCTGGGGCCCGCGTGGGTGATAAAGCCAGCCAGCGCAAGGTAGGCCGTCTGGCCCAGGAGAGCTGTTGGAGGCCTTCTGGAGCACCCTAGAGATCGTGGCCTGGGACGGGGGCGGGAGGTTCATGAGGTCCACCTTGGGCCCGTACTTTTCGACAAACTCGGCAGCTTTCTGGATCCCCACCTGCTTCGCACTGAAAATCTGCCCCCAGTGTGAAGACAGCGCGCCCAGCATCGCTTCTGGCGCTGCGAGAACCTGGCCTTGATGTCGCAGTCCCTGCAACACCAGTCGGCGATCAAAGGGAGACCATAGCCTAGCTCGTTTCGCCAACCCACGAAGACGACGGCGAGTTTTCTTCTGGACCACGGCGGGGTCGTCGGCGTTCAACGATGAGCGTAGCGCAGCTTGTTTCTTTTCCACCATTTTGTACTGGGTGACGTTAGTAGCCATCTGGAATTCAACAGGGTGGCGAAGCCGAAGGACGCCAGCAGGCTCGTCTATCTCCAAATAGCGGCGGGCGAGACGGTGACTGGCGACAAGACGGCGTCCCATATTCAAATCCTGCTGCCAGAGAGCCCTGGAGATCGATTTGTAGATGATGAGATGGGTAAGAGTAGCTTCTGGGTCCTTGAAGATCATGATGTTTCTAGCGTGCTGGGCCGCCGATCTCAACACCTTCTTCTGAAAAGCAAGCAAGAGCGGTGGTGACAGCGGGCTCGTGTCGACATCCAGCGCAGCAGCCTGAACACATTCCCGATATTCTGGGCGCTTGAAGATGTCGTGGGGGATCGGCCTATCTTCGGGCTTGAGAGGGTCCCTGGGGTTCATCACCGTCGAGACTGCTGCGTGGTCGGACAGCTCAAGCAGGTGCATAACTTCAGGAAAGCCGTGCATCTGACCAGCGGTACTAAGTTGAGTCAGAGCCCATCCTGGAACACTTACAAAGAGGCGGTCCAGACTAGAGGTCGCGTGGCTAGGTTTGTGATACTGAGTGCGGTCCCCCACCTCCACCTCCGTCATAAGCCCGAAGATCTGGCGCCACACGGTCTCTCGCTGACGTCGCCAACCTTGCAACTGCTGCTGAGCAAGAGGATGGTCGTGCAAATGGCGCGGAGGGAGCTGTGACACGTTAAAGTCCCCGACGACAACCACGAACGAGTGCATGGGGTCCCGAGAGGCCCTGGCGAGGTCGTCCTGAATTGCCTGGAAAATGATATCCCTACGGTAAGTGGCGAGGTTATGGTTATGTTGTTCCAATGAGAGATCCAAACTCCATTAGGAAAACGAATTTGAAGCTGTTGAACGCGTCCTGGAACCCAAACCTGATGAACAATCTGCGGACGATTAGTTTCAGGGAGCTGACCAAAATCAGGAGCGAACGTAATAATTCCCCCCGCATTAGAGGGAGCGTTGTCCTCGCCAGAGTCACAGAAGGAGGAGAAGGCGCGGAAGGGACGATGGAGGAGGTAGAGGAAATCATCAACTTCAAATTGCGTGCCGTGACATTCTTGCACTGCAACCAAGCCCCCTTGGACGAGCAGTGACGAAAGATATGACAGTCTGCGGCCGCGAAGCCCCAGTTGGTGATGAAAGAGAGCACGAGCATTCCATGAGGCGAGAAACAGCGGCAGCTCCTTCGGGCCTCCACCAGCCCATGTCTTGAAGAATGTGTTAGGAGCACCACCGCGTTGGCTGCGAGGTGTTCGAGAGCGCCGCATCAACTCTTGACTTGATGGCTTCCTTGACCATGCCAAGCTCTTGCAAGTGGTCATCTGCATACTCGACCGTGGGCTGCACCCCAGGGCCGCTGATAGAAATCCTGAGCAACTGTTTCCATTGTGCTGAGATCGTGCCCTGGGATTTGTCCGTGAAGAACTTGATGTTGTGCGGGTGAACGCCATAGATTGACTCCAAAACTTTGAGTGCACGTTTGAGCGATATCTCTGTCTTGACCATGTCTCCCCCTCCTCCTCCTCCTCCTCCGCCTCCTCCTCCTCCTCCTCGTCCTCCTCCTCCTCTTCCCCTCTCCCCTCCTCTCCTCTTCCTCCTTCTCCTCCGCCTGCTCCCGTCCTGCCCGTCCTCCTCCTCCTCCTCCTCCTCCTCCTCCTCCTCCTCCTCCTCCTCCTCTCCTCCTCCTCCCCCCCTCCTCTCCTCTCCACTCCCTCTCCTCTCCTCTCCTCTCCCTCTCCTCCGCCGCCGCTCGGGCCAGCGGCACGGCGCGGGCGAGCGCGAGCGCGGGGGGTCCTCCCCTCCCCTCCTCTCCCCCTCCCCTCCTCTCCCCCTCCCCTCCCCTCCCCCTCTCCCCCTCCTCTCCTCTTCCCTCCTCGCTCCTCGTCTCTCCTTTCCTCTCTCCCCTCTCCTCTCTCCTCTCTCCTTTCTCCTCCCCTCTCTTCACTTCTCCCCTCCTCCCCCCTCCTCTCCCCTCCCCTCCTCTCCCCTCTCCCCTCTCCCCTCCTCTCCCCCCCTGTCATCCACTCCCCTCCCCTCTCTCCTCGGCGCGGCCCTGGCGGCCCTGTCCTCTTCTCGTCTCCTCTCCTCTTTCCTCTCCTCTTTCCTCTCCTCTCCTCTCCTCTCCTCGCCTCTCCTCTGCTCTCCTCTCCTCTCCTCTCCTCTCCTCTCCTTCCTTTTCGGCGCGGGGGGGGCGGGCGCGGCGGGCGGGGGGGCCGAAAAAGAAGGGGAAGGGGCGGTGGAGGGGCGGGCGGGAGTGGCGGGGTGGGCGGAGGCGGCGGAGGCTGATTTCAGGGGTGTCCCAGGGAAATAGTGAGGAACGCGGGTTTTAACAGCGGGAACCTTGCCCTAGCTTCAATAGGCTCTCGCCGTAACGGTTTGGACGGCCAGGCGGGGGGGAGGAGGAGAAGGAGGAAGGAGGGGGGCCGAAACTGGCACTGGCCCCGGGCTCGGAGACACTCACCAGACGTGCGGTGACCGGTGCAGCGAGAGAGGCACGCGCGATGGACAGCAGCGGCAACAGCAGGAAGAGGAAGGCAGACGGCAGGGAGGAGAGGGGAGGACGAGCCCCCGGGCCCGGTTGCGGCCCGGTCCGGTCCGCAACCGGATGGCCCTCCTTTCCGCCTCCGAGGCGCTCGTCGTGGCCAAGGCTGGCTTCGTCTCGAAGTCATTTTCCAAACGCACCCCTGGGCATCGCAGTTTTTGTTTTGCATCGTGGGCTGTCGGGGGAGCCTTGTGGGCGTCTCGGGAGCGTGAGAGGGGGGGGTCTTGCGAGTTAAGTGAAGGGCTGGAAATGTTCGTTCGGCCCCCTCCTGTGAAGGGGCCCTGGGACACACAAATAAATACACAAAAACAAAATATTCCCCATCCTTTCCTATATTTTCTGGGTTTTTGTCTTCCCCCCCACTTCCCATATTTTCCATATTTTCTGGAGAATCGAAGATTAATTGTGTCTGTGTGTTTCTTTCCCTCCTTATCCTGGACCGCTGGGCTCGTGGGGGGCCTCTTTCCCGCCTCCTCGGTGCTGCTTGGGGCCGCTCGGAGGCTTCTTGGGCTCGCCTGGGGGCCGCTTGGGGGCCTCCTCGGAGCATCCTGGACTGCTTCTTGAAGTCGACCTTCTTGGCATGTCTTCGGGGGCCTCCTAGAAAGAGTGTTGAGGCTGAAGCCTTTGAGGTGCCATCTGGGGGCCTCTCGGGGCCTCTTTTGGGCCTCTTGGGGGCCTCTTGGGGCCTCTTGGGGCCTCTTGGGGGCTTCCTGGGGGCATCTTGGGGCGGAGAGCTTGATTTTTCGGCTCGCGTTTCCCCTCTTGGGCCCCTTTTGGGGCCTTCTTGGGACCCTCTTGCGCCGTCTTGGGCGGCTCTGGGGCCGTCTCGGGGCTCTCTCGGGCCGTCTTGGAGCTCTCTTGGGGGCCTTTTGGGCCGTCTTGGAGCGGTTTGGGGGCCTCTTGGGCGGTGCTTTAGCGCCGGAAACACGAATCAGCGAGAATGCAAAAAATCATTGACAAAAAACCAGGTCGCAATCGACGATATTGCCCTCTCGGGGCGCTATTGGGCGGTATCTTAAAGGCCTCTTGGGGCGTCTCGGGGGCCTCTGGGGCAGCTTAAAGTGCATCGTGCGTCGCCAGAGACCCCTGGACGGCGTCTTGGGGGTGTCTCGAGACCGTCTGGGGCCGCCAGGATTGCTGTCTGAGGGCTCCCCGGGGCGATTTTAGGCCTCCCAGAGGCGGGCCAGGGCCCCGGGCCACACATTTGTGGTCGAGGCTCCGGCCCCCGGCCCCCGGACCCGGTCCCCCGTTATATGTATTGTATAAGTTGAACGCGACGGCGACGCGTCGGCTCCGCTCTCTGAAGCAAAATGTTAGCAATATCCCGCGTCCACCATGCGCTGTAACACCAGCCGCTTAGCATAATCATACAGCGCCACATCCTGTTCGTTCATTCGCTCCGCGGCTCTCATCTGCTCGGGAGTAAACCTGGTGATGCATCCAGACCTCGAATTGTGCTGATTTCGGTACGCAGATTCGAAAGGAATACGATTGTGCAAACCCATGACAATCTTGGCCATGAAATCTTCAAATGCCACAAAATTAAGCCACTCTGTGATGGCGACGCCATGGAAGGCAACGAGGCGCTGCTTGGCTCGTTCGAGTTCCTGGCTGCTCGCCCTGCCCCAAAACATTTTGTTGTTCACATGTCTGCTGTCGCCTACCGCTTCGCTCCACACGTAATGCTCGTCGCTTGTGCCAGCCAGAGCCTTGACGTAAACATCCGCGCCGCACATGTACAGGGGGACCGCAATATCCGCGCTTACAGGGGCGTCGGCCCGGAGACTGTAGCACTCGCGAATTCTCTGGAGCTCAGCCTCGACAGAGTTGTTAGCCAAGCACTTCTCAGACGAAAGGACCTTCGCGTCCTGGACCTTGCATGATTCATCTCGCTGCGCGATGTTCATACTAACGAGAGACAGGGTCCTTCTCAGTGGTTCTCGTATGTTAATGATAGCGATTGTAATCTTAGCTCTCGGGCCAGCAAGGTATTCGAAGTAAAAATAATTGTTGATGGACGCCCCCTCTCTCTCCCAAGCGCAATCCGTTCTGTTTTTCAGAACGGTGCACGCGGAACGAACCCAGTGCCTCAACGTCGACCCGCCCGCTTTCCGCATGTGCATCAGCAGAATCTGCTTCCCAGCGTCTGGCACTGGGGACCCTCCGTGCCGGGGCCTGTTGTCGGGGACTTCCCCGAAGCGCTCCAGAGGCATCGCTGGATCACGCAGAGGGCTGCACGTGCTGACGCGGAGCCCCGCCGGCTCGCCAGAACTGTGGGCCGTGGCCTCCACCGGCTCGCCGCGCCCAGCCCCCGCCGGCCCGCTGCGGCAGGCCTGACGCTGCAGGTCGGGGACGACGCGCAGGTGGTGCTTCAGCAGCGCGTCCTGCAGCAGGACGAGGCAGGCACAGCACGATGCGTGCACGACCACGAAGCACCGCACGCGCGCCCAGCGGCCGCTGAGGAAGACTGGCGTGGCGTCTGCTGTATCCGCCATGGTGGCAGCGGCGGAACTGAAGGCCAGCAGGATCTTGTGCCAAAGTGGCTACGCTACGGAGGCGTTCTCGGGGCCCCTTTGGGGCCCTCTTGGGGCTCCTCCTGAGCTTTCATTGGGCCTGCTCGGGGCCCCCTTGCCCACCTTCCCACGGTGCTCCCCGCTCCTATTGTCAGGGGAATGGGAATGAAATGGCGGCAGTAGGTCGCTTCCCCCCCACTTAGCGTGTACCTGGAATGCACCCCCTCTCCCCCCTCCCCCCTCCCCTTTCCACCCCTTTCTGTATTTTCCCTCCCACTTCTTTTTTAGATTTTCCAGGGTGCTCTTGGGGGGATCTGTTGGGTTCTCTTGGGGCGCTGTTGTGGGCCGTTGGGACCCCTTTTGGGTGAGCCCTTCCTGGGCGTCTTCGGGGCCCCCTTGGGCCGGTCCACAAGGCCTTCCCGCAGTCCGACCAACCCTGAGAGACCCCAGGACGTCCATGGATTTTTAGTGTGGGAACGTCACGCTTTCCATAGCAAAACCATCGAGACCCAAGAAACCCGGCGCACCCTGGAGGCAAGCAGGGTGCTTCTTGGCATGTGTCTCCGCTGCGCAGAAGAACAGCCTTCCAGAACATGGGGCCCTCCGCCGGCCAACGCACGCAGAACAGCCAAAAGTACCCTCCCCAACATACACAGGCACATCCGGCAAACACGAAGAACATGAGGGCACCCTCCCCGAACCGACCTCGATCTTGAACCTCGGTTCGACCTTTTCCCATACATCTACTCCACGGACCTCTCCTGGTGCGCATTCCGGCCGTCTTCGACGCGGTCGACGCCGAAGCGGTGAACATCGTTGAAATGCACGTTTTCCGAAGGGAATGGGGCCATTCTTGTTTCTGGATGCGCTCTTGGGAGTCCTCTTGGGGGACTCTTGGGCCATCGTGGGGGCTCCCTGATGCCGTCTTGGAGCCATCTTCGGCGTCTTGGAGCGACAATTCGGGGACTCTGGGCCGTCTTGGACGTTTGGAGACCTCCTGGGACTCTCGGGTGGCGTTTGGGGGCTGTCTGGGGCTGTCTCGGGGGGGCCCCAGAGGCCCCCCGGTGCCCTCGGGGAGCGTCTCGGGGGACTCCTGGATAGTCGAGGGTTCCTCTTGAGCTGTGTTCGCGGCCTCTTGGAACTCTCTTTGGCCGTCTTGGGGCGATGTTGTCGGCTCCTGGGGCCGTCTTCGACGCGGTCGACGCCGAAGATGTGAATATCGTAAACATGCATGCTTTCCACAAAAGAATGGGACCTTTTTTGCTTCTGGCGGTGCTCTTGGGAGTCCTACTGGGGGGACTCTTGGGCCGTCGTGGGGGCTCCCGGAGGCCGTCTGGGAGCCATCTCCGGCGTCTTGGAGCGACGATTCGGGGACTCTGGGCCAGGGCTCGAGTTAACCAGTGTTTCTCGTTTTCGTTTTGTCTTCGTCATCCTAGTTCTGACTTCGCTACACAGTTGCTGCAAAGCGAAGTCAAAACGAAAGCGGCCCCAAAACTGCCAAAACACAGTGTAGCTCGAGCCTTGCTCTGGGCCCTCGTGGACGTTTGGAGACCTCCTGGGGCCTCCTGGGACCCTGGGCCGTCTTGGGGCGATGTTGTCGGCTCCTGGGGCCGTCTTCAACGCAGTCGACGCCGAAGCGGTGAATATCGAAAAAAGTTACAATTTGGGGATTCTGGGCCCTCGCGGACGTTTCGAGACCTCCTGGGGCCCTCGGGTGGGCCTTCGGGGCTGTCAGGGGCCGCCGCGGGGGGGCCCGGAACTCCCATGCCCTCCCGTGGCCCAGGCCCCGGGCGCCCGGGCCTCGTGCACAGGGATATCTATATATATATATATATATATATATATATATATATATATATATATATATATATACCAGGAGGCCGAAATCAATGAAGGCTGAAATCCAAATCAACCAAATGATCGGAGACTGGGTAAATTAAACTGGAAAATCGGGCGGGCCGACTACAAAAGCACTACACTCGGGCCAACGGCCTAGACGAGGAATCACATATTCGGGCCAGTGCTGAAATTAGCTCGTTCAATCCGACATCATGCGTCTGCTAGTCAGCCAGTACCTCACGGCCGCAATCTTACGACGGCCATCAAACAAATCAAAAATGAATTCCATGGCCCGCGCGCGCACCCTTACGGGCTCGGGCGGAAAATCGAACCAGCGGCAGCGAACGAAAACAAAATAGCGTGCAGAAGCTCTTCCAGCCACGGGCCAGGGCGGCCGCCGTAAACATTAAAACAGACGTAGAAACAAAATAAAATCCGGACGAGCCAAGTTGAAACTCAGCACGCTGGCGAGGGCTTAGACAACGAAAAAAGGTTAGCACAACGAACAACGAAACGAACAACGAAACGAATGATCCAGAGCCGTGGCTGGGGTAGGCCAGAAGAGGCCTCGGGCTGCGGCAAGGGCCAAGGGCTAGGGGCAGGGAGGTAAGGCGGTGTTCTGGCTCGAACTTGGGCAACAACGGCGAAAAAGAAGCCTTGGCGCAAACGCAAAAACACACTGGGCGCGAAACAACGAAAAACGTACACAGATACTGGAGATATTTCGACTGTGGGTTGGACAGAACTCCCACCGCGCGCATGAGGACTTCTGTTTTGTTCATAACAGCCATCGTACACCCAAACCCATGTTAACTTCAACATCCAATCGGTCATTATCACTTAAGTCTCCACGCCAGCATGGCAAATCTATTGTGGACAATACAGAACTCCAAACGCGATCGCGCGGGGGAAGTTCTGCGTTGTCCATAACAGCCCTCATCCACCCAAACCCATGTTCACTTCAAACTCAAATTTGTCACCCTTAAGGGTTCGCTTCAGTTCCCAAGCCGGCACGGCAACTTTTCGATTGTGGGCAATAAAGAAATTCGCAGCGCGCGCGTGAGAAGTTCTGTGTGTCCCATAGCAGACATCCTAACAAACCAAAATTAACTTCAAAATATGATCGGTCACCGTTAAAGGCACTTTAGCTTCCAGGCCAACATGGCGACTGTTCGACTGTGGACAATACAGAGCGCCCAGGAGCGCGCGCCGCGGCGCGCGCGCGCGAGAAACTATGTGTTGACCGCCACAGACATCGCACACCCAAGCCCATGTCAGCTTCAAAATCCAACCGGTCACCGTTAGGGTGCTCACTTTAGTTTCAAGGCCAACACTGCGACTTTTCGGTTGTGGAAAATAGAAAACTCCCAGAGCGCGGGCGCGGGGGAAGTTCTGTGTTGCTCATATCAGACATCATCCACCCAAACCCATATTAACTTCAAAATCCAATCGGTCACCGTGAAGGGTTAGCTTTAGGTTTCTTACCCAACACTGCCACTTTCGATTGTAAACAAGGCAGAACTCCCAGAGCGCGCGCGCGGCGGGAGCGCGCGCGTGAGGAGTTCTGGGTTGCCCATCACGAACACCATACACACAAACCCACGTTGACCCGTAAATCTCCCATCGGCCACCGACAAGGGGTCACTTGGGTTCCCAGGCCAACATGGCAATCCTTCGGTTGTGGACAATACAGAGCTCCCAGTGCGCGCGCGTGAGGTGTTCTGCGTTGCACATAACAAACATCATACATCCATACCCATGTGAACTTCAAGTTGCCACCGGTCATCGTTAGGGGTTCACTTTAGTTTCCAAGCCAACGCGGCGACTTTCCGATTTTGAACAACGCAGAACTCCAAGCGCGAGCGCGCGTGAGTTCTGTGCTGTTCATAACAGACACCAGACACCCAAACCTATGCTAACTTCAAATTCCAATCCGTCACCGGTAAGCGCCCACTTTAGTTTCCAGGCCAACATGGCGACTTTTCGATTGTAGGCAATACAGAACTCCCAAAGCGCGCGCGTCAGGAGTTCTGTGCTGTCCATAGCAGACGTCATATACCCAAACCCATTTTAACTTCAAAAACCATTCGGCCACCAGTAAGGGTTCACTTTAGTATCCAGCCAGCGTGCAATCGCCACCTTCCGCCTCTCTTCTCTACCCTCTCCGCTCTTGCCTCCTACCTGGCCCCTATCCTGTCTCCTACCTCGTCTCACCTGGGTGCTCATCCTACCTGTCTCCTGGCTGTTTGCTAGCCTATCTCCTACTTCGCCATCCCTGGGGGGGGAATGCGAACTGCGAAACTGTCACCGCTTTGGAGGCCTACTGGGTGTCTACGCTGCTCCAGTTGCGGGGCACCGCTAAGGGTTCACTTTAAGGTCCAAGCCAACCTGAAGCACTCCCATTGCGAACAGTGCAAGACTCACCACGCGCAGCCGCGCGCGCGCACGCGCGTCGCACGCTGCTCCGATTGATGAACATGTAGCAAAAGCAGCGTTAACTTCAAGAGCCAGTCGGCCACCGCTAAGGGTTCATTTTAGTTTGCAAGCCAACCTGGCGGCTTTCCATTGTGGACAAGACAAGGCTCACCACGCTCGGCCGCGCGCGCGTACGCGCGCCGCCCGCTGCTCCTATTGATGAACATGTAGGACAAGTCGTACTAACTTCGAAATCCAAACGGTCACCGCTAAGGGCCCACTTTAGTTTCCAAGCCAACACTGCGGCTTTCCCAGTGGGCAATACAAGGCTCACCACGCGCGCGCATACACCTCGCCTCACCTGGGGCCTCATCCTACCTGTCTCCTGCCTGCCGGCAAGCCTATCTCCTATTTCGCCATCCCTGGTTAACTTTTAGGTTCCAAGCAAACATTGCGACTCTCTAGTTATGGGCAATACAAGACTCACCACGCGCGGCCGCGCGCGCACCCGCGCCGCACGCTTTTCCTATTGATGACTATGTACGAACAGCCGTTTTAACTTCAAGATCCAACCGGTCACCGCTAAGGGTTCACTTTAGTTTTCAAGCCAACATGGCGACTCGCCCATTGTGGACAATGCAAGGCTCACCACGCGCGGCCGCGCGCGCGCACGCGCGTCGCACGCTGCTCCCATTGATGAACATGTAGGACAAGCCGTGTTAACTTCGAAATACAATCGGCAGCCTTTAAGGGTTCACTTTCGTTTCCAAGCCAACACTGCGGCCTTCCCATCGTGGAGAATACACGGCCCACCACACGCGCGCATAGCCGCGCCGCACTCTGCTCCTATTGATGACCATGTAGGAAAAGCCATCTGAACTTCGAAATCCAATCGGTCACCGCTAAGGGTTCGGGTTGGCTCCCAAGCCAGCATGGCCACTTTCCCATTGTGGGCAACACACGCTCCTCCCAATGGTGCACACGTAGGGAACGCCACGCCAACTTCGAAATCAAATCGGCCAGCGCTAAGGGTTCACGTTAATTTCCAAGCCGACATGGCGACTTTCCCATTGTGGACAATCCACGACTCACCACGCGCGGCCGCGCGCGAGCACGCGCGTCGCACGCTGCTCCAATGGATGAACATGTGCGAAAAGGCATACTACCTTCGAAATCCAATTGGTCACCGCTCAGGGCCCACTTTGGTTTCCAAGCCAAAGTGGCGCGCGCCTGTCCCACTGTCGACAATACAAGACTCACCACGCGCGGCCGCGAGCGCGCGCACGCGCGTCGCACGCTGCTCCTATAACCATGGAAGAAAAGACCAATAAACTTCGAAATCAAATCGGTCACCCGCGAAGGTCTCGCTTAGTCTTCAGGCCAACATGGCGACTTTGGCATTGTGGGCAATACGAGACTCACCACTCGCGGCTAGGCGGGCGCGCGCGTACGCGCGTCGCACGCTGCTCGGATTGATGAACATGTGAGAAAAGCCATGTTCATTTCGAAATACAGCCGGCCACCGCGACGGGTTCACTGTAGTTTCCAAGCCAACATGGCGACTTGCCCAGTGTGGACAATACAAGACTCACCACGCGCGGCCGCGCGCGCGTACGCACGTCGCACGCTGCTCCTATGGATGAAAATGTAGGAAAAGCCATGGTATATTCGAAATCGAATCGGCCACCGCTAAAGGTTCACTATAATTTCCCAGACAATATGACGACTTTCCCATTGTGGACAATACAAGACTCACCACGCGCAGCCGCGCACGCGTACGCGCGTCGCACGCTGCTCTTATAGATGCACATGTAGGACAAACTATGTTAGTTTCGAAATCCAACCGGTCACCTCTAAGGGTTCAGGTTATTTCCCAAGCCAATAGGGCGACTTTCCTATTGCGGACAATACAAGGCCCACCACACGCAGCCGCGCGCGAGCGCGCGCGTACGCGCGTCGCACGCTGCCCCCATGGATGAACATGTAAGAAAAGCCATATTACATTCGAAATCTCACTGGGCGCCGCTACGGGTTCACTTTAGTTCCCCAGCCAGAACGACGACCTTGCCACTGTGGACAATACAAGACTCACCACGCGCGGCCGCGCGCGCGCCCGCGCGAACGCGCGTCTCACGATGCTCCTTTGGATGAACATGTAAGAGAAGCCGTAGCAACTTCGAAATCCGATCGGTCGCCGCTGAGGGCCCACTTTGGTTTCCAAGCCAACATGGCGCCTTTTCCCATTGTGGGCAATACAAGACTCACCACGCGCGGCCGCGCGCGCGCGCGAGCGCGCGCACGCGTGCGCTTGTCGCACACTGCTCCGATGGATAAGAATGAACTTCGAAATCCAATCGGCCACCGCGAAGGTTCACTTCAGTTGCCAAACCAACACGGCGACTTCCCATTGTGGACAATACAAAGCTAACCACGCGCGCGTACGCGCGTCGCACGCTGCTCCTATGAGCATGTAAGACAAACTATGCGAACTTCGAAAGTCAATCGGCCACCGCGACGGGTTCACTGTAGTTTCCAAGCCAAAATGGCGACTTGCCCAGTGTGGACAATAAAAGACTCACCACGCGCAGCCGCGGGCGCGCGCGCGCACGCGCGTCGCACGCTGCTCCTATGGATGAACATGTAGAAAAAGTTTTGTCCATTTCAATATCCAATCGGTCGCCGCTAAGGGTCAGGTTAGTTCCCAAGCCAACATGGCGCCTTTCCCATTGTGGGCAAGAGACGACTCACCACGCGCGGCCACGGGCGCGCGCACGCGCGTCGCACGCTGCTCCTATGGATGAACATGTAAGAAAAGCTACTTAACTTCAAAATTCAATCGGCAGCCGCTGAGGGTCCGCTTTAATTGACAAGCCAACATGACGGCTTTCCCACTGTGGACAATACAGGATTCATCTAGCGCGGCCGCGCGCGCGCGTGCGAACGTCGCGCACTGCCCCTATTGATGAGCATGTACGAAAAGCCGTGTTAGCTTCCAAATCCAATCGGCCACCGCTAAGGGTTCACTGTAGTTTCCACACCAACACGACGACTCTCCCATTGTGGACAATACAAGGCTCACCACGCGCT
Organism: Prorocentrum cordatum; assembly: GCA_963575745.1. Classification (NCBI taxonomy): domain Eukaryota; class Dinophyceae; order Prorocentrales; family Prorocentraceae; genus Prorocentrum; species Prorocentrum cordatum. The sequence continues at coordinate 41,295 of CAUYUJ010017526.1, read as the reverse complement.
GCCGCGCGCGCGAGTACGCGCGTCGCACGGCGCTCCTATGGATGAACATGTAAGACACAATGCGAACTTCGAAATCCTACCGGTCACCGCTAAGGGTTGACTTTAGTTCCTATGCCAACTTGGCGACTGTCCTATTGCGGGCAATACAGAAACCACCACGTGCGATAGCGAGCGCGCGCGGTTCGGAGAGTTGCACGCTGCACCCATGGACGGACGTGCCAAAAAACGTAACTTAAGTTGACAATCCAAAGCGCCACCGCTAAGGATTCACTTCAATTCCCAGGCCAACATGGCGACTGTCCTAGTGCGGGCAATACAGCAACCACGTGCGACAGCGAGCGAGCGCGCGCGCCCGCGCGCGCGTCGGAGCGTTGCACACTGCACCAACAAAAGGACGCGCAAAGAACCACAACTTGAGTTGGAAGTCCAATCCGTCACCGAGAGAGGGTTCACTTGGGTTCCCAGGCCAACGTGGCGACTGTGCTATTGCGGACAATACAGAAACCACCACGTGCGACAGCGACAGCGAGCGCGCGCGCGCGTCGGAGCGTTTTAGGCTGCACCGATCAACGGACGTGCAAATAACCGCAACTTAAGATAGAAATCCAATCCGTCACCGCGAAGCGTTCACTTTAATTCCCAGGCCAACATGGCGACTGTCCTATTGCGGACAATACAGAAAGCACCACGTGCGACAGCGAGCGCGCGCGCGCGCGCGCGCGCGCGCGCGCGCGCGCGTCGGAGCGTTGCACGCCGCACCAATAGACCGACGCGCAAAGAACCGTAAGTTAAGTTGAAAATCCAATCCGCCACCGCGGAGGTCCACATTAGTTCCTAGGCCAACATGGCGTCTGTGCTGTTGCGGACAATACAGAAACCACCACGCGCGTCGGAGCGTTGTACGCTGCAACAATGGATGGACATGCAGAAAGGGTTCACTTCATCTCCCAGGCCAACTGGCAACTGTCCTATTGCAGACAATACATTAACCACCGCGTGCGACAGCCAGCGCGCGCGCGCATTTGAGCTTTGCGCTCTGCAACAAGAGACGGACGCGCAAAGAACCGCAACTTAAGTTGGAAGTCCCATCCGTCACCGCTGAGGGTTCACATTTTGTTCCCAGGCCAAGATGGCGACTGTCCTATTGCGGACAATACAGAAACCGCCACGTGCGACAGCGAGCGCGCGCGCACGTCGGAGCGTTGTACGCTGCACCAATAGACGGACGTGCAAAAACACGAAAAAAACGCAACTTAAGTTGACAATCCCCAGCGTCACCGCTAAGGGTTCACTTTAGTTCCCAGGCCAACATGGCGCTCATCCTAGTGCTGACGACACAGAAACCACCACATGCGACAGCGAGCGCGCGCGCGCCGGAGCGTTGCACGCTACGCCAACAGACGGACGTCCAAACAAACGCAACTTAAGTTGGAAATCCAAATCGCCACCAACATGGCGACTGCCCGATTGCAGACAATGCTGAAACCACCGCGCGCGACAGCCAGCGCGCGCGCATTTGAGCGTTGTACGCTGCAACAAGAGACTGACGCGCAAAGAACCGCAACTTAAGTTGGAAATCCAATCCGTCACCGTCAAGGGTTCACTTTTAGTTCCCAGGCCAAGATGGCGACTGCCCTATTGCGGACGCTACAGAAACCACCACGCGCGACAGCGAGCGCGCGCGCACGTCGGAGCGTTGTACGCTGCACCAGTAAACGGACGCGCAAAGAAACGCAACTTAAGTTGGAAATCCAATCTGCCACCGCTAAGGGTTCCCTAGTTCCGAAGCCGACATGGCGAATGTCCGATTGCGGACAATACAGAAAGCATCACGTGCGACAGCGAGCGCGCGCGCGCGCGCGCGCGCGTCGGAGCGTTGTACGCTGCAGCAATAAACGGACGTGCAAAGAAACGCAACTTAAAATGGAAATCCAATCCGTCACCACTACGGGTTCCCTTAGTTCCCAGGCCAACATGGCGACTGTCCAATCGCGGAAATACGGAAACCACCAGAAACCACCACGCGCGAGAGCGAGCGCGCGCGCACGTCGGAGCTATGTAGGCTGCACCGGTAGACGGACGCGCAAACCGTGTGTGCGAGTGTGCGTCTGTGTGTGAATGTGCGTGTGCGTGTGCGTGTGCGTGTGCGTGTGCGTGTGCGTGTGCGTGTGCGTGCGTGCGCGCGTGTGCGCGTGCGCGCGTGTGCGCATGTGTGTGTGCGTGTGCGTGTGCGTGTGCGTGCGTGCGTGTGTGTGTGTGTGTGTGCGCGTGCGTGTGTGTGTGTGTGTGTGTGCGCGTGTGCGCGTGTGCGCGCGTGCGCGTGTGCGCGTGCGCGCGTGTGCGCGTGTGCCGTTCTCCCATACAAGAGCTGAACTCCTCCTTGCTTGTTTCTGCGTCTTGCACCCGATGCACGTCCACTGGCCGCGTTTCCCTCCTTTCACGCCTACGCGCGCCTTGCACTTCCGTTTCGTGTCCCCCGCGCCCGTCCACATCCACCCGGGGAATTCGCTCTCTTCCATCGCGGCTTCGCAGACTGCGCGCTGTTTCATCGCTGTCTTCGCCTTCTGAACCTGCGCGCACGATGCGCACTTCCGCTCTGCGTTCGACACAGCCGCCCACATTCTCCCAGAGAGCTCGCTTGCTTTCTTCGAGGCTTCGCAGACGACGCACTGTTTCGTCGTTGTCGTCGCCGTCTGCACCTGCGCGCGCAAGGCGCACTTCCGCCCCGCGCCCGGCGCTCCCGTCCACGCCCACCCCGAGAACCCGCTCTCATATATCTCCTCCTTGCACGCGCTACACCGCCTTACGCAGGTCCGCCCAGCCAGCGCCCGCGCGGCCCTCTCCCCGGCCCCTCTCTCTACGCGCCCGGAACACCTGCGGTCTGCGGCCGCTGTCTTCGACTGCGCGCAGCCGGAGAACTCTCTTTCAGGCTACTCCACTTCGCAACCGCCACGCCGCAATTGCTTCGCCTCTTCCGACCGCGCCCTGCACTTCGTGCATCGCCGCTCTTCGTTGCAAACGCCTGCTCTCAGGAAATGCATCGTCGGCTTCTCCTCTCCGCAGCGGCCGCGCTTCAGGTGTCTATTCAGCTCTTCGCGCTCTGCGCACATCCCCCCCTTGCGCCGACTGTTGCCTGCCCAATCCCATTGATACGGGGCGAACGCCTCTGCGTATTTTCGAATTTCGCACACTCGACAACGGCGCCTCTCGGGGCCGTCAACGCAGCGCCGTGATGTTAACTTCGAGCGGTGGTGCTGAGACGCGTGGAACGCATCCTGGCCCTTCCACAGATCACAATCCATGCGATGCCACGGCGCGCCCGCACTTTTCTCCCCTTCCAGGCGCAGGTTGCACGCGCGGAGGCCGTCATCCCGACTCCACTGCCCAAGAGCATGCTGGTTCTTGTACTTCGCTGACGCGCGCAAAATGCACTTCCCCGAAGGCGTCAACCCCTTTTCAATTTCATCCCAATCTATGGGTTCCCCCCGCAACGATCGCAAGAGTAACTCGGGCCATTCCCGCCCCTTCTGGGCGCGCGGCGCTCGGTCAAAGGGCCGAAAGATCAGCGCGCCCCCGCGCCGACGAACGCGCGCGAGGGCCGCGTAACTCGACAGCGGCGACGCGCCTCCTCCAATCTTCAGGTCGGCGATGACTCCATGCTGACATGTCTGGCCCTGTGCTGAGTGGGCCGTGACTCCAAAAGCTGGCGCCAGGAGGAACTGCCGCCGCTTCACTTTCAGACGCGGGCACGGCCGGCCCTTGTCTAAGCACCAATTTTTCCCAACCATCCTGTGGCGTTGGGTCCTCGTTTTGAAGAGACAGCGCCCGCGTCCTCCTCCGTCCTTCTCCTCCCGCTGCCCCCCCTCCCCCCCCTCCTTGCCTCTGCCCTCCGCATGCCTCTCTGTCGGCGCAACCCTCGCACGGTTCGTGGCCCCATAGAGAGCTTCGGCCACGGCCCCAGTGGCGGAACTCGCATGGCGGCCCCGCCCCATTTTGGCACGCCCCTCGCGCGCTTCGTGGCCCCATAGGGAGCTCCACCGAAGGCCCCAGTGGCGGAACTCGCATGGCGGCCCCGCCCCACTTTGACACACCCCTCACACGCTTCGTGGCCCCATAGGGAGCTCCACATAAGGTCCCAGTGGCAGAACTCGCATGGGGGCCCCGCCCCATTTTGGCACGCCCCTCACACGTTTCGTGGCCCCACAGGGAGCTCCACCTAAGGTCCCGGTGGCGGAACTCGCATGGGGGCCTCGGGCCATGTCGCCCCCCCCCCACCCCCCCCGCACACGAGGATCGTGGCCCCATAGGGAGCTCCACCTAAGGTCCCAGTGGCGGAACTCGCATGGCCGCCCCGCCCAATTTTGGCACACCCCTCACGCGTTTCGTGGCCCCATGAAGAGTTCCACCAAAGGTCCCAGTGGCGGAACTCGCACGGCGGTCCCGCCCCATTTTGGCACACCCCTCACACCTTTCGCGGCCCCATGGGGAGCTCCACCTGAGGTCCCAGTGGCGGTACTCGCATGGCGGCCCCGCCCAATTTCGGCACGCCCCACATACGTTTCGTGGCCCCACAGGGAGTTCCACGGAATGTCCCAGCGGCAGGACTCGCATGGCGGCCCCGCCCCATTGTGGCACGCCCCTTACACGTTTCGTGGCCCCACTGGGAGCTCCACCGAATGTCCCAGTGGCGGGACTCGCATGGCGGCCCCGCCCCATTTTGGCACGCCCCTCACACGTTTCGTGGCTCCACAAGGAGCTCCACATAAGGTCCCAGTGGCGGAACTCGCGCGGCGGCCCCCGGCGATTTCGGCACACCCCTCACGAGGATCGTGGCCGAGCTCCACCGAGGGCGCCAGTGGCAGGGTTCGCATGGCGGTTTCGGGCCATTTCGGCACACACCCCACGAGGATCGTAGCCCCTAGGGGGCTCCACCGAGCGCGCCAGTGGCGAGGTTCGCATGGCGGCCTCGGGCCATTACGGCACACCCCTCGAAGATCGTGGCACCATAGGAGTTCCAGCGAAGGCGCCAGCGGCAGGGTTCGCATGGCGGCCTCGGGCCACTACGGCACACCCCATCACGAGGATCATGGCCCCATAGGGAGCTCCACCGATGGCCCCAGCGGCAGGGTTCCCATAGCGGCCTCGGGCCATGTCGGCACGCCCCTCACGAGGATCGTGGACCCATAGGAGCTCCACCGAGGGCGCCAGTGGCAGCTTCCCTCATCGCTCTCAGAGCCCTCTCCTGCTTCTGCTCCTCGGTCAGGGGGGCGCCGTCCCCTGAGCATGTCGGGCCCCAGCGGGAAGTCGTGGCCACATAGGGCGCGTGGGCGAAGATGGTATTCACAATTGCGGTATTCACAACTGCACATGGTCGGGTCTTTCGCCAAGCTACTTTTTCTGAGGGTCACAGGGCGCATGCATGGCGTCTGCAGGCCGGGAACCGTCAATTTGCAAAGGATTCGGGCTCCTTCGTCGTCGCGACCCTCATCGAAGAGTACAAATATCACTTCCGGCGTCTTCTGCAAGATGGCTTCGCCGCCTCGCAAGACGCACCCGATGCCGTCGTCGCCATCGCACGCCCACGAGTGCACGGTCCCGACAAGCCCACGGAGGAGATACTTGCCCTCGCTGCGGTCGATATGATCGGTGAGGGCCACGGGCATGCTTTCCGCGATGGGCAAGAACCCATATAGGTATCCGCTCTCTTTGTCGTGGCGCTGCAGCCAGGCCATCTTCTGAAATGGTAGATCTGGCCGTTCTCGAAGCGCGTCCGGCGTTGGAGTGTCGCGCGCGGGCCATGCACCATCGGGCTTCTCGTGCACTCGGGCATATTGCGACGCTCGGAGCTTGTTCACCTGGTACTTCGCGTCATTATTCGGGGAGACTCTGGGAGCGCACCGAAACTTCGCTGCGTGCTGTCGCGGGTCGTCTGGCCCGTCGATGACGAGGCGGCGTCGTTCGCACTCTTGCCTGCACTCCCGACGACCCTGCCTCCGAATATCCTTCGGTGTCATTGCGGGATGCAGATGTGCCCCGACCGATTCCTCTAGCGAGGCCGCTGCGCCGTCGCGCAAGGCCCTACGCTTCGCGTTGTTACTTGTAACCTGCCCATGGAGCCAACCCCCAGGGACGCCTGTATCTCGCCCGTGCATGAACGCGCGCGCATCTTCTCGAGGCACCCCCTGCGAAACTCCCCCTGTGCAGCTTTCGGCCAGGCATCGTCGCAGCGCTCGCGCTCTTCTAGCTCCGCAACTCCCTGCGCGCCCCCTTCAGGACCACCCCGCAGGAGCGCATGCCCATGTAGGGCTGGCGGGACCAATGAACAAGGCATACTTCCGAGCCTTTGCAATGCGCTCTGCGGGCGCGTCTGCAGGGGGCCCGCCGCCCGGCAGCGGCAGCTGCCAGAAGTCTGCGCTCAGCGCGACATTCAATCCGCTAAGCGATCGCGGCATTCCGTCATCCCCGCGCTTCTGGGTGCCAACGTCGCGAATAACGCTGCGGGGCTTCTGGTCCACCTCGGCAAGAAGTCGGGCGCTAACCACGCTGATTTCGTCGATGAATAACCGCCCCCACTACAGCACCCGTTTCGCTGTATCGCACTGCAGTTTCACATCTTCCCTTTTCTCGTCACCGCGCTTACGGCGGGGATGCCGCGCGCGTGATGCACGGCGCCCCCGCCGAGCAGCTGCGCCACGACTGCCTGGGAGGCCGCGATCTGAAAACGCACATCAATCGCCCATTTCATCACATGTTCGAATGACTCCTTGCGTAGAAAACGCAGCACGTGCGACTATCCTGCGCCGGGTCATCCGCGCATGCACCGACGCAACGGCTCGCCCATGACCGAGCCCCCTCGTGCCTCCCCGTCCACCTACTGCATGGCCCTGTCCGCAACCTGCTTCGCCACGTCGGACTGATTCGCGCTGACAGCGCGCCGGCCCGTGCCTTTGCCCGTCCTGGATTCCAGATTTCAGAGCCACTCCGCTACCTGGACTAAGGTCGCCCCTGCATGCGACTCTACCCCCCCCCCCGTCGCCAGCCCGTCGGCCATGGATGTCTCCTCTTTCCTCGACGCCCTCGCTGCCCACAGCGCGCCATCTAGATCGCACCTCGCACCTGCGGGCCACGGATTAGACGCCTCACAGAGCGGCGTCTCGCTGGGGCGCTGGCCCCGCGCGTCCTGCGCCGCCGACGCGCCTGCCTTCGAATTCTCGGAATGGGAACACCCTGCCAAACCTCCCTCCGCGGGGCCGTCTTCTCTACCACTACTGCAATCTCCGTCGCCGTCTTCCCGCTGCTGGCCACCGACGCGCGATTTCAGAGCCTCGTCCAATTGGTCGAACCCAACTTCGTCGCTCACGTCCTCGTCGCTACGCGCATCCCCCTGGTCCGCATCTCTCGGGCGCATCCGACACGCGCTCGGGAAATTGCCCGCGCGGCGCGCAGCTTCTTCCGATTGCGCCCCGCCGTCTGACCGCGACGCCAGCGCGGCCTCCCAAGTCGCCGCGCCTCCACGCAATGCCCCCCCGAACGCCGCGCGTTCGCCCGCCTCGGCCTGCCGCGGAGTCCACGGGTGGAAGCGCGACATTGCGATGCGCGGGGGCCGCCCCGCTTCTCTACGGCGGCCGCGCGGCGCGGGTGCACCGAGAGACGCCGGCGCCATGGGTCTCTTGTTCCTCGCAAATACCCACGCGTGGCGCAGGCGCCTGCGCCCGTCGCTCTCTGGATAGGCCCCCCAATCTTCTCCTGCGTCGCCTTTCGCCACGCAGCCCCCCCTGGGCTCTGGATCAGACGCCCGCTGCTTATTCTGCGCGCGCTCTTTCACCTTGTCAGCGCCTCGCTCCGTCAAGCAAGCTCGACGCCTGTCGCGGCAAGCTGTCGCGCCATTCATACTCGCGGGATACGAGACGAGCACAGGGGCCCACTACGCGGCAAACTCGCGCGGCGACAGGTGCCGCAGATCGCCCCGCTTCCGGCGAAGTCCGCGCAAGATTGCCACGTCTCGCGGACTGTCAATTTCCGACGCCTCGGGTCCCGCATGTCAATTTCCGCGAACTGCGCCTTCCGCCTGACCGTTGTGCCGCCCGACGGGCGTTCGACCATTTCCAGATACTCGCGCCCTTAGAACGCCGTCGCCCCACCAGTCTTTATCGACTCCGCCGACGTCGCATCATCCCCCCGCGCATAGGCCCGCAACATCGCACGCTCCACTTGGCCACGAACGATGCCCTTGCCGTAAGCGTTGCTCAGGATGCGGGTCGTCATGCGTTTCCCGACGCGGTTCGCGTGCTCTCCGTGAAGTTCCCCCCCCAGATCGTCGATGCCTTTGCAGCGCTCGCGGACTCCGTGGAAAGCAATAGGTTGCAGCTTCGCACAGTAGTCGCACGCGTATCCCGCCAGGGCGTCCTGGGCCATTTGAACAACTTTAATAATGGCTTCGTCGTTATCAGTGCCTCAAGCCAGAATGGCCTGACCACCTTCGCGCAAAGCATCTCGGAAGCCAGCGATGCGAGGATGTCCCAAGCGAAGGTGGCAAGACCACCATGGACAAGAGCATCACCAAGGTCCGAGTTGTGGGGATGTCTCAGGAGACAGTGGCCTGACCACCTCAGCTCAAAGCATATCCGATGCCAGAGTTGCGAGGACGTCTTTGGCGAAAGTGGCCTGACCACCACAGCGCAGGGCATATCGAAACTGTTGCTAGGATGTTGCAGGCGAAGGTGGCTGGAACACCATGGGGGGGCAGGGCATCTCGGAGGTCAGGGTTGCGGGGATGCCACAGGCGACAGTGACCGGGGCTTCTCGGAACCCAGAATTCCGAGGATGTCTCTGACGCTTGAGCGGATATACGGCACCGTGCCTGCACGATGTGGGCGTGATGGAACGCCGGCTGCTATCTTACCAGGTACCTGTACGTCTATTAAGAGCCCATTCCCACTCTCAGACCGAGGGCGCGTGGCCCCCGCGAGCTTCCCGGGGCGGCGCGGCGCTCCCTTGGAACTCTCCAGAGCTCCCGAAAGGTCCTAAGTCGGCACACGAAATATCCCAAGCGTCGAAGATGGCCCAAGATCGCGCGATTGCTTGCACACAAAAGCCCAAGCAAACGAAACTCCATGGGGTTCTCTGGAGCCCGTGGGATTCCCAGCGCCGACCCCTGGAGCAGTCCAACGTCTGAGTATCTTCTACTCCAGTGCACCAGCCACGACACGGCCCCGAAGGCGCGAATCAGTAAACGCGGCTGGGAGCCCCGAACAACCCCTCAACGAAGTAGACTACACCCTGGGCCGGCTCACACCAAGCCCTCCTTGGGGTCGTCGGCAGAAGCGGCAGCCTTAAGATATATTGAGGGCCCTCTTGGCGTGTCGTGGCGGGAGGCCCCACACTGCCGCCAGACCCCCCCCTCCCCCTGGGGCCCCTCAAGGTCCGGAACAGCCCGGGGACGACCCAAGAGCGCCCCAAGCCAGTCCAAGAGAGTCCCAAGACGGTCCAAGAGAGCCTCCAGACGGCTCCAGATCGCTCCAAGACGCCCAAGATTGCCTCCACACGGTTCGAAACGCCTCCAAGACGGCCCAAGAGGCCTCCAAGAGCACCCCCAAGAGAGCCCCAAGAGACAAACATCATTGATGTTTCGATTGTTTTGGGGGGATTTTCGCGTTCTCGCCATTTCGTCTTACCGACGCTGCAAGACGGCCCAAGAGGCCCCCGAGATCGCCCTAAAACTGCCCAACAAGCCCCCAAGAGGGCTCCAAGACAGCCCACGAGGTCCCCAAGACGGCCCAAGAGGCCCCCGGTACGGCCCAAGAGGGGCCCCAGGACGGCCCCACGAGGGCGCCCAGAAGAGGAACCCGAATGAACATGTCGAGCTTTCGGTCCCAAGAGGCCCCCAGGAGGCTCTAAGAGGCCCCCAGGAGGCCCCCAAGAGGCCCCAAGAGAGCCCCAAGAGGCTCCCGAAAAGCCCCTAGGATGCCCCAGAGGCCCCCGAACTCCCCCGCAGAGGCCCCCGAGAGCCCTTTCGAGAGACCCCAGGAAGCGTCCATGAGGACCCCGACCCAAAACCCAAGCACGGTGGCGGGATGGGCCGACGGCTATTTGATAGCTGGCATACGCGCCGCGTCACGACGACTTTCGATGCTGCGCACCATTTCGACAAACTCCCAAGGAGCGGCCGGTGATGCGCCGCCGGCGCCCTCGAGACATATAGGGCCCTCTTGGCGTGTTGTGGCGTGTTTGGGAGCGGGCCCGGGCAGTCCTGGGAGACCTGGGACCCCCCCATCCCCCCATGGGGGAAAACGGCACCGGCTCGCCCGCCCCCCCCCGCCTACACACACATATATATATATATATATATATATATATACACACACATTGCGCGCGCTTAGATTCTAGCTGCTCGAGTGCTGACCGCATTGGGAGCAACAAGACAGTCATGAATCATAAGGTCAACGTTCTCTGTTTCCTCCAGCCTCTTCCTCATAGCTCTCATCGACTGGTGATGTCGCCAAGCTACGGGACAGGAACAGTACAGCGCTACAGCGCCATGTTGCACTATGCTATGGAATGCCATGATACACCATGCTACTGTATACGCGCAATGGCACGATGCAGTACGCAATGAAATAAGATGATATACTCTGCAGTGCGCATCGCATGCCATGCCATGCTGTGCTGTGAAATGCTATAGCAATAAATGGGACGATACGCTGAACCATGTCATCTCCTTTTCCCTATGAAGAGCGATGCTACCGCGTTACGTGGCATGCACAGACACGGCATGCTAGGTTATGCAATGTAATGCAATGCCATGTTATGAGCTGTTAGGTTCGAAACAACAGGGCGACAGTAAGAACAACAAGGGGGGATGTTCGCATGAGTTCTCTTTAATGTTGCGCAGAGCGGTACAAGGTTGTTCGATCGATTTATGTGCATTGGGATGCCATAGTACGCCACGATACGTCATGATATGCAATGCCATGCTAGGCAATGTTAGGTCATGGCGTGCAGTGCTGGGATCAGCTAAGCTAGACACTGCTATGGAATGCAATGCTATGGCATGCTAAACCATACTGTGATATGCGCTGACAAGGTTAGCTATACCGTGCTGTGCCGTGCCATGCCATGTATTGCAACGCTGCGATGCCACGATCGGCTAGGCGGTCCTTTGCTATGCACTGGTATAATTTGGAGGCCTCTCGTGGGCCGTTTGGGGTGCCCTTGAGGTCTTTTTGGGGCCTTGGGCGATCGGAGCTCAATGCGCCCGCCTCGGCGTAGCCCCCCCGATTGCTCATTTGAATGTGGCCCCCACGGTCACACGGGCAATCGGAACGCAATTCCCGCGACTCGCCCCCCCTCCATTGACAGTGTGCCCCCACTGACAAATTGGCAATGGGAGCTCAACTCCCGCGCCTCGGCCTGCCTCCCCGATGGTCCATGTGACAGTGGGCCCGCTAACCACCTCCTTCCCCCCGCCTTGGCTGGGCCTGCACGTTTGCCAGTGGAATGGCTGCCCATTGGGCAATTCGGGCCCCGGAGCTACATAGATGCTGCAAAGGCCTTATGGAAGACCACCGAAGAGCCGCGCGAGAGCATCCTAATGACCCCATCGCGAGCTTCGTAACAACAGGGGCCCCAACGGGGGCACCTGACTAAGAGACCATGGAACATCGAGTTTGACAACTTACGTTTTCGGCTCAATGTTTGCGCCATCCAGAACGTCTCCATTGCAATTTCCACCGCTTCTTTGGGTGCGCGACCATCTCATCTGCATCGATCGCAAAATCGTCGCGACAAGGTTGGCACCGAAACCCCAAATTCGAAACAACTGGGTACAAACGGTGAGCCGTGAATCTGGTCACCGCTGGAAGCCTCGTAGAGTTCCTCGCGCGCGTTGTCTTCCTGGTGGCCACAGGTCTTCGCTCCACCGAATGCCTCACTGGCAAAGTGCCGCATAGCGTCTCTCCACCCATTCGGGGACACCCCTCGCCTGAAACATTCCGTGGTCCCGCGGGTAGCTGGCTGGTCTGATTGGCGTCAGCAGCTAAAGTTCTTGTCCCCCGAAGCATACTAAAGCGCTGGGGCATAAACACTTTTCGCTTCACGCGGCTAAGAATAGAGCGACTGCACATGATTTGTGACTTCAAATACTTCACGACGACCTCAATGGAAGTCGCGGAAGAGTCTTCTAGGAGCCCTCTTGGGACAGCCTTGCGATCCTCTTTGGACTTCTTAGGGCATTCTCGGCCCGTCTTCGGCCTCTGCGAAAACTCCCTTGAGCCCTGTTTGGAAGCGTCTTTGGGCTGTCCTGGTCTGTCGTGAGGCTCTTTTGGGACCATCTTGGAGTCCTTTCGGGGGCATCGGAGTCCCGCGCAGCCCTCTTGGATTCATCATGAGAGGACAGAAATGGCACGATGACTACTAATAAGACTGCCGCATGGTTTGACTTATGCTGGTCGCCTAGATATCCTCGTGGGACCCTGGGGCCATCTTGGATGCATCCTGGGGCCCTCTCGGGCTGCCCTTGGGCCCTCTGAGGCGACGTTGGCAACGCTTAGAACCTTTTTCCATTTGGAGCAACATGTACCAAGCAATGTCTGCGGTGCGAACGGCAATGGGCCCCCCTGCTGTATGCGGGTGCATCCCACTACCATCTCACATTTCTGCCAAGCTACGCGCCTGGCAGCATGGAGACACACCGTGCAGCATGCACTGTCTGCAATGCGAGCGGGAATGGTGCAACCTTCTATTTGCGGGTGCATGCCGCTCTGCCCTCACAGCTTGTGCATCAAAGCTACGCGCCTACTCGTTACAGCAAATTGCGATGATGAGAAAAAAGCTGAGTTGCAATGCGGCGAGCAGAAGCGATGAGGCAATTAGCCGAATTGTGGGGAACTCTTTGGAAGCATCTATGACAATGTTGGTGCTCTCTTGGGACGCCTCTTGGACGGTCAAGGGCCCTTTGGGGGCCGTTTTGGGGCCCTCTGAAGGGAGCAGCTGGACCCCCTGGGGGCCTCTTGGGATAAGGGGTCAGAGTCTGCTTGACTAATTACCTGTCGGGGTCTCTTGGCATGCTTCTCGGGCGCCTCCTGGAACAAAATTTAAAGCCCCTTGGGGCTTGTTGGCGGCCGCCTGGGGGCCTCTCGGGGTCTCTTCGGATCTCTTGGGGGCCCTGCTGGCAGTCTCGGTGGGGCACTTGGGGCGGAGGGCTCTTGTAAGTGAGTTGAGGGTCCCCCTCTTGGGTCGTCTTGGGCACCTCTTGGACCCTCTTGGGCTCTCTTGGAATGTCTTGAGGCGCTCCTGGGAGGCTCTTGGGCTGTTTTGGGACGACCTTGGGGGCCTCTTGGGCCATCCTGGACGCTCTTAAAGCAAAGAAATTACGAACAACAGACCAGGGGGAAAAAGACGTGATGTCCGAAGAGAGTTCGGTAACTTTGGCCATCGAGTGCCTCCTGGGGAGCATATCGGAGCCTTCTTGGGGCGTCACCTTGGTGGCCTCTTGGGCCGCTTTGAGGCCTTCTTGGTGGCCCCTTTGGAGCGTCCTGGGGGCCTCTTGGAGCGTCTTGGGGCCTCGTAGGTGCATCTTTGGGGCATCTTGGGGATACTCTTGGGGCTTTCTGGAGCTATTCCGGTGCCGTTACGATGCCTCGGAAGGCCAAGAGGGGGGCGAGTGGCGCATGGACAGCAATCAAAGCTATTCCTAAGGTTCTTGAAAGGCTTTGGCATTTACACTGGGGGGGGCTCCTGGGACGACCTGGACACTCCAATGGGAGAGCCCCCAGGAGCTCCCAAGACTGCTGTGGGAGGAATCCACTGGGAAGCCCTGCGAAGCCCCTGCGACATTCGATGGAAACTCCGGGGAGATCCTGGGAGGCTCCAGAAGCCATCTCGGGGGCCTCTTGTGCCGTCTTGGGCAGGTCATGGCGGTTTGGGGGGGTCTCTTGGCATCGCTTCAAGTACGCCTACGGCCATCTTCACACATTCGTGGCTGAAGCATCCTTTCCTGGAGGCCGAAAACATGCCCCGCACCCCAGCGGCTGAATGCGATAACAGGGGAGGGATGTTAGAAAAGCCTGAGGCCCTGGGCCGCTTGCCCTGGGACGCCGATGACATTGCCTTCAGCATCGTCACCATCATCGTCACCACCCTCACCCCCACCCATATTACCATCACCATCACCATCACCGTTACCATCACAATCACCGTCACCACCACCACCATCATCAGCATCATCATCAGCATCAGCATCATCATCATCATCAACAGCATCATCATCGTCATCATCATCATCATCATCATCATCATCATCATCATCATCATCATCGTCGTCGTCATCATCATCGTCATCATCATCGTCGTCGTCACCACCATCCTCCTCCTCCTCCTCCTCCTCCTGATCATCATCCCCACCCTCATCCTCATTCTCCTCATCATCATCATCAGCATCATCATCAGCATCAGATTCATCATCATCATCATCAACATCGTCATCATCATCATCATCAGCATCACCATCATCAACATCAGCATCACCATCATCACCAGCATCATCATCATTCTCACCACTGTCATCAACATCATCATCACCCTCATCATCATCACGATCGTCATCATCATCCTCAACATCATCAGCATCATCATCATCATAATCATCATCATCATCATCATCATCATCATCATCATCATCATCATCGTTGTCAGCATCATCATCATCATCATCATCATCATCATCATGATCATGATCATCATCATCATCATCATCATCATCATCAACATAATCATCATCAGCATCATCACCATCATTAACATCATCAACATCGTCATCACTATCACTGTCCGCATCGTTCACGTGTTCCCCTCCGTGTGGCCTTGTGCCCATCCTGCCACTGTGCCTGTTGTTAATCAGAAACCTCGTGTATGCCTGTTGGTAGCCTCTGGGCGACCGCATGGAGGCAGTCCTGTAGCCTCCTGGGGGGTGATTCGGGGCCTTTGGGGCTCTCTGTTAGGCATCTTGGGAGCCTCCTCGTGGGTCCTCTTGAAGGTCGTCTCGGGAGCTTTCTGGAGGTTTCGAGGGTCCGCTCGGGGCGGAGGCCTCCAAATGGCATGTCTGTCGGAGTTCTCTGGGGCCGCTCTAGGGGCCTTCTTGGGGCCGTCTTGGGCGGTCTTGGGCGCCTCCTGGGCTCTCTCGGGGCTCTCTTGGGCGCCTCCTGAGGCCCTCTCGGGCTGCCTTGGAGCGGTCCTGTGGGCCTTTTGGGCCAGAGATGGGGTTCGCATCCCGCCCCCTCTCCTACTTCGGCACACCTATCACACGGAGCGTGGCCCGCATGGATCTCTACCTGTGGCCCCAGAGGCAAAGTTCGCACTGCGCCCCCCCCCCTCCGCCCCTGGCCATTGCGGAACACCCCATCACGCGGATCGTGCCCACAAAGAGCATTACCTGAAGGCCCAGAGACAAGGTTCGTACAACGCCCCCCCGCCTATGTCGGCACACCCGTCACACAAATCATGCCCCAGAAGGAGCTTCACCTATGGGACCAATGGGTAGCTTCGCATGGCGTTCCCCCGTCCATTTCAGAACATCCCTCGCACGGGTCGTGCCAGGAGGAGGTCCACCTGCGACGTCAAAAGGGTTTTTGCGCGGTGGCATCCAAACTCATTCGGCACACCCTGCACGCGGATCGTGCCTCACAAGGAGTCCAGCGCACCCGTGCACGCGTGCTCCGCAGCAGCCATCTTTCCGCATTGCCCCGCGGCGCGCAGTGTATGAAGAGAGACCCGCGCCCTGAGCGAAGACAATTTTGGCCTCCCGCAGGGGCCCTCCCGGGGCGCATCTTGGAGTCTTTGTGGGACGTCTTCGTGGCCTCTTGAGCCGTCTTATTCGCGCGTCTGCGGCCTTGTCAGTCCGCTCTGGTCGCTTCTAGCATCTGGAGCTGTTTGGGCGGCGGGGAAAAGGCCAAGGAGGCCCAGGAGGCCCCGCACGGGGTCAATGACGTGTGCCAGTGGGGGGACCCGGGAGGGTGTCTGGGCCTTGGCCCCAGGGCCCCTGATACCCAGCACTGATAGAGATATATATATATATATATATATACACACACATACCTGTATATAAACCATCGCGCGCGCTGGGTCATCTGGGGGTTCCCCGTGCTTCCTCTGGGAGGCATCTGGGGGGCATCCGGGCGCCTGCGGCCCTGTCAGGCCGCTCTGGTCGCTTCTAGCCTCTGGAGATGTTTGGGCGGCGGGGGAAAGGCCCAGGAGGCCCAGGAGGCCCCGCACGGGGTGAAACATGCCGTCGGCCAGGGGGGGATCTGGGAGGGTGTCTGGGCCTGGGCCCCAGGGCCCCTGGTACCCCAGCACTTATATACGCATATATATATATATATATATATATATATATAATATATACGCATATATATATATATATATATATATATATGTATACGTGTGCATGTCTGCATGTATGGAGGCATGTGTGCATGTATGTATGCATGCATGCATGTATGCATGTATGGATGTATGGATGTATGTATGTATATGTATGTATGTATGTATGTATGGAAGTGTATGTATGTATGTATGTATGTAGGTATGTATGTATGTATGTGCGTATGAATATATATATATATATATATATATATAAATATGTGTATATAAATATGTATATATACACATGTATGTATGCATGTATGTATGCATGCATACATGCATGTGTGCATGTATGTATGTATGTATGTATGCATGCATGTATGTATGTGTGATTGTATGATTGTATGCGTGTATGTATATATGTGTGTATGCGTGTATGCATGTATGCATGTATGCGTGTATTCATGTATGCATGCATATATGCATGTATGTATGTATGTATGTAGGTATGTCGGTAGGTAGGTATGTAGGTAGGTACGTAAGTATGCAGTTATTGTATGTTGTGGTGTTGTATGATATGACACGTTATCATGTATGCCTGAATGTATGTAGCTATGATAGGTGTTGTTATGGTGTGATATGTTATGTTATGGCATGATTGTATGTATGTGTGTATGCATTGACGGATGGATGTATATGTTTATGAATGTATGTATGTAGATGGGTAGGTGGGTATGTATGCACTATGTACGTGTGTATGCATGCATGTGTGTATGCATGTATGCATGCACACGCACACACGCTAGAACCATCGCGCGCGTTTCGCGCGCGCTGGGCTGGATGGTCGAACTCTCGGGGACCGCTATTGTATGATTCTTCTTCTCTGGGACTTCCACGAACCACGAAGACTGCCCAAGTGGCTTCCAAGACGTCCCCTACGGTCCACCCACGGCGGCCTACGACAGGCCCAAGAAGCACCTCTTCGGGAGGGAGCGCTGGGAAGCGGGAAACGCGAGAACGCCAAAATCCTTGAAGAACCCTCGGGAAATGAGTGAATTTCGTCTCCCAGGGCCCTCTTGAGAAGCCTCTTGAGTCCGTCCTGGAGCGTGTTGAAGTCCTCGTCGGCCGTCTTGAGGGCATCTTGGGCGTCTCCGGGCCCTCTTGGGACCGTCTTGGGCCCTCTCGGGACCCCCTTAGCCTGTCGTGGCCTTCTTCGGGGCTGGCCAGGGCCGCCTCGGGACCGCTCTGGGCCCCCTCTTGGGGCACACTTGGGTTGTCTGGGGGCCGTCTTGGGGCCCTCTTCGTGGCCTCGTGGGCCGTCTTGGAGCGATCTGAAGGGCCTCCCAGGCCGTGAGGGAGCGCTGGGAAGCAGGAAACGCGAGAACGCCAAAATCCTTGAAGAACCCTCGGAAAATGCATGAATTTCGCCTGCCAGGGCCCTCTTGGGGAGCCTCTTGAGTCCGTCCTGGAGCGTGTTGAAGTCCTCGTCGGCCGTCTTGAGGGCATCTTGGGCGTCTCCGGGCCCTCTTGGGACCGTCTTGGGCCCTCTCGGGACCCCCTTAGCCTGTCGTGGCCTGCTTCGGGGCTGGCCATGGCTGCCTCGGGACCGCTCTGGGCCCCCTCTTGGGGCACACTTGGGTTGTCTGGGGAGCCTCCTGGGCCGTCTTGGGGCACGGGGCACGCAGAAAGAACCGACGGTCTGGCACTGAGCTCGGACCGCGGAAAGAGCGACTCCACACGTAAAAGGGGAAAGGAGGAGCGGAGAAAAGTGAAGACGGGAGGCGGCACGGACCGGCAAGGAAAAGAAAAGAGGAAGGAGGATGAATACTAGTAGGTCAGGGCGAAGTGCGAGGACGTAAAGAGGGACGGAAAAGCTAAGATACCTCCTGTGGATCACATGGGCGCCTGGAGCGATCTCTGACTACACACAAAACAAAACAGACATCCGCATGACTCTAAAGCGACCCTTCTGGTAATCCCTTATGACTCTCAAGCGACCCTTCGGGCGGGATCTAGGAAACTGCTGGGACCCTCTTGGGCGCTTGTTGTGCAAGGTAGGGCTCCGATTGGGTGGTCACGGAAGGCCGTTAGGGGCTGCCCCAGCGCAGCCTGAAGGCCCTCGGAGGGCGTCCAAAAGCCACGCTCGGCGTTCCCGGGGTGTGTTGAACTGGTGCGGTAAACTTCCATACAGACCCAAGCCAGAAGAGCATCCCTCAAGAACGGGAGAGCCTCCGTCGGCCAAAACAGAACAAACATCCACGGGCACCCTCCCCAAGATGCACAGGAACATCCAGCAAACACGAAAGAGCACCATCCCCGCACCGACCTCGACCTTGTACCTCGGTCCGACTGTAACAATTTGGAGGCTGTCTGCGCGCCCGCGGGGCCACATGGGGGAGCCGCCTTTGGCCGTATCGGGCCGCCGGAAGCCCGGAAAGGCCATAACCCTGAAACAGCCCATCAAAACTTCGGAACAAAAAAACATGTCGCTGACCTCCTCAAGCCCGCTTGGAGGTGCTCTTGAGGTCCCCCGCGGCCTTCAACAAAAAAACACTCGCAGCTCGAAGCGCGAAGGAGGAGGGTTGAGGAGGAGGGGCGGAGGAGGGGGAGGAGGAGGACCAATGCAAACGCAAGGGTCATCAACGATGTTGGAATAAACGCTTTTTGTTAGAAAGTGTTTGGCAGGTTTTTTGAAGGTTTTTGTTCGGACGGTTTTTGGGAGGTGTTTGGGAAGACCTTCCTACAACCTTCCTGATACCTTCCTCAGGAAGGTTCCAGGATTCCTGGCACCTTCCAGGAAACTTCTTAAAACCTTCCTCAAAAAGGTTCCTGGACCCTCCAAAAAAAACCTTCCCTACATCTTCCACAGGAAGGTCCCAGGATTCCTGGAACCTTCCCAAAAAAAAAAATCCTAAAACCTTCCGCAGGAAGCTTCCAGGATTCCTGGAGCCTTCCCCCCCCAAAAAAACTCCCTAAAACCTTCCTCGGGAAGGTTGTTGTGAAGTTGTTTGGCCAACCCCTCCTGGAACCTTCCTCAGGGAGGTTGTTGGAAGTTTTTCTTTGGGGGAGAAGGTGTTTGGAAAGTGGTTCGCAGGGTTTTTGGAAGGTTGTTTGGAAGGTTGCTGGACGGCGTTGTGGAAGGTTTGCTGGAAGGTCGTTTTGAATGTATTGGGCGGTGTCGCTAAATACTGGAAGGTTCTAGGTTTTAGCAAGGTTGTTGGAAGGTTTTTTTTTTTGGGGGGGGTGGAAGGCGTTTGGAAGGTTGGTTTTATATATATATAATCCTCCGAAAGGTTCCAGGACTCCTGGGACCTCCCAAAAATCTTCCAAAACAACTCCTCAGGAAGGTTCCAGGATGCCTGGAACCATTATATTTTTAATATAAAAAATGTCCTAAAATCTTCCTCAGGGAGGTTCCAAGATTCCTGGAAGCTTCCAAAAAAAAACCTTCCTGAAACCTTCCTCCGGAAGGTTCCAGGATTCCTGGAACCTTTTGACGAAAACCGTTCTGAAACCTTCCTCAGGGAGGTTCCAGGATTCCTGGAATCTTCCAAAAAAAAACATTTCTGAACCTTCCTCAGGAAGGTTTTTGGACGGTTTGGGGGCCAACCCCTCCTGGAACCTTCCTGCGGAAGGTTGTTGGAAGGTTTTTGGGCCGACCTCTCTTGGAACCTTCCTGAGGAAGGTTTTAGGAAGGTTTTTGTTGGAAGGTTTTTGGAAGGTTGGTTGGAAGGCTTTTGGGAAGGTTTGTGGGTTTTTCTTTTAAAAAAGAAGCAGGTGTGTTGGAAGGTTGCTTGGAAGGTTTCTGGAAGGGCATTTGGAAAGTTTGTGGGGTGCATTGGGAAGTTTCGCTGAGTGCCGGGAGGATTCTGGAAGGTTTTACAAAGGTGTTTGGAACGTGTGTTGGGAGGTTGTTGGAAGATTGTTGAGAGATTGTTTGAAAGTTTGTTGTAAGGTGTTTGGAACAACCAATCTAAAACCTTCCTAATACAGGAAGGTTCCGGGAGTCCTGGAACCTTCCAAAAATCGTCCGAAGACCTTCCTCAGGAAGGTTCCAGGATTCCTGCAAGCTTCCCAAAAAAAACCGTCCTGAAACCTCCCTCCGGAAGGTTCCAGGATTCCTGGAACCTTTTGACGAAAACCGTTCTGGAACCTTCCTCGGGGAGGTTCCAGGATTCCTGGAATCTTCCAAAAAAACCTTCCTGAAACCTTCCTCAGGAAGGTTTTTGGACGGTTTGGGGGCCCTGGAACCTTCCTGCGGAAGGTTGTTGGAAGGTTTTTGGGTCAACCTCTCTTGGAACCTTCCTGGGGAAGATTTAAGGATGGTTTTTGTTGGAAGGTGTTTTGGAAGGTTGGTTGGAAGGCTTTCGGGAAGGTTTGTGGGTTTTCTTTAAAAAAGAAGAAGGTGCGTTGGAAGGTTGCTTGGAAGGTCTCTGGAAGGGTACTTGGAAAACTTGTGGGGTGTATTGGGAAGTTTCGCTGAATGCCGGAAGGATTCTGGAAGGTTTTACAAAGGTGTTTGGAACGTGTGTTGGGAGGTTGTTGGAAGATTGTTGGGAGGTTGTTTGGAAGGTTGCCGTGAGGTTTTGGAACAACCAATCTACAACCTTCCTAATACAGGAAGGTTCCGGGAGTCCTGGAACCTTCCAAAAATCGTCCGAAGACCTTCCTCAGGAAGGTTCCAGGATTCCTGGAACCTTCCAAAACACCGCCAACCCCTCCCGGAACCTTCCTGAGGAAGGTTTTAGGATGGTTTTGGGAAGGTTCTTTTGGAAGGTGTTTGGAAGGTGTTTGGAAGGTGTTTTGGAAGGTTCTTGGAAGGTTGCTTGGAAGGCTTTTGGAATGCATTGGGCGGTTTCGCAAAATGCTGGCAGATTTTAAAAGTTTTTGGAAGGTTTTGGGATGGTTGCTTGAGAAGGTTATTGGATGTCTTCTGGAAGGTTTGTTGGAAAGTGTTTGGAAGGATTTTGTGGCAAACACCTCTCTAAAACCCCCAGGAAGGTTCCAGGATTCCTGGAACCTTCCCAAAAAAAACTTGCTGAAACCTTCCTCACGAAGGTTCCGGGATTTCTGGAGCCTTCCAAAACGCCTTCCTAAATCCTTCCTCATGAAGATTCCAGGATTCCTGGGACCTTCCAAAACAGCCCCCCTAAAACCTTCCTCAGGAAGGTTCCAGGATTCCCAGAACCTTCCAGACAAACCTTCCTGAAACCTTCCTCAGGAAGGTTTTGTTGGCAGGTTTTTGGCCCAACCACTCCTGGAACCTTCCTACAGAAGGTTTTTGGAAGGTGTTTGGGCCAACCCCTCCTGGAACCTTCCTGAGGAAGGTTTTTGGAAGGTGTTTGGAAGGTTTGTCGGGCGGCTGTTTGAAAGGTTGGTTTTTTTTTGTTTTTTTTTGGGGGGGGCGAAAGGCTTCTTAATTTTAAACATGCTGTTGGCAGGTTTTGGGGGGGCTTTTTTGTTGGACGGTTTGTTTGTGGAAGGTTTTTGGCGCGTTCTTGGAAGGTTGTTGGAAGGTTTTGGGCGGTGTCGCTAAATACTGGAAGGTTGTAGGAAGATTGTAGGAAGGTTGTTTGAAGGTTTTTTGAAGGTTGTTTGGAAGGTTGTGGGAAGGCGTGGGGACAAAATCTTCCGATGACCTTCTTCAGGGAGGTTCCAAGATTCCTGGAACCTTCCAAAAAAACCTTCCTGCAACCTTCCTCCGGAAGGTTTTTAGGCCAACCCCTCCTGAAACCTGCCTGAGGAAGGTTTTAGGGAGGTTTTCAGACGTTTGCTCTAAAAGGGTTGTTTTTCAAAGAGGCTTTTTGTTTGGAAGGTTTGTTTGCAGGTTTCTGGAAGGCTCTTTTTTTGGATTTTTGTGTTTGAAGGTTTTCGGGTGGTTTTTTGTTGGGAAGGTGTCTTGGAAGGTTTTTGGGAGGTTTTTGAAGTGCATTGGGCGGTTTCGCCAAATGCTGGAAGATGTTAGGACGGTTTTTGGAAGGTCTGTTGGAAGGTATTCGGAAGGTGCCTCGAAGGTTTCTTTTTGCACGGTTGTTTGAAGTTTTTTGGAACAACCTTCCTGAAACCTTCCTCAAGCGTTCCTCGGGAATGTTCCAAGATTCCCGGAACCTTCCAAACAAAACCTTCGTAAAACCCTCCTCGGGAGCAGGATTCCTGGAACCTTCCCCCCCCCAACAAAAAACGCCCTGAAACCTTCCTCGGGAAGGTTTTTTGGAAGGATTGTGGGCCAACCCCCCCTGGAATCTTCCGGAGGAAGGCTTTAGGAAGGTTGTAGGAAGGTTGTTGAAAAGGATTTGTTGTTGCAAGGTTTTTGGACGGTTGTTTAGGAAGATATTCGGAAGGTTGTTGGACGATTGTTTGGAAGGTTGCTGGCAAGTTTTAGGACGTTTTTGTTTGCCGTGTGTTTTATTTATTTGTTTATGGAAGGTTTTGGGCGGTTTCGCAAAATGCAAAAAGGCTTCAGGAAGGTTTTTGGGAGTCTGCTGTTTGGAAGGTTGTTTCAAAAGTTTTTCGGCGAACGGTTTGCTTGGCGGTTGTTGGAAGGTTTTTGTCTGGAAGGTGTTTGGAAGGTTGTTTGGAAGGTTGCATTGAAGGTTTTTGGAAGGTGTTTTGGAAGGTTTCTTGGGAGGTTTTTTGAATGTATCGGGCGGTGTCGCTAAAGGCTGAAAGGTTTTACGAAGGCTTTTGGAAGGCATGTTGGAAGGTTGTTGGAAGGTTGTTGGAAGGTTTTCTGGAAGGTGTGTGGAAGGTTTATGGTGAACCCTTCCTGAAACCTTCCTAAAACCTTCCTCAGGAAGGTTCCAGGATTCCCGGGACATTCCAAACACCTCCCTAAAACCTCCCTCAGGAAAGTTCCAGGAATACTGGAACCTTCCAAAAAAAAAAACCTTCCGAAAACCTTCCGCAGGAAGGTTTTTTGAAGGTTTTTGGACCAGCTCCTCCTGGAACCTTCCCGGGGAAGGTTTTAGGAAGGTTTTGTGGAAGGTTGTTTGGAAGGTTTCTGGAAGGTTTTGGGAAGGTTGTTTGGGAAGTTTTTGGAAGGTTGTTGGGCAGTTTTCGAAAAGGTGTTCTTTTTTTAAACGTTTTCGGATGGTTTTTGGAATGTATTGAGCGGTTTCGCTAAATACTGAAAGGTTTGAGGAAGGTTGTTTGGAAGGTGTTTGCTTGGTTTGGTTCAAGGTTTTTGGAAGGTGTTTGGAAGATGTTTGGAAATTTGTTTCGAAGGGCTTTGGAAGGTGTTAGGAAAAAAAAACCTTCCTAAAATCTTCCTAGAAACTTCCTCAGGAAGGTTCCAGGATTCCCGGAACCTTCCGAAAAACCTGTTCTAAAACCTTCCTCAGGAAGGTTCCAGGATTCCTGGAATCTTCCAAAAAACCTTCCTGAAACCTTCCTCAGTGAGGTTTTTGGAAGGTTTTTGGGCCAACCCCTCCTGGAACCTTCCTGAGGAAGGTTTTAGCAAGGTATTCGGGAGGTTTTTTTGTCTGAACGTTTTTTTTGGAAGGTGTTTGTTTTGAAAGGTTATTTGAAGGTTGTTTGGGATTTGTTTGCTTGCTTTGTTTTGGAAGGTGTTTGGGGGGTTTGTTTGTAAGGTTGTTGGAATGTATTGGGCGGTGTCGCAAAATGCTGAAAACGTTTTAGGAAGGTGTTTGGGAAGGTTGTTGGAAGGCTTTGTTTTGAAAGGTTTTTGAACGGTTGTAGAGAAGGTGTTTGGAAGGTTTTGTTTGAAGGCTGTTGGAACAACCTTCCTAAAGCCTTCCTAAAACCTTTCTGAGGAAGGTTCCAGGATTCCCGGAACCTTCCGAAAAACCTTCCTAAAACCTTCCTCAGGAAGGTTCCAGGATTCCTGGAACCTTCAAAAAAACCTTCCTGAAACCTTCCTCGCGAAGGTTTTTGGAAGGTTTTGGGGCCAACCCCTCGTGAAACCTTCCTGGGGGAGGTTTTGAGAAGGTTTCAGGAAGGTTTTTGTTGAACGGTGGTTGGAAGGTTTTTGGAAGGTTGTGTTGGAAGGTTTTTGGAAGGTTGTTGGAAGGTTTTCCGGAAGGTTTTTGGAAGGTGTTTGGAAACACTTCCTGAACAAAAACCTTCCTAAAACCTTCCTCAAGGAGGTTCCACGATTCCTGGTACCTTCAAAAAAAAACCGTCCTAAAACCTTCCTCAGGAAGGTTCTAGGACCCCTGGAACCTTCCAAAAAACCTTCCGGAGCAAGCTTGTAGGAAGGTCTTAGAAAGGTTGTTTTGGAAGGTTGCTGCAAGGTTTTTGGAATGTTTTGTTTGAAGGTTTTTGGAAGGTTATTGGAGGGTTTTTGCTTGTTTTGTTTTCGAAGGTTGCTTGGGAGGTTTTCGGACGGTTTTTGGAATGTATTGGGCGGTTTTGCTAAATGCTGGAAGGTTTTAGGAAGATTTGTTTGGAAGGTGTTTGGAAGGTTGTTGGAAGGTTTTGGGGAAAAAACCTTCCTAAAACCTTCCTCATGTTCCAGGATTCCTGGAACCTTCCAAGAAACCTTCCTAAAACCTTCCCCAGGAAGGTTTCAGGAGGGGTTGGCCGAACTGCCGCACCCAACTGCGTCATGCACATGCGTTCAACACAGGAAATTAATGTTGAAAGATATAAACAAACTAGCAAACAAACAAACAAACAACGAAACAAACAAAACAACAAACAAAACACACAAAAACGCCCATAGCTCAGCCACTCTCGGCCTCCGCGAGATGTCCCGGACCTCTGAGGGGGACCCCAGGGCCGACGGGGAATCAGAGGCAGGGGCACCTGCTGCTGGGCCGCTTTCCAATTCGGTCTGCCTGCTTCGGCGGTGGACAAACCTCCCTTTAGTAAACCTCCCTTTAGTGAAAACGGCCTGGGGCCGAAACCGACGGACCTGGACCCGCAAAAATGACGGCCGCGACGTCCTCTCGCGAACCGAAAACGGCAAATTTGCTAATCGACGTGTCAGGGTAGGAGGTCTATCAACCTCCGACTGCTGTACGCGTCCCCATCCCTCTATCTGAAAGCCGACGAGTCCAGAGCACGTCGCGGGCGCCGTGGCCGTTGTGTTGGAAGGATTTTGGAAGGTTGTGTTGGAAGGTTGTGTTGGAAGGTTGTTGGAAGGTTTTCCGGAAGGTTTTTGGAAGGTGTTTGGAAACACTTCCTGAACAAAAACCTTCCTAAAACCTTCCTCAAGGAGGTTCCACGATTCCTGGTACCTTCCAAAAAAAACCTTCCTAAAACCTTCCTCAGGATGGTTCTAGGACCCCTGGAACCTTCCAAAAAACCTTCCGGAGCAAGCTTGTAGGAAGGTCTTAGAAAGGTTGTTTTGGAAGGTTACTGCAAGGTTTTTGGAATGTTTTGTTTGAAGGTTTTTGGAAGGTTATTGGAGGGTTTTTGCTTGTTTTGTTTTCGAAGGTTGCTTGGGAGGTTTTCGGACGGTTTTTGGAATGTATTGGGCGGTTTTGCTAAATGCTGGAAGGTTTTAGGAAGGTTTGTTTGGAAGGTGTTGTTGGAAGGTTTTGGGGAAAAACCTTCCTAAAACCTTCCTCATGTTCCAGGATTCCTGGAACCTTCCAAGAAACCTTCCTAAAACCTTCCCCAGGAAGGTTTCAGGAGGGGTTGGCCGAACTGCCGCACCCAACTGCGTCATGCACATGCGTTCAACACAGGAAATTAATGTTGAAATATATAAACAAACAAACAAACAAACAAACAAACAACGAAACAAACAAAAAAACAAACGAAACACACAAAAACGCCCATAGCTCAGCCACTCTCGGCCTCCGCGAGATGCCCCGGACCTCTGAGGGGGACCCCAGGGCCGACGGGGAATCAGAGGCAGGGGCACCTGCTGCTGGGCCGCTTTCCAATTCGGTCTGCCTGCTTCGGCGGTGGACAAACCTCCCTTTAGTAAACCTCCCTTTAGTGAAAACGGCCTGGGGCCGAAACCGACGGACCTGGACCCGCAAAAATGACGGCCGCGACGTCCTCTCGCGAACCGAAAACGGCAAATTTGCTAATCGACGTGTCAGGGTAGGAGGTCTATCAACCTCCGACTGCTGTACGCGTCCCCATCCCTCTATCTGAAAGCCGACGAGTCCAGAGCACGTCGCGGGCGCCGTGGCCGTTGTGTTGGAAGGATTTTGGAAGGTTGTGTTGGAAGGTTGTGTTGGAAGGTTGTTGGAAGGTTTTCCGGAAGGTTTTTGGAAGGTGTTTGGAAACACTTCCTGAACAAAAACCTTCCTAAAACCTTCCTCAAGGAGGTTCCACGATTCCTGGTACCTTCAAAAAAAAACCTTCCTAAAACCTTCCTCAGGACGGTTCTAGGACCCCTGGAACCTTCCAAAAAACCTTCCGGAGCAAGCTTGTAGGAAGGTCTTAGAAAGGTTGTTTTGGAAGCTTGCTGCAAGGTTTTTGGAATGTTTTGTTTGCACAGCGCTGCGGGCGCGGCGCTCTGCGGCGTCCGCCACGCGGTCGCAGCAACCATCCTGCGATGGGTGCGGCGGCGCGTCGGGCGGCGCCGCCCCCGCCGAGCACAAGGCGGTGGCGGCGCGCGCCTCGACGGCGACGCCTGGCTGCTACAACCCGGGCGGATGTGGGTGGGGCGAAACGCGCCCACAGGAAGATGGGCGCCCCGCCTGCCGCAAACAATTATGGAACCTGCGAGCGGCAAGGCTGGTCGGCGCCGCGGACGGGTCGCGCGCGCTCCCTCCGCGGCGGCCTAGCCGCCACGCATGACTGTTCCTGTGCGCGGCAAGGCTGGCCGGTGCCGCGGTGAACGCTCGCGTGCGCTCCCTCCGCGGCGACCTAGCCGCGGCGCATCCGACAAAACCGCGGCTCCATCTTTCTCGCGTTTCGCGTGTCGTCGCCTCGCGGCGAAGCGCCCCTCGCAACCTCACGCGCTCGCTGCGGGGCGCGCGGACGCACGCGCATCGCGTCCTCGCTGCTGTGCCCGCGAGACAGCATTCGTGCCTCGGCTGTTCGCTCACCACAGCGCTGCGGGCGCGGCGCTCTGCGGCGTCCGCCACGCGGTCGCAGCAACCATCCTGCGATGGGTGCGGCGGCGCGTCGGGCGGCGCCGCCCCCGCCGAGCACAAGGCGGTGGCGGCGCGCGCCTCGACGGCGACGCCTGGCTGCTACAACCCAATGCAACAGCAGGCCGGCGTCAGCCGTCGTGTGCGCGCGCCCCCACTGCCAACGTCGCGACGTTTCTTACCGCGTGCGGGATGAAGGGCGCGACGAGCGCGCATTACGGCTGAGATGCAGCGCCTGCGGGGTCATGGCCCGCGGCCTCAGGGCCCGCGCTGGCGGAGAGGGCCATGCCCTCGCCCGTCGCCGCGTCTTCCAGGGCAGGCTGGTCCAGGTAGGCCTTAAATGCGCCGGACCTCCAGTTGCCGGCTCTCAAGATGGTGGCGAGGCTCCCCCCGCTTTGGCGGAGAGTCTCCGTGTGGCCGCGCCGCAGGCACTTCGAGGTGATGCGGGCGGCATTGGGGAGGCCCGCCGCTTGCGCCGACCTGCGCAGGTTGCGGGTAATTGCTGGCACGGGGAGCACGCGCCCGGCTCTGGTCGGCTTTGCCAGGTGGGCAAAAGGAGACGCACCCGGCGCGAGGTCGCCCAGTAGGGCGCGCGGGGCGTGCACTGGGCAGGTCGCGGTGCAGATGCTGCACCAGCACGAGCGCCTGACTTCGCTAGGCCTGGGCTTATGCTTTCGCCTCGAGAGGTGGAGTACGACCGCCTCGCTCGTGTTGAAAAGCACGATGGTCGGCACTGGGCGGTCCAGTTCCTCCTGCGTGAACCGGAAGTTGGCCGCCCGTGCTGGGTCGCCTATGCTGATCAACAGCGCCTCCGAGGGAAGCCTCAAGGCCAGTGCGAAGGCGACTACGAACAGCGCTCGCACCTGAGGGTCAGGCACGTGCGGCAACATCGCGACTAACGCCTTCCGCGTGACAGGGGGAGGTCGCGGGTCAGGCTGGGGCGCACGGTGCTTGATCGCGGCCTTTGCGCGCGAAACGGCGGGGCTGCTGAACGCTGAGCGGTCGAGGCCCAGCAGCGTGCAGGCCTTGTCGACCTGGGCTTTGTAATTGGCAAAAGTGCCGGGGTTCGAGAAGCACAAAGCCCAAAGACATAGCTCGTCCGCAGTTGGCGGGAGGGGGCTGTCCCCTTTTCCGAGCTGCGATTTGGCGAAACGGAACCAGCACCTCAGGCCGGCTGTCCACGTGCCGATGGAGCGCGGGGCACCGTTGAGGACGGCGGCGCACCGGGCCCCGAATAAGGCGCGCTTCCTGAATTCGGGGTCGCTCGGCGCAACGGCCAGGCGTCGAATTGCGGCGCGCGGGCCTCCTCTTCTCGAGCCCAGGGGCGACGCTTTCAGCGCGGCCGTCGCCCGCGCTAATTGCAGCCGCTGCGAGAGTACGCCCTCCTGTTGCGGGCGTGCGGGTGCCTGCGCGGCTGGACTCCTACCACCCGCCCGCGGGGGGGGCGAGGAGGACGAGGAGGAGGAGGAGGACGAGGAGGAAGAGGAGGAGCCAGCGGCGGAGGAGACACACGGCTGAGCGCACACGGGCGCCGCAGGCACCTCGTCACTCACGAACGCCGCCGCAGGTGGCGGGCCCGGCGGCGGCTTTGCTCGCGCGAAGAGCGCGATCGCGCGCTGCGCGTCGGGCGACAGATTCACGTAGCCGCTCCAGTTTTCCGGTGCGCCAACCGCCCGCACAGATGAGATCGCGAACACATCGCAAGAAACCAGAAACTTGGCGACTTCCTCAACGACCGTGGGTGACGCCCACGGGGTCGCAACGGCGATCTGGTCGGCGAGCTTCATTCTGGCGCGCCGAGGGGCGCGTTGAGAGAGGTCGCCCCGCGCCCTGCGCGCCTCTCGATAGCCCCCTTCGCGTGTGAGAGCGTTCGTGCCGCGTTACTGACGCGCCTTCCCGGGCGGCGCTCGCGTCTCTTTCTCTGATGCGAGCCTTGCGCGGGGTCGAGCGGGAGCGACCGGCGCTGGCCGGTGACGGCGCGGCTAAGGCGACGTCGTTTCGATTGGGTCGTCATCGACGTCCGCGCCCTGCGGCGCGCCCACCATCGTCGTGCGATAGTCGATGGTATCAGATTCGCTGCTTGAGCAGCTGGACTCCGGTTCGAGTTCCGTGCCGAAGGTGCAGAGTGCTTCGTCCAGTCGGCATTCGATGGCCAGCTGGATGGCCCGGAGGATCGTCGCGCGCGCGTCCCTAGCCAAGCCCAGGGACGGCACTGAATCCGCGGGAAGCCGCCCGAGCTGGAACCACGAGCGGATCCCGCGGCCCCGCAGCCACGAGGCCGCCGCGTCCGTGTCGCGCTGCCGCATCTCGCTCCTGAAAAGGGAATGCGCCGCGACCTTCGCGAGATGACTTGCGGTGTGCGCTCGCTGGATCAGCCGAACGTAACAGCACCTCCGCGGCGGTGTTCGATCGCGCGCCATGGATACGTTGAAAATGCCCTCGGGGCGGGGGCAGACTTGCCGCATGACGCTACGCGCGAGCGAGCGCGGGGTGACGGGTGGGCGGGAGAGCAGGAGCGGGGGGAAGGAGAGCACTGGCGAGGCCGCGAGAGCGCTCAGACGGGACGGGCCGCGAGCTGGCATGGCAGCTGGAGGTCCCAGAATTCTGGCCGCAGCCACGGGCGCCTCCAGGTGGCCCCAATGCGTGTCATGAGATCATAATCCTCCCGACTGGGCAGGTCAGAAATGTTATCAACTGGCGCGCCGCGGGAGTGGGACCCGACCTGACAGAGATAACGCGCGGGCCCGCCGGAAGGGACACGGTCGATCCGGAGGTTGATCTGGAGCAGCCCGATCACCGACCAGAAGTGGTGGACGATGGCCCCGTGGTCGCAGCACTTCGCTGATCCCTTTCGGAACGACCATTCGGCGATCGTGTTGTCGCTAAAGAGGCGAACCTTGCGGCCCCGGAGCTCCTTCTGCCAGGTGGAGATCGCCAAGGCCGAAGCGAGCATCTCGAGTCCGGCGATCTGATCGTCGCTCCGCTGCTGGAATTGCCTGCGCGCAGGCCGAATTGCATCGATCGGTCGCCGGCGCGCGATCGGGGCCTCGTTAGCCAGGCCGGCGGCATCTGGTCTGTGTATTCCCAACGTCCGTCGATCCAGAGGACGGCGGCCGCTCGTGGGGGCTCGCCCCGGGCGTCAGCGAAGGCAAGGACCGGCGGGCGGGTGTCCGCGGGCTCCCATTCCCTTGTCTCTGCAACGCTTCTCTGCAACACTTCCAACCACCACGCCAGGCTGCGCAGGGCGGGGCGCGGTAGAAACGGACGCCCCGAGTGTGCGTGGGCGAACAAGGGCCGCAGCATCGCACGGCCTAGTTTGCGGAATTGCCACGACGCCGCCCACGACAACGCGCCCGCGAGCTTGGCGGCCCCACCTGTGCAAAGAAAGGTGTCGCCCCCGGCGCGCGCGGCGCGCGATCACGCGCGCGCCTGCGGTCATCGAACCGTCGTCAAGCGCCGTCCTGATTCGGTTCGTCCATTTGTCGACCTTGTCCTTGGACGGGCGCGCAATCAGCCCTTTGCGTGAGGTCTGCGACACCGCACGCACAGTGCCCTAGCCCCCCATTCGCGAACGCGTCGCGCGCGGTGCACCGAGATGGCTAGTCCGAGAATCACGAGCGACGGGCCCGACTCAGTTTTCTTATCGGCCACCGACGTAGGGCCCAGGATGCACCTGATCACCCGGACCACGCACGAGAGGGCGTGCTGGGCCTTTGCGCGAGCGCGGAGAGGGTCGACCGGGTGCGACGGAAGGGGGGGAGGGGACAGAGCGAGACGGGCCTCCCCGGAGCGCTCGACGCCGAACAGATCGTCGACGTACCTCAGGATTGGGATCCGCAAGAGGCGCCTGCAGATGGCCACTAGGGCCGCGCCGATTCTCTCCCAGTTGTGTACGCTGCTGACTGCGCCGCGACGCGCGGCGGGGCGGCGGGTGGGGCGGGATGGCCCGCGCGGGCCTGCTCCGAACGGGAGGGCAACGTGCTGGGCTCCCCAGGTGACGCCGGCGAAGCAATAGATGACCCAAGCGAAGCGTCGGTGCTCCGGGCGCAAGGGGATTCTGCGGAAGGCGGAATCAATATCGGCCTTGAAGAGCTCCAAGGGCCCCAGGGGTGCCTGAACAGGGCAGAGCGCACGCGGCGTCGGGGCCCGAGAAACGCGTCGCGCCAATTTCCGACACGCGTCAAACAGCGCGTCGACAGTGTCATGCTTCATCCGTTCCTGCGGCTCCGTACCCTTGTTGAGGTGGGCCGCGCTGCAGTCGTCTACGGCGCGCACCTGGCGCGCGGGCGGCGGTCCGCGAATGAGCGGCGCGGGCGGCCGTCGGGGTACCTTAGCGGTGCCGTCCGGCCGCGTCCCCTGCTCCACGCCGAAGCGGGGGATTACCGCGGCATCCGGGGGCACGTCGTCGGGGCTCAGTCGCCGGGGCGTCGTCAATCGCCCCGCGCTCGCGTCGGCGAGTGCGCCCTCGTGCAGCGCTTCGTCGCACGGGCTTGGCCGTGTCCTTTTGAACAATGCTTTTCTGTCCCGTGCATTGGCTGGCGCGCGGCGGGGCGGGGGGCCAGGGAGGAGAAGCCGGGCCCCTGCCGACGCGCGCGCGCGCCGGCCTCGAAGGATCTCTTCCGCTGATATCAGCGGCTTATGCGCCATCTCCGTCCCCGTGCCGGATTTTTCGAGTGTCCCAATCAGCGGTGCACCCTTCGCCGGCCGCGCTCCGTCGGGCGCGAGAAGCAGAGCCGCCCCTCGCGCGTTGCACCTCACGGAAGAAGTCAACGCATTTCGGGTCGTGGAAGTCCACATCGGCGACCAGGCGTTCGAAGAGCGGGCCGTTGACGCCGGATGCTACGTTGGCGACGCCCGGGTCCGCGCCGCGACCCCAGATTTCGACGAATCCGGCCGTCCTGAACTGATGTGCCATGGAGAGGACCCGCAGAACAGCCCCTTCACGCTCCTCCCTTACCTGCGCTCGGTCGTGGCGCGCGGTCGCCTTGCGCGCGCACCTGGGCGCCTCTTCGGGTGGCCTCGATGCCATCCATTCAAGCGCCGCCAAAGTGTCCTGCGAAAGCTTGCAGCCCGGCTCGAAGCCGGCATCGCCTTCGAGGGCGGCCGCTTCGGCGAAAGACAACTTGCGAGCATCAGACACAGACCGTTTGGGAGCCGGCTCGTCCGGGCTCGCGTGCTCGCGAAAGCGCTTCATGGCGAAAGCAAGCTGAACGCACGCGCCGCGGAGGGCGAGGGGGGCGCCAAGGCGAGGGGCGCGCCGTGGAGGGCGAGGGGGGCGCCGTGGAGGGCGCAGGAGGGAGGGCGGGGCCCGCGCATTCCTGGTGCGCCTCGGACCCTTTACCGCGTCGGACGCTCTAATTAGCAGCAAGCCCAAAATTCCGCGCGCCGTGCTGACGGCTGTGCCCGTCAGGCGCGCGCTGTCGCTGATCAGCGGCGCTGCCATTTGCCGCCGCCCCCGCCGTTGCTCTTGTTGTTCCAGCTCTTCCAGGAGCCGGTCTTGGCCCCGGTGTCGGCCCTGCGCTTGCCCTGCTGACTCTGCTGACTCTGCTGGGCGGTCAGGCCATGGCCCGCACGGTGGGCCTGGCTGCGCTTGGGCGTCGCCGGGCCTCGGGCCGGACCGGCTCCCTCCTGCTTCGTGGCGGCGGGGGCGCTGCCGAGGCTCTTCTCGTCAAAATCGTATTCCCGCTCCGCCTGGCGGAGCAGCACCTCGTCGAGGGCGAGGGCCGCCTGACTCACCTGCGATGCCGAGGTCCGCGGCGGGGGGGCGGGGCGCGGGCGCGCGCGGCGGAGCGGGGTGGCGGGCCTGGAAACCTGTGACGCCAGCGGCGGCCTTCTCGGCCCAGGAGCGGCGGGCGACCTGGTCGTAGAACACGCCCAGGTGGGCTTTGCGGCCCTTGAGCTGGGCGTGGGCCGCTACCTGCGAAGCGAGCGGGGAATCCGCTGGCCGGAGGGCGCGCGGGCGCGCGCGGCAAGATGCCAGGAGGCAGATCTGCTTGTGTGCGAGTGCCGCGGCGAAGTCGAGCTGCTTCGTTGCGGCAGCGGCCAGAGCGTACCTGCGCCGCCGAGGAGGGTCCGCGAGTACGGTCGGCGGGCGGGACAGCGAGGTACTGGTCGAAGGCGAGGTGCCACTCGGTCCAATTCATCAGGCGAGGCTTGGCCCCGCCGCCCGCGCCCGCCTGGGTGGCATCGTCGTCATGTGGGCGGCCGACGGCGGACGCGCCCGTGGGAAGCCACAGGCGCAAGTCGACGTTGACAAAAGGGGCGGCAAGCCCTTTCTTCTTCTGTAGGCGGTCGACCTCGGATGCGAGGGAATCGACGCGCACGGTCCTGACGCGACGCGGCCGGACGGGCGGCCGCGGACCGGCGAAACAGGCTGGGAGGGGGGGGGGCGCGCCTGGGCCACGCCGCGGTGGGCAAGTTGGCCAGGGTGATGGCGTTCAGCTGCGCCTGGAAGTCGACGTGAACCGTCGGGGCGTCATCCTTGGTGAGGATGCGGGTGAGCTCCGCCAGCGGGTCCGCTGCGGGTGCCGCTGGCCCGGCAGGCGCGGTGGTCCCAGCAGGTGCGAACTCCTTCTTCGCCGCCTGAACGGCGGCGGTCGCAGGGCGACCGTCGCGGCGGTTCTGGGCGCGCGCTTGCCTGTATAGCCTGGTCGAGGGCGTGAGCCTTTCCAGGCGAGATCTCAATCTTCTTTGTGTTGACGTACACGAGTGCCTGCGGGGTGTACACCTGTTGCACGGGACGCTCGCGCGGGTGGCCGCGCGGGACGGCCGGATCGCGCGCACGGACGCGCGGGCGGGAGCGGGAGCGCGCGCGCGGGCGGCGGACACGTGCCTCCGCTCGGTCGAGAATCGCGACCATGTCATTCAGCCATGTGTCCGGGTCTGGAGCCCCTGTCGCCATCGCATGCTTCTTGAGAAAGAAACGCAAGGCAGCGGCCGCCTCCATGGCGGCAATTGTTTGCGCGGCGAACGAAGGGAAACCTGGAGTCCGCTGCACTGTCCGCGCGGCGCGGCTCGCTCTGTCGCACGTTCGCGGAACACGAGGTACCGGGACTGGCGGGTCGGCGGGTGGGCGAGAGCCTCGGGAAAGACGAGGCCGAGGCCGACACGGCGAAGCCGCCACGAAGCACGATCGAATGCAAGCCTCGGAGAAACCGACGTGCGACCGGCGACGGGAACGGTAACGGGGCCCGAGTCCGCCTGCGCGCGAGATCACGCATGCGCCACGAATCCCGACACGCGGGCCCCGGAGAGCGGGGGGGGCGGGCGGGATGGCGGAGCCTCGTAAGCGAGCCGGACCGCCCCGCCCGGACCGTCCGCCGGAGCCGCCGGCCGTCCGTCGTTCTCAGCTGTCGGTGCCGCTTGCTCCCGCAGCTCGCGCCGGGTGTCCGCTGCCCCGAACGGGGCGCCAGGCCTTGGCGCGTCACTGTCACCCAGGAGCGGGGCCACCAAAAGGCCGTCCTGGGAGAACATAGGGCTAGCGGGTCCCAGTGGACCAACCGGTCACGTCCAACGATCGTGCCGGTGTAGGCAGGGCCCCAGTGGGCCTGCCTGCAGCCCTTGAGCGGGGGGGAGAGGGGTCCCAGTGGACCACCGGTCGCGTCCAGTGAGCGCGCCGGTACGGGCAAAGCCAACATGGGCTTGCTCGCTGCTCCCTGAAGGGGTCCCAGTGGACCTACCGGTCACGTCCAACGATCGTGCCGGTGCAGGCAGGGCCCCAGTGGGCCTGCGTGCAGCCCTTGAGCGGAGGGAGAGGGGTCCCAGTGGACCACCGGTCGCGTCCAGTGAGCGCGCCGGTACGGGCAAAGCCAACGTGGGCTTGCTCGCTTCTCCCTGATGGGGTCCCAGTGGACCCACCGGACACGTCCAATCGATCGCGCCGGTGCAGGCAGGGCCCCAGTGGGCCTGCCTGCAGCCCTTGAGCGGAGGGAGAGGGGTCCCAGTGGACCACCGGTCGCGTCCAGTGAGCGCGCCGGTACGGGCAAAGCCAACATGGGCGTGCACGCTGCTCCCTGAAGGGGTCCCAGTGGACCCACCGGTCACGTTCAATCGAACGTGCCGGTGCGGGCGGGGCCCCAGTGGGCCGAGCGCCCCCCGGAGATGATGATCCGGGCATCGCCACCTTGCCTGGTCGTGCCGTGTCCTGGCCTCAGTGGGCCGACGCTAGTGGAGTCAGCGTGATCCCCGATGGGCCCGATCACACTCCACATCTCCCTTGCCTGGTTGGCGCAAGCCGTCTAAATCCTTTTCCATGTCCTACCGCGCACCGCCGCGGCCGCTGCTGGGGCGCGCTGCGAGCCCAACCTCCACGAGATCTGCCACTGCGGGAAACGGGCTCGCTGGCGCCGCGACTTTAACATCGACCTGGTCGCGCGCGCGCTGCGTCTGGCGCGCTCGACCGGGACTGCACGGGCAACGCGAGTCGCCGTCTCTGCAGGAGTCCGGACGGGCCGGCCTGGCACCGGGGCCGATCCGGGCCGACCGACACGAGCCGAACGCAGGTACGGATGTCCCCGGCGGTCCGCCTGCCCGCCAGTGCGGGCGCGAGGCGCCGGGGTGGGTACTCGCGGACTTGCAGCAGGTAGTCTGGGTGTCACAACAACCCAGATCTCCTGCCGCGAGTCCACGAGCCCCGTGCGCACACTTGCGCAGATGCCCGACCATGGGCAGAAAAGAACTTTCGAGCCAAGCAAAACGACGAGGAGCGGACGGGGCGCCGGCCCGGGACCCAGCGCACCCGCCGCGAAACGAGCCGCGTCCAGCAGAGGCGACGAAGGAGCGGAGCACCGCGCCCAGGGAGGGACCGGGACGCCACCAGGGCCGGAGCGGGCCCCACCGGAGCCGGGGCAGGCCCCGCCGGGGCCAAAGCGGAAGCGGGACACGAAGCGGCGGCGGCGGCGGCGGCCACCGCAGCGGCGGCGGCGGGCACGACGGCGACGGCCGCAGCGACACACCGGCGGCAGCGGCGAGCGGCAGCACGACGCCCCGACGACGACGCGACAGAGCACGACGAGCCGACGCGACACGGACGCGACGGCGCAGCGGCAGCAGCGGCGGCGGCGGCGGCGCGACGCGCCAACGACGACACGACGACGCGGCGACGGGGCCAGAACGGGGCGCCCTTCGGCCTGGGCGCATCGCGCGGCCCGCCCACCTCGGCGGGTCGAAATCAATCTGCACGCGCGCGAGAGCGCGGCCCGCCCGCCTCGGCGGGGCCGCGATTGGTCTTGCGCGCGCTGAGCCAACGCGGCCCGCCCGCCTCGGCGGGGCCGCGGTTGTCCTGCGCGCGCGCGGGAGAAGGAGGAGGACCCTGCGCGCGCGGCGGGCGAAGCGGAGGGCGAGCGACCCGCCGACGCGCGGCGGGGCGGACGGCGCGGAGACCGGCGCGCGGGAGGACGGCAGGACCGAGAGACCGAGCGAAGGGACCGACGGCGGGACAGAACGGGAGGCCGAGGGGCCGAGAACAGGGCCGGCGGCGGGCCGCGGGGCGAGAGGCAAGAGGCGGGCCGGGGCGAGAGCGGAGCGAAGCAGAGGGGAAAGGGCCAGGCGCGAGAGGGGGCGGGAGGACACCGAAGGACAGAAGGGCGAGAGAGAAAGGGCCAGGGACACGGGGCCAGAGCGAAACGCCGCGGGGCCAGGGCCCGAAACGGCAGGCGAAACGCGCCCACAGGAAGATGGGCGCCCCGCCTGCCGCAAACAATTATGGAACCTGCGAGCGGCAAGGCTGGTCGGCGCCGCGGACGGGTCGCGCGCGCTCCCTCCGCGGCGGCCTAGCCGCCACGCATGACTGTTCCTGTGCGCGGCAAGGCTGGCCGGTGCCGCGGTGAACGCTCGCGTGCGCTCCCTCCGCGGCGACCTAGCCGCGGCGCATCCGACAAAACCGCGGCTCCATCTTTCTCGCGTTTCGCGTGTCGTCGCCTCGCGGCGAAGCGCCCCTCGCAACCTCACGCGCTCGCTGCGGGGCGCGCGGACGCACGCGCATCGCGTCCTCGCTGCTGTGCCCGCGAGACAGCATTCGTGCCTCGGCTGTTCGCTCACAAGGTTTTTGGAAGGTTATTGGAGGGTTTTTGCTTGTTTTGTTTTCGAAGGTTGCTTGGAAGGTTTTCGGACGGTTTTTGGAATGTATTGGGCGGTTTTGCTAAATGCTGGAAGGTTTTAGGAAGGTTTGTTTGGAAGGTGTTTGGAAGGTTGTTGGAAGGTTTTGGGGAAAAAACCTTCCTAAAACCTTCCTCATGTTCCAGGATTCCTGGAACCTTCCAAGAAACCTTCCTAAAACCTTCCCCAGGAAGGTTTCAGGAGGGGTTGGCCGAACTGCCGCACCCAACTGCGTCATGCACATGCGTTCAACACAGGAAATTAATGTTGAAAGATATAAACAAACAAACAAACAAACAAACCAAACAACGAAAACAAAAAAAAAACAAACGAAAAACACACAAAAACGCCCATAGCTCAGCCAAATCTCGGCCTCCGCGAGATGCCCCAGACTCGTTGAGGGGACCACAGGGGCCGACGGGGAATCAGAGGCAGGGGCACCTGCTGCTGGGCCGCTTTCCACTTCGGTACTGCTGCTCGGCGATGTGACAAAACCTTTCCCCTTAGTAAACCTCCCTTTAGTGGAAAACGGCCTGGGGCCGAAACCGACTGACCTGGACCCGCAAAAATGACGGCCGCGACGTCCTCTCGCGAACCGAAAACGGCAAATTTGCTAATCGACGTGTCAGGGTAGGAGGTCTATCAACCTCCGACTGCTGTACGCGTCCCCATCCCTCTATCTGAAAGCCGACGAGTCCAGAGCACGTCGCGGGCGCCGTGGCCGTTGTGTTGGAAGGTTTTTGGAAGGTTGTGTTGGAAGGTTTTTGGAAGGTTGTTGGAAGGTTTTCCGGAAGGTTTTTGGAAGGTGTTTGGAAACACTTCCTGAACAAAAACCTTCCTAAAACCTTCCTCAAGGAGGTTCCACGATTCCTGGTACCTTCAAAAAAAAACCTTCCTAAAACCTTCCTCAGGACGGTTCTAGGACCCCTGGAACCTTCCAAAAAACCTTCCGGAGCAAGCTTGTAGGAAGGTCTTAGAAAGGTTGTTTTGGAAGGTTGCTGCAAGGTTTTTGGAATGTTTTGTTTGAAGGTTTTTGGAAGGTTATTGGAGGGTTTTTGCTTGTTTTGTTTTCGAAGGTTGCTTGGGAGGTTTTCGGACGGTTTTTGGAATGTATTGGGCGGTTTTGCTAAATGCTGGAAGGTTTTAGGAAGATTTGTTTGGAAGGTGTTTGGAAGGTTGTTGGAAGGTTTTGGGGAAAAAACCTTCCTAAAACCTTCCTCATGTTCCAGGATTCCTGGAACCTTCCAAGAAACCTTCCTAAAACCTTCCCCAGGAAGGTTTCAGGAGGGGTTGGCCGAACTGCCGCACCCAACTGCGTCATGCACATGCGTTCAACACAGGAAATTAATGTTGAAAGATATAAACAAACTAGCAAACAAACAAACAAACAACGAAACAAACAAAAAAAACAAACAAAACACACAAAAACGCCCATAGCTCAGCCACTCTCGGCCTCCGCGAGATGCCCCGGACCTCTGAGGGGGACCCCAGGGCCGACGGGGAATCAGAGGCAGGGGCACCTGCTGCTGGGCCGCTTTCCAATTCGGTCTGCCTGCTTCGGCGGTGGACAAGCCTCCCTTTAGTAAACCTCCCTTTAGTGAAAACGGCCTGGGGCCGAAACCGACGGACCTGGACCCGCAAAAATGACGGCCGCGACGTCCTCTCGCGAACCGAAAACGGCAAATTTGCTAATCGACGTGTCAGGGTAGGAGGTCTATCAACCTCCGACTGCTGTACGCGTCCCCATCCCTCTATCTGAAAGCCGACGAGTCCAGAGCACGTCGCGGGCGCCGTGGCCGTTGTGATGGAAGGTTTTTGGAAGGTTTTTGGAAGGTTGTGTTGGAAGGTTTTTGGAAGGAAGGTTGTTGGAAGGTTTTCCGGAAGGTTTTTGGAAGGTGTTTGGAAACACTTCCTGAACAAAAACCTTCCTAAAACCTTCCTCAAGGAGGTTCCACGATTCCTGGTACCTTCAAAAAAAAACCTTCCTAAAACCTTCCTCAGGACGGTTCTAGGACCCCTGGAACCTTCCAAAAAACCTTCCGGAGCAAGCTTGTAGGAAGGTCTTAGAAAGGTTGTTTTGGAAGGTTGCTGCAAGATTTTTGGAATGTTTTGTTTGAA
Organism: Prorocentrum cordatum; assembly: GCA_963575745.1. NCBI lineage: Eukaryota > Dinophyceae > Prorocentrales > Prorocentraceae > Prorocentrum > Prorocentrum cordatum. Next base: position 1,708 of record CAUYUJ010017526.1, on the reverse strand, counting down.
GGTTTTTGGAAGGTTATTGGAGGGTTTTTGCTTGTTTTGTTTTCGAAGGTTGCTTGGAAGGTTTTCGGACGGTTTTTGGAATGTATTGGGCGGTTTTGCTAAATGCTGGAAGGTTTTAGGAAGGTTTGTTTGGAAGTTGTTTGGAAGGTTGTTGGAAGGTTTTGGGGAAAAAACCTTCCTAAAACCTTCCTCATGTTCCAGGATTCCTGGAACCTTCCAAGAAACCTTCCTAAAACCTTCCCCAGGAAGGTTTCAGGAGGGGTTGGCCGAACTGCCGCACCCAACTGCGTCATGCACATGCGTTCAACACAGGAAATTAATGTTGAAAAGAATAAAACAAACTAACAAACAAACAAACAAACAACGAAAACAAACAAAAAAAAAAAACAAACCAAAACACACAAAAACGCCCATAGCTCAGGCCACTCTCGGCCTCCGCCGAGATTGCCCCGGACCTCTGTAGTGGGACCCCAGGGCCGACGGGGAATCAGAAGGCAGGGGCACTGCTTGCTGGGCCGCTTTCCAATTCGGTCTTGCCTGCTTCGGCGTGACAAGCCTCCACTAGTTTAAACCTCCCTTTAGTGAAAAAACGGCTGGCGGGCCGAAACCGACGGACCGGACCCGCAAAAATGACGGCCGCGACGTTCCTCTCGCCGACCGAAAACGGCCAAATTGCTAATCCGACGGTTCAGGGTGGAGGGTCTATCACCTCCGACGCTGACGCGTCCACATACCTCTTATTCTGAAAGCCACGAGGAAGGACTGCTTTTTGCTACCGCCCGCCTGCACCTGCCCTCCGGACGGCTTCCGCCACTTGCCCTCCGCCGCCATTCCGCCACGAAGAGAGAGAGATGCCAAACCCCTTCAGGTGGTGGCGACTCCTCCTCCAACTCTTCCTCCTCATCCTCCACCTCCTCCTTCCTTCTCCTCCTCCTTCTCTCCTAATCCTCCACCTCCCTCCTGCTCCTCCTCGTCCCTCCTTTTTTCCTCCTCGGTCCTGCTACTACTCTCCTCCACCCTCCTCCTCTCTCCTTCTCCTACTTCCTCGCTCCTCCTCCTGCTCCTCTCGCTCCTCCTCCTCCTCCCTCTTCCTCCTGCTCTTGTCCTCCCTCCGTCCTTCCTCGTCCTGCTCCTGCTCCTCCTCCTCCTCCTCCTCCTCCTCCTCCTCCACCTCCTCCTCCTCCTCCTCCTCCCCCTCCTCCTCCACCAATCCTCAGTTCTCCTGAATTGCGACGAATTCCCAGCCCTACCCCCACCGTCCATCGAGTGGCCCGAATCGTTGATCGGCGCTCGGTGCGCGCGGGTGCGGAGCCCTCGGCCGCCGAGGGCGCCGACGACGACGACGACGACGACGACGACGACGACGACGACGACGACGACGACGACGGCGACGACGACGACGACGACGACGACGACTACCGACGACCGACGACCGACGACGAAGGACGACGACCGACGACCGACAACCACCGACGATGGACGATCGACGACCGATGGCGACGACGACGACGACGGCGACGGCGACGACGACGACGACCCGGTCGGCCACATCGGGGCGACCCGGGGCCCTCTGAGCCCGCGTCGTCCCGCGCGCTGCCGCGCTTGCTCCGCGAGCTGGCGCCACCGCCCAGCGCCTCGGACCGCGCATCCGCCTCGGCCTGCGCGGGCGGCGACGCCGACGATGACGACGACGACGACGACGACGACG
>CAUYUJ010017525.1:220413-233464 GCA_963575745.1 Prorocentrum cordatum | reverse complement strand
CCGCCTCCTCGGCCGCCTCCTCCTCCTCCTGCTCCTCCTGCTCCTCCTCCTCCTCCTCCTCCTCCTCCTCCTCCTCATCCTCCTCCTCGTCCTCATCCTCATCCTCATCATCTTCCTCATCAGCATCATCAGCATCATCATCAGCATCAGCAGCATCAGCATCATCATCATCATCAGCATCATCATCATCATCATCATCATCATCATCATCATCATCAGCATCATCATCATCATCATCATCATCATCAGCATCATCATCAGCATCAGCATCAGCATCATCATCATCATCATCATCATCCTCATCCTCATCATCATCATCATCATCATCAGCATCATCATCATCATCATCATCAACAGCATCATCAACATCATCATCATCATCACCGTCATCATCATCATCATCATCAGCATCAGCATCATCATCATCATCATCATCATCATCATCATCATCATCATCATCATAATCAGCATCATCATCATCATCATCATCACCATCATCATCATAACCAGCACCATCATCAGCATCATCATCATCAGCATCATCATCATCCTCATCCTCATCAGCATCAGTGTCATCATCCACAGCAGCATCATCAGCGTCATCACCATCATCATCATCATCAGCATCCTCATCAGCATCAACATCATCATCGTCAGCATCGCCATCATCGTCATCATCATCAGCATCATCACCATGAGCATCATCAACATCAACATCATCATCAACATCATCATCATCATCAGCATCCGCATCATCATCATCCTCAGCATCATCACCAGCACCAGCATCATCATCGTCATCATCCTCATCATCATCGGCATCATCATCAGCAGCATCAGCATCAGCACCAGCACAAGCACCAGCACCAGCACCAGCATCAGCATCAGCATCACCATCAGCATCAGCATCAGCATCATCAGCATCAGCATCATCAGCATCAACATCATCAGCATCAGCATCATCATCAGCAGCAGCAGCATCATCATCATCATCAACATCATCATCATCAACATCATCATCCGTCTCCTTGGCCGCTCTTCCTCCTCCTCCTCTTCCTCCTCGTACTCCGCATCCTCCTCCTCTTCCTCCTCCACCTTCTCCTCCTCTTCCTCTTCTTCCTCCTCATCTTCCGCCTCCTCCTCCTCTTCCCTGTCATCCTCGTCCTCCTCCGCCTCCTCCACCTCCTCCTCCTCCTTCTCCGCCTCCGCCTCCGCCTCCTCCTCCTCCTCCTCCTCCTCCTTCCTCCTCCTCCGCCTCCCCTCCTCCCTCCTCCTCCTCCTCCTCCTCCTCCTCCTCCTCCCTCCTCCTCCTCCTCCTCCCCCCCCTCCTTCTCCTTCTCCTCCCCCTCCCCCTCCCCCCCCCCCCTCCCCTCCTCCTCCTCCTCCTCCTCCTCCTCCTCCTCCTCCTCCTCCTCTCCTCCTCCTCCCTCCTCCTCCTCCTCCCCCCCCTTCCTCCTCCTCCTCCTCCTGCGCCTCCTCATCATCCTATTCCTCCTGCTTCTCCGCCTCCTCCTCGTCCGCCTCCTCGTCCTCCTCCTCCTCCTCCTCCTCCTCCTCCTCATCATCATCATCATCCTCATCATCCTCCTCGTCCGCCTCTCCTCCTCCGCCTCCTCCTCCGCCTCCTCCTCTTCCTCCTCCTCCTCCTCCTCATCCTCCTCCTCTGCCTCCTCCTCTCCTCCCCTCCTCCTTCCCTGTTCCTCCTCCTCCCCCCCCTCCTCCTCCTCCTCCTCCTCCTCCTCCTCATCCTCATCTCATCCTCATCCTCAACTCCCTCAGTCTCATCCCATCCTCATCCTCATCCTCATCTCCTCTGCCTCCTCATCCTCATCCTCATCATCATCATCATCATCATCATCATCAATCATCATCAATCATCATCATCATCATCATCATCATCATCATCATCATCATCATCATCATCATCATCATCATCATCATCATCATCATCATCATCTCATCCTCATCCTCATCCTCATCCTCATCCTCATCCTCATCCTCATCCTCATCATCATCCTCATCATCATCATCATCATCATCATCATCATAATCTTCATCTTCATATTCATCTTCATCTTCATCAGCATCAGCATCAGCATCATCATCATCATCAGCATCGTCGTCGTCATCATAATCATGAGCATCATCATTATCAACATCATCATCATCATCATCATCATCATCATCATCATCGTCATCCCCGTCATCATCATCAGCACCAGCATCCGCCTCCTCCACCTCATCGGCCTCCTCGGCCTCTTCTTCCTCCTCCTCCTCTTCTGCCTCCTCCTCCTCCTCCTCCTTTGCCTCCTCCTCCCCTTTTGCCTCCTCTTCCTCCTCCTCCTCCTCCCCTGCCTCCTCCGCCTCCTCCACCTCCTCCTCCTCCTCGTCATCCTCCTCCTCCTCCTCCTCCTCCTCCTCATCATCCGCCTCCTCATCCTCTTCATCCTCCTCATTGGCCGCCTCAACGGCCACCTCCTCCTCCTCCTCTTCCTCCTCCTCCTCTTCCGCCTGCGACTCCACCTCCTCCTCCGCCTCCTCCTCTTCCTCCTCATCCTCCTCCTCGGCCTCCTTCTCCTCCTCCGTGTCCTCCGCCTCCTCCTCCTCCTGCTACTACTCCTCCTCCTCCTCCTCCTTCTCCTCCTCTTCATCCTCATCCTCCTCCTCCTCGTCCTCCTCTTCCTCCATCCCTGTCCGTGTAAAGAACTTCTCCCTGTCGTACCCCGAGACGCGTCGGTAGGGCGAGCCGGGCGTTTTAAGTGAGAATTCCTCACCAACTATGAGTCTTAACCGTGAAATCTGCAACAGGATATCGACTGGAGAGGGGTGGTTTTCAACATGTGGCTCTCGCCGTAGCGCCGCGCACATTCGTCTGCAAAGTTCGCAAGAGCTTCGCGGACGGAGGGCGGGCGGCTTTCAGCATGTGGCTCTCGCCTTAGCGCCGTGCACATTCGTCTCAATCGTTAGCAAGAGCTTCAAGAGCGGAGGACCGCTCCGTTTCAACATGTGGCTCTCGCCGCAGCGCCGCGACATTATTCTTCAACTGTCCAAACAAGTTCAAGTATTCTTATGGCTGACGTCCAAGAAACGACGTCTTGCTACGATGTAGAACTGTCAGGGTGAAGTCCCAAGAATGGCTTTCTGGAACGATTCAGGATCGTCGTAAGGACGTTTGTTTTCAAACGGGGCACTCCCTTCAGTGAACACGCATAGTGTAGGGACCTGTGAAGAGGGAAGTTCGATTATTGCAACATCGTTGATGCGTCTTGGGTTTGCAATGGTCTTACTCTTCCTGCTGTTCCTCCTCCTCCTCCTCCTCCTTCCCTCCTCCTCCTCCTCCTCCTCCTCCTCCCCCTCCTTCTGGGGCAACTTTTGAGAAGGCGGAAGGGCTGCTAAGGAGACAGGAGCCTCCGTCGAAAGACCTGCTGGGTTCTGAGGAAACCGTCTCGTAAACCGCCGGGACCTTCGGAGAAAAGGCCCCCGCCTTCCAAAAGACCTCTTCCCTATCCGCCTCTTTCCTCTTCCTCCTCCTCCGCCTCCTCTGGCATCTCCTCCTCCTCCCCTCCCCCTCCCCCTACCCCTCCCCCTCCTCCTCCTCCTCCCTCCCTGCCTCCCTCCCTCCCTGCCTGCCTGCCTGCCTGCCTGCCTGCCTGCCTGCCTCCCTCCATCCCTCCCTCCCTCCCTCCTCCTGGCTCGTAGCTAGAGGCGCTCGAGTTCGTCTCACTGCCCTGCCTGGGGCCTGCCGTCGCCTCGCACATCGGCGGGGCGGTACACGCAGTCGTGCACCACCGGCAAGAGGGCGGATGCCTCTTGGGGGGAGAGGCCGAGCGGAGACCTGGCGCGCGGATGGTGGGAGAGGTGGAGGAAGAGGTGGAACGAGACAACCATGACGACGAGGGACGCGGGAGAGGGGGTGAGAAGACCGAGACGTGAAATAGGGCACGCTGGGAGCTCACGCCTCAAAATTGTGGAGACTAGCTCACGAAATTTGTGGCATACAAGGTAGTGAGCAATCGAATCAGGACGAGGACAGCCTAAAACACACAGACATTCGTCATCACTGTCGTGGAAGCGAGCGCGGGTGGGCCAGCCTCCGCAGAGAGTCTTTACACACGCCTGAGACCAATGAGGATGAAGCTTAAGAATGGCGGCCTGGACAGGAGGCCAGTCGATGGACTCGATCACACCTCTGGCCTCTGGGAAATAGGCAAGAAGACGACGGGAGAAGGTGAGGTGCAGAGCGGAGGGAAAAAGAGAGGCATGTAAGGAGGCGGCAACCGTCTTCTGCAATTTAAAGCGCGACCTGGGGTCGGCCAAGAGATCTTTTCCCACGGTGACGGCAGCAGCACCAGCGGAGGCCCACGCGGGGTATCCCTTAAAGCCTTCGGCGGCCTCTTGGAGAAGGGAGACGAGGGGCCTCGAGGACCAGAAGGAGGGGGAGAGATCGTGGGTGACCAACCGAACCACAGGGAGGTTCCTGTCAGCGCAGTTCTGCATTCGTTGGAGGAGCTGAGGCCACTGCGGAAAAGTCTGAAGCGACCCTCGAATGAGGGTGGCAAGATTCTGTACTAGAATGCTCTGAAACTTCGGGCACCCCCAGTCCTGGAGGTGGAAGAAGTCAGCCCGGGCTAAGTCGCAGTGCGCGACCGCAAAGATACTGGCCAGGGAGGCGTGCTCTCGGCGAAGCATAAACTGCGGAAGAAGAGCGAACTGGGAAATATACCCGAGTGTGGACACGGCGCGCTGATTGTAAAGTTTGGCTGCAACGGTTGGGGGTGGCCTTGCACGAGAGATGGCGGCACAGCGAGAGGCGTACTTGGCCAGCGGGGAGGTCCAGATCTGTTCTGAGACTGCTGGTCCGAGGCGAACGCCTAGATATGTGAGGTCAGACACTATCCTGAATTCGGCCCAGGCAGGAAGGTTGGCTTTGATCCAATCCTGGACCCTGGAACGGAGCTCAGGGGTAAAAGCCGAACAGAGAGGAACCGCAAAGCATTTCGTGATCTTAAGATGGAGGCCCGCGACTCTGGCCGCTGCTTGGAAAACAATATACAATTTTGGAAGCCACTGGATTCTATGAGTGACACTGCCTACATCATCTGCGCAGCAACGGACTATACCCCGTCGCTTGTCGATTATACTGGTACGGAAGTGGGCATTGAAAGGCTGGGATGCAAGGGCATAAAGGGCCCCCGAAGCGGGGCACCCTTGGACGATGCCAGACCCTATAAAGAAGAGGGGACGGAGAAGGGACCCGGCTTGCCCAAAGCAACAGACAAACGAGTAAATGAGCCTGTAAAAGGACAGAAGGGGAGCGGGGATGTGGCAGGCAGAGAGGACACGGAAAATCCAGGAATGGGAGACAGAGGGGAAAGCTTGTCCAAAATCGAAAGCGAGGAGGAGGGGGAGGCGCTCAGAGGCTCCAGGTTCAAGTCCAGACATTCGAGCGAAACCATCCAACTCGAAGACGTTATAGCCGAGGTTACGTGTTGGGACGAAGCCACGCTGCATGGGGTCGACTGTGTCTGGGAGAGCTCGGGAGAGACTGCGCGTGCATACAGCTGTGACTACCTTGCAATCTGCATTCTTCAAGCCGAGCGGTCTCGTAGCACTCGCAGCGCGCACTGGGCCAGCGCCGTCACCAGGCTCATCGCCTTTTGCCAGGTAGACGCCGCGAACATCGTTGAAACTTGATCCCATTGAGAAGCCCTGCAGGGTCCAGCGCATGACTTCGGCGAGGACTCGGGGGCCTTCGGGATGGAACTGCCAAGCCTTGTAGGGGAGCCCGTCGGGTCCAGGAGCACTAGGGGGGCACCTTCGGAGATGACGGGCGATGTCGAATTCCGTGGGGGGCTTGATATTGGAGAGGTCAATGTTACCTAAGAACTTCTGGACATACACCTGCGCGGCGGCAGAGTCGGTGGGCTTTGCAGAGAAAACTTCCCCCCAGTGTGAGGCCAGCCCAGCGAGCATCTGGTTGGGGTCGGTGGTGGCGGATCCGTCGGGGAGGGCGAGACCAGCGAGGCCCAACTTGCGGCCCCACGGGAGCCAGAGCTTTCCACGGCGTTCGAGGCCTTTGAGTTTCCTGGCAAGCTTGGCTCTCACACGGGCTGGGGTCTCTTCACCTAACTGCTTCTTGATGCGCTTCTGGGCGTCGGCCAGCATGCGCAAGTGGATATCGTTAGACTGCTGCGTGAACCTCGTCGGGTCCTTCAGCTCAACTGTGGTCGTGAAAGGCGGCAACTCCAAATGATCTCGAGCGAGGACGTGAGCGCGAACGAGTTTCTCAGCGAGCGAACGGTCTTGATTCTTAAGGGCTCTGGCGATGGATCGGATCACGACGTAGCAGGAGAGGGAATCGAGCGGACGTTTGATGATAATGGAATCACGAGCGTGTCTGGCTGCCTCTTTCATGACCATCTTATGAAAATCAAGCAACTGCGGCACAGACAGGTCGTCGGTGTTGACCTGCTCGAGCACTGACTTAATGAAGGCTGCGTATTCGGGCGTAGCGTAAAGATCAGGGTGCACTGGCCTAGCATCAGGAGGGAGGGGACGTCGAGTAGATAAGGCAATTGAAATAGCTGAATGGTCGGAGAGGTTGGTACGAGCGAGGATCTCTGGAAGACCGTGCACCCGAGTGACAGAGCTTAGCTGCGTGAGACACCACCCAGGCCATGAGACAAATGCTCGATCAATCCGCGCCAGTGTCCTGGCTCCAGCGTGGTAGCGCGTGAAATCATCGCTGTCAAGCTCAACGAACTTAGCGAAGACGTTGTCCCAGGCGCGATCAGAGGTCCTCCGAGGGTCCTGAGACGAGGCGGCGACGGGGAACTCCTGGGAGGTGCCTGACGGGGCCAGCTCCTGGGAGGGGTCCGTCGGGGCGAAGTGGTCCAGGGGGACGGGCTGGGCCGCGGCGATATTGAAGTCCCCATGGACGATCACAAGCTTCCGAAGGGGGTCAGACTCAGCTTCCTGGAGGTCATTCTGGATGTGCCTGAGAACCCTGTCCCTGGTCGAGGCGTTGAAACCAAAATTGTGGACATTGTACAGAACCAGGGAAACATTCTCCTCGAAACAAAACTTCAGACGCAGGACCCGTCCCTGCACCAACGCCTCTTGGGAGACCGTGGGTGGGTGGGGATGATTCAGCGCCCGAAAATCGGGGAAGAACGTCAAAACTCCGCCGGCTGGATGTCCAGGCGTCGAGGGGCAGAATGAGGAGCAGGCCAAAACTGGTCGGTGAAGGTGATACAGAAAATTGTCGACCCGACGCCTATCCCCATGGGCCTCCTGGACAGAGACAATGGCGTGAGAGTGCACAAGCTTGGCGAGGTAGCTCAGCTTACGGTCTCTGAGCCTAGCGTCGTGGTGGAAGAGCGCCCTGGCGTTCCATGAAGAGCACGACAGAGAAGCCAAGGAAGAAACTGCTCCACACCACTGAGAGAAGAAAATGCTAAAGAGACCACTCGACCCGCTGCTCGTTGGACAGGAAGCTCGCGATCGCCGCCTGGATGCGAGCCTTGTCCATCTGGCAGGCGGTGAGGTTGGTCTGCGCGAACTCCACGACGTGATCGGCGTCCTGGCTGGGGAGGACTCGTAGAAGCGGCTGCCATTTGTGCGACAGCTCTCCGCGGGCTTTGTTGGTGAAGATCTCGATGTGAGGATAGAGCTCGTTGAGAACACGGCGGATTTGTTTGAGCAGGAGCTCCGACTTAATCTGATACATGGACTTGTCGGGCGAAATGTGAACCTCCACTCGGGCCTGAAGCGTATCCAATGCGGAAAAGCGACGCCAATTGTTGGGCCCCAACTTGAGAGCCGTGACGGCCATCTCGACCTTGCGGGCGGCGTAGCCCGCGCTGCCCTTGAACTGCAGAACATGGCGCTTACTGGCGGGCTCGCCCACCACCTCGAAGTCCTCGGGCGAGATGTTGGCAGCGACGAGCCAATCGGAAATCGCATTGCCCAGGCTCTCACGGGTGATGAGGTTCTTGGAGCGGCACACAAGGATCGTCGGGTCGGGCGGGCGCGCGAAGTTGGAGCTGTTCTCCTTCTTCGTGGGCACCTCAGTACGCATGATACCCAGTTGCTGCTGCATCTCGGCAATCTTTTTGTCCAAAGCGACGATGGTGGCGGCCTGCTTTCTTTGGGTGGCTTCGACTCCAGCGAGGCGCGACTCGACCTGCTTGCCCAGCGCGGCGTAGCTGTCATTGACTGTGGAGGTGAGCTGAGCGATGGAGCCTTGGATCTGGTTGATGGCGGAGAGGAGCTGCGATTTGGTGGAGTCGACGTACAAGCGCAGGTCACCGTCGTGGGGGCCGTCGCCTTGAGCCGCAGCTGCGGGAGGGACGGGGGCGGCAGGGGCAGCGGTGGCACCTTGGGGATGAGGAGGAGCTTTCCCGACGCCTTTACCTGCGAGCACGAGCTGCGAGGACGGAACTTGCTGGCTGGGTTGGCTGGCGAACGTGGGCATGACCTCGATAGCCTCAATGTCGTCAACTGTGAGAGCACCAGAAGCGGCAGCACGATGAGGCGAGCGGGAGCCACTACGCTCACCCATGGCTGAGGTCTGCTGGGAGCTCGGGGAGAAATCGTAGTCAGTCTGTGAGCAGGCCGCCTGTCGGCCCTGACAAAACTCGAGAAAGGCAACGGATAGTCGCCAAAGCTAATCAGAGTCAGCTATGTCACTTTAGCGTCCTCCGTTTAGCCTTGAGCCAAAATGGCTACGGACCCCTCCCTCCCTCCTCCTCCTCCTCCTCCTCCTCCTCCTCCTCCTCCTCCTCCTCCTCCTCCTCCTCCTCCTCCCTCCCTCCCTCCCTCCCTCCCTCCCTCCCTCCTTCTCCCTCCTTCTCCCTCCTTCTCCCTCCTTCTCCCTCCTTTTTCCCTCCTTCTCCCTCTCCCTCCTTCTCCCTCCTTCTCCCTCCTTCTCCTCCTCTCCTCCTTCTCCCTCCTTCTTCCTCCTTCTCCCTCCTTCTCCCTCCTTCTCCCTCCTTCTCCTCCCTCCTCTCCCTCCCTCCCTCCCTCCCTCCCTCCCTCCCTGAGTGGAGCATGGGGTGGAGGGGTGGGTTTGGTGTACTGGTACTGTTTACTGCAAGCCTTAGGTGCCCGTGCGATCTCACTATTTCAGTTGCATCGCTAGCCGCAGCGCCACCGTAACTCGACAGGCTAGTTGCCTCAACGAGCAGGCAATCCCCCCAAAAAATCCCTCCCTCCCTCCCTCCCTCACTCCCTCCTACTCCTCCTCCTCCTCCTCCTCCTCCTCCTCCTCCTCCTCCCCTCCTCCTCCTCCGCCTCCTCCTCCTGCTCCTCCTCCTGCTCCTCCTCCTCCTCCTCCTCCTCCCCCTCCTCCCCCCTCCTCCCCCTCCCCTCCTCCCTCCTCCCCCTCCTCCCCCTCCTCTTACCGCTTACCGATCCTAGCGCTTGAATCCTCTGACAGGTAGCGCTGTGGCCGTGCCACTACATGATTACCTGTCTGGGGGGCTCCAGATCATCTGGCTGGGGCCACTCTTTATACCCAGGAGGCAACCTACTCTTTTCAAGGGCGCTGATGGCCCTCCCCCTGTGTTTGGGGAAGGGGTGGCTGGCGTTGCAGGGTTTCCCCAAGATGCAGAATTCGCTGGCCCCGACCCCCCCGCAGGTGCGGCACCAGAAGAAACCGCGGTACCTCATGAGCCTGTGGCTTGGGTCCAAACGCAAAGGGCATCCTCGGCACGGGGTTCTTGGCCACTGCAGCCTCGGGCATGCTGCAGTGGGGCGTCCGTGACAGGCTGCACGGGAAATTCCTCTGGCGCCAGTTTGAACTCGGTGCTCAGAGGTCACTGCGGCAGCGTCAATCTCTTCCTTCCGACCCTCCGCCCGAGCCTTGGCCTCATGCTGCCTATGTTGCCTCGATGAAGCTCCAGAAATCTGTGGGGCATGCTCCGCTATGTGGGCCGCCACCCGGATCAAACGGGGGTGCACTGCAATGGCTAGCGCATCAATCCGTGCGACAGCCTGGATGTCTTCTGCAAGTAACTGGGCTGAGCGGGCACATTCCTCCGCGAAACTGTCGGCCAGCTGATTGACCAACCAATGCTGCGGAGGGACTCCCGCTTGCTGCGCCTGCTCGACCGACAAGTGGGATTTGATCGATCTCCTGCCGCACTCCAAAACTCTTCCCAAAGTCTACGATTGGTGTCGTGACTGGCCCTGGGTCCCTTGGAGATTCCCGAGACCACGCTCTGGGCGTCTACTACTAAAACCAGTGGGCCCTCGGCCATGCGAGCTGCATTGGTGGCGGCCGTGAGCTCTGCTATTGGGACGGTCTGCTCCCAGTGGTTCACTGGGCCATGCGCCGAAGCCACGAGCTCCCATCCCAGCCACAACGACGCAAGCGAAACTCTTCATGATTCTTGCCTCTAGACCCATCCGTCGCGACCACCGTGCAGACCCCTACCAGGCACTGGGGGTTCTCCAAGAGGGTCCCTCCTAGCACGACTGGCCCCTGCACAGGCCTGGCGGCATGCTGGTAGGTCCAGAGCACAGGAACCAGGCCTCCGAGCCAGAAACACGGGGCCTCGTCCACTTCTTGCTGGGTCTGGAACTCGAGCTCTCGGGGTAGCCCTCCTATCTGAGCGTTGGCAGGGCATTCCCAGAGCTGATGAGACAACGTTCCCTGTGAGGCAAAACAGGAGGAGGAGGAGGAGGAGGAGGAGGAGGAGGAGGAGGAGGAGAGGGAGGAGGAGAGGGACGAGCTGGGTTGGTCCAGGTAGGCCTACAGGGTCTGCAGGGCGACCCGGGCTCCATCGCGGGCAACTCGGGGGTGGGGCCCTCCCGAGCCTGTGCGTCCTCCTCTGGGGCATGTCTGAGCATACCTTCAAAGTCGAGCACCTCCTCCCCTCCCTCCTCGTGGCCATGCTGGTGGTCCTCAGGGGGCTGGTGGGGAGGTGATTCTTCTCTGGCCTCATGGGGTGGAGCTTGAGGGGGCCTCACCGCCTCGTCACCAAATCTACGGCTGGCTGGCCATAGCGTCCCTGCCAAGATCATTCGAACGATTCCAAGCTCGTCGTGGTTGGCTTCTTTTTTTGAGGAGACGCATGCGAGGCCAGTCCTTTGGGCGGTCCTGCCGTTTCGTGTGAGACTTCCTCACCAGTTATGACCACGAAGCTTAAACATTGGCAACAGTTTCAGGGTCCTCAAAGGGTTGTCTTCCAACGAAGCAGTTCCCTCAGCAGTGGAAGTGAACCCTTGTATGGGGCCTGTGAAGAGGGAGCTTGGAGGATGGCTTATTCTAACATCGTTGATGGCTCTTGGATATACACTGGTCCTCCTCCTCCGCCTCCTCCTCCTCCTCCTCCTCTTCCTCATATTAGATGGGCGACTACCACTAATAATAAAACTAATAATGCTGAAATGAGTTATGATGATTGTGATGATGCTGATGATAATGCTGATGATGATGATGATGGCGATGATGATGATGCTGATGCTGCTGCTGATGATGGTGCTGATACAAGTACAGTGCTGACACGAATGATACTAGTATGGAATTTCACAATCAGAAAAACAATGATAGTGTGAAAACAGCCAAGAACAAGAATAGTGGTACTGAGAAAACTAATGCTGCGAAGAAGAATGATCAGGCAATAAAGGCTGGCATCAATAATGGCGGGACCAACACGCATACGAGTAATACTAAGAAGACTAGTGCGACGACTGGTAATACACTAAATGCTAAGATTACTAATACTACGGAAAACATACTATGAATAAGGGTCAGAGTAATGCTGGTAAGCATAGCAACACTACTGCGACTGCGACTATACACCACGAACCGTATTACTACCACTCGTAGCCATCATACTATACATCAGTTTCGTAATACGAATAGTAACGAGAAGAAGCGTAATAAGCACGGTGCTGAGTAATAGTGCTATAGGCATAACAAGGAAGATGGGAAGAGTGGTATCACAATACATTTGTGAAACTGTTGCGCTGTCGAAGGTCCGCGCGGACTTCTTGGATCGGCGCTGGACCCCCCCTCCTTGGCGCGCAGAGGGCGTCGTCGAAAGCGCTGCCAAGGACGGGGGGGGGGGGCAGCGCCGACCCATGGCAACCGCGCGGATGTATGCAGTTGCTTTTCCTTCAAACCTCTTCTTCTTCATCTCCTCCTCCTCCTCCTTCTCCTCCTCCTGCCAATCCTGAATGATACTGTACCAGCACAGAAACCCAAGCTTCCCTTTCCCTTGGGCTGGATGCCCAGATGTTGCACCGGCCCTTGCTATCACTCGACTAGCCCACGCCGCCAGGAGGGCCCCGAAGACCCCCCAGGAGCGCCCCAGGAACGCCCGACCAGGGAGCATTCCCACCCAGGAGGCCTCTCGCAGTCCTCAGGCGGAAGGTAGCAGCCCACCCGGGCACCAGCGACGGGGCACACCCCTAGACGGGCGACAAGAGGGGACGAGAGAGACCTGGGATGAAGGCCCATCGCTGGCGGAGAAACCATTACGGGACGTGCGAAGTTTCGCGGTCGGAGGGGGAGGAGGAAAAGGCGCAAGATGAAGAGGAGGAAGAGCAAAAAGAGGATGAGGATGATGATGATGATGATGATGAGGAGGAGGAGGAGAAGGAGGAGAAGGAGGAGGAGAAAGAGGAGGAGGAGGAGGAGGAGGAGGAGGAGGAGGAGGAGTGCCTCTCCGGCCTCCCATCCTCCGTAATGGCCTGCTCAGGCCTTCGCCTGGTCTCTGGTGGGTCCTTCTCCGAAGTCTTGTCCCCTCCGAAGCCTGGAAGCAGAGCTGCGCGGAGCGGTCTACCAACTCTCTGGCAGCAGCCAGGTCGAGGACGAGGACGACCAGGGGGGAGGAGGGGGTAGGAGGGAGGAGGAAGGAGGGAGGATGAGGGGAAGGACAGGGCGAGGAAGGGTGGAGGGAGGTCCAGGGCGGAGGTTTATTGTCCTCCTCCTCCTCCTCCTCCTCCGCCTCCTCCCTCATCCCTCCCCCTTCTGAACACCTCCTCCCTGTCGCACCCCGGGGCTGGTCGAAAGGGCGGGCTGGGCGTTTCGCCCGAAACT
>CAUYUJ010017525.1:207913-210413 GCA_963575745.1 Prorocentrum cordatum | reverse complement strand
GCGGGACACCGCGCGCCACCGGCCGCCCGGTGGAGAATCATTTGGTCCGGCCGGGCCTCAGCCACAGGAGACTTTCCTCTCGCCCGCCCACGCAGCTTCGCCTCGCCTCGCCCGCACGGCACGCACGAACACGAAACCGAAATCGATTTCCCGGTAGGGGGGCTCTCCGTTCCACTTCGATCTCACCCCCTCACCTCCGACCGTCAGCCTTCCTGTACACCGTCAGCGTGCCTCACACTAACACCGCGTCGTAATTCGTCGTATGGTGAAGAATCTCCTGCAATCTCAACCCACTCGCCCACATTGGATTTTATCTAATCGCTCTCAGTGCAGGTGCCCAAAACAGCGCCATCTGCAGCGAGGCCGTCGCGAAGGCAACGGGCTGTGCGGCGCGACGGTGTTGAGAGCCCCCCCCCCCCATCCTGGCAAAATGCTCGAGCGTGGGGGCTAGGAGGAGGAGGAGGAGGAAAGAGGAAGGAGGAGGAGGAGGAGGAGGAGGAAAGAGGAAGGAGGAGAAGGATTACCAGGATTACGCCATCACTTATCAGGATTACGCCATCAGGATTAGAAAGCAATCCCGAACGTTCACTTACTCTCATCGCCTCTGCACCGATACAGTTCCTCCGAAGCGCGGAAGGGAGGCAAGACAGGAAGAGGAAGAGGAGCAAGCGAAAGACTGCTAATCTGTGCGTCCGACTCGGTGAGCTTGCTGCCGCCCTCCCTCCCCGGCCGAGGTTGGCCAGGAACAGCCGCAGAAAAGAAAAAAGAGAAAAAACAAAAAAACAAACGCACAAGAAAAGACACCAACGAATAAAAAGCAAAACAAAAGAAACCGCAACAAAACCGCAAAAAAGACAAAACAGCCGCATCTGCTCCTCGGGGCCGAAAACGGCCATCGTGCAGGCCCTCTGCCGGGGAGCAAAACGGTAACCTCCTGCTCCGTCACCTCTTTCCTCCTTCCTTCCTCCCTCCTCACTCCACCTCCTCCTCCTCTCCTCCACCTCTTCCCCCAAATCCCCCACACCTCCTCCTCCTCCTCCTCCTGCTCCTCCTCCTTCTCCTCCTCCTCCTCCTGCTCCTCCTCCTCCTCTTTCTCCTCCTCCTCCTGCTCCTCCTCCTCCTGCTCCTGCTCCTGCTCCTGCTCCTGCTCCTCCTCCTCCTCCTCCTCCTCCTCCACAATGCCGACACCGCCACTGCCCGGGCATCTCCCAGGTGCGTTCTGATCAGAGCCAGGAGGAGAATCCAGCCGTGTGGATGAGCGCTCTCTGGGACGAACAACGGTATCGGTTTCTTCCCCTCCGCTGACCCGTGGGGGGCTTCCGGGCGAGGCACTGCAAGCGGCGAGTGTGTTGGCGGCGAGCGCGGGGGGAAAAGAGAAGGGGCGGCCTTCCCAGCAGGCTCGGAACTCCTCCGGCCCTCTGAGAAGGGTGTCCAAGTCCTCCCCGAAGATACACAAAACTTCTCAGAAGGCTGGAGGGCTTCTGAAATTATAAAGGAAACTGTTGGCGCTCAGTGGGTGTCTTGGATCTGCGCTGGAACCCCCCTGGGGCGAAGCCGGAAGCGCCGCCAGGGGGGCCCAGCGCAGATCCAAGAAATCCGTGCGGAGCGCCAAAAGTTCATGTTTATGATGTTTTTTCTTCTTCGAGAGAGAAGCCCCGCCGCCTTCTGAGAAGATCTTCTCCTTCTCACTTACCCCCCTCCCTCGCCGCTGGAAGTGACAGGTGGCAGGCGTGCAGCATGAAGCACGCGGGTGTCCTGAGGGGCACGGGTTCTATGGACCCTGGAGCCAGGGCTCGACCTGGAGCCAGGGCTCGAGCTAAGCTGATGGGCCGATTTCCCACCACCACTACCATATGCAGAGGGAGGGAGGAGGAGGAGGAGGAGGAGGAGGAGGAGGAGGAGGAGGGAAGGAGGAGGAGGAGGAGGAGGAGGAGGAGAGAGATTGGCCCACCATCAGCAGTGTTCACCGTTTTCGTGCTGTGCTCGTGCTCCCTCGTGCTGGCTTCGTTCGCCATCCCAAGCGAGAGCGGCCCGCGAGATCGCGCGGAACCACGTCTTCGCTCGAGCCCTGCCTGGAACCTCCCCCCAGCCAGGACAAGCGCTCCGCGCCAGGAATTGATGACGATGCTGGGGAGGAGGACGAGGACGAAGTGGAGGAGGAGGAGGAGGAGGAGGAGGAGGAGCAGGAGCAGGAGGAGGAACGTGAGGAACCGCAGTGCGCGAGGCCACATCGAACTCGGGAGCTGATTTCGGGCCAGCGAATGGAGGAATGCGCCCCCAGGGGGGGGCAAACGGGAGGAGGGGAACAGGACGACCAGGAGGTACAGCGCCGAGGACGTGGGACGGGGGCGAGGCCTGATATCCCGAGACTCCTCTACTCGATGGTCGCCAGCTTTGCCGCCAGCAATGCAGCTCGAGCCCTCGCCAGGTCTGCTTCGCTCCGTTGGGGATCGCCTCCCCTCGGTGGAGCGACGCCGCCGATATCCCGGGGGAAGCTCAG
>CAUYUJ010017525.1:192397-202813 GCA_963575745.1 Prorocentrum cordatum | reverse complement strand
CTGATCTGCGGGGACATGCGCGTCCAAAAAGTTCACACCTTCCATTGGGCATCACGACTGCGCCGCGCGCCCCGAGCCCACCTTTGGCCCCGCCAGGGGGGCGGATGGGCGGAGGTCCGACGCAAGAGGAACGGAGGGAGGAGCTCCTCCTCCTCCTCCTCCTCCTCCTGCTCCTCTTCCTCCTCCTCCTCCTCCTCCTCTTAGGAGGGTGCAACCGCAAGCCCAGCGCTTGCTCTGCTCGCCTACGCCGACGCGGCGAGCCCAGACATCGACGCCGCGGCAGCCACCCAGAAGCCGCGCGCCGTCGCGGAGTTCGCAAGGTCCTCGCCAGGGCCCAGCGCGGCTGGCATGCACGACCGCACCTCGTGGAGGTGATCGTGGATGGCGGCGCAGTCGTGGTTGCCGTCCTGGGACCAGTAAGGGCAGTCGTCATGGCCCACCTGCTCCTGGCCCTCGCCAGGGACCGCGCGGCGGAAGTACTTGAGGCCGCACGGGCTCTCGAAGCTGCCGCCCCAGAGCATCCCCATCATGCCGGCGAGGAGCTGCTGCGGCTCGGCCTGCCCCCAATCGAACCACGCGCTGCCGACGGCCCCGCCCCTGCTGTCGCTGACGGTGCCATCGGCGCGGAAGATGTTGACGGGGTCGCGGGCGAGCGCCGGCACATCCGCCGCCGTCACGTAGAAGGAGCCCGCGAAGTCGTGGGCGGCGGTGTCGTGTCCAGAGATGTAGGTCTCGTCGACAATGACGTCGGCCTCCGCCAGGAAGGCCCTGAAGGACGCGAGGCCTTTCTCTCCGCCGCACCCGAGCCTCGCCGAGCCGTCCGTGCCCACCGAGGTCACGCACCCGTCTGGGGTGGTCTGCGGCAGAGCCACCAGCTTCCCGCCGGCGTCCTCCACGAGATTCTTCTTGTAATGATTGGTGTTGATTTGCCAGCCCCCGCATTTGCACCAGTTGCTGCCAGCGCCTCCAGGCTGCGTCCAACCGATGATGGCGTCGTCGCCGTCGTCGACGCAGTCATCAGCTCCGGCGCACGTCGTGTCCCCCAGGGCTTCAACCCAAATCACCTGAGGCTGACGCCCACCCCACTCGGTGTTCGAGTCCAAGCCCAGCTGCGAGCCTAAACTCTTCATGGCCAAGTAGTCCGCCTCAATCGTCGAGAAGATCTCCTTGGCCTGGGCTTCGAGGTTGAAAAACGCTCCAACGAAGTTGGTCCATTCTGCGCGGTTCAGAATCGCAGGATCAACGCTGCTCTGGTACTCGACGTCCCAGTCAGTGTTGGTGTAGCCTGTGCCGAACGAGTTTGTGAAGACGACGGAGCCTGGCTCCACTGCGGCGATCGCCGAATAGTTATCATCGCTGCTGGTGACGTGAAGGCTCGGCACACACTCCTCCATCAGTTGCGCACATGCAGAAGACACGTACGTGAAATCCATAGCGTATATCTTCTCCGTAACCGACAGCAGCTCGAACTGCGGCAGCGAGATGGCCAACGGCAGCGTTGCCCTCTGGATCGGAATCTCGAAGAAGCGGGCGAACGCGTCATCGATCCCTGGGGAGCCGAAGGCTGGTTTGGTCGTGCCGCACTGCCAGAGAACGATGTCAGGGATTCTCTCGTTGGCCTTTGTGGGATGTGAGCTCTTGTACGTCCCCAGCGTGTCGGAGAAGTGGACCACCTTGTACGTGCCGTAGTACGAGATGTCGAACAAGTTGGCGTACTGCTGCCTGCCAGCGCTGGCCATGCCGCTCGGGAATGGGGCCGCCCCGACTGGGCACTCGCCCGCCGACGCCACCCACGGGCTGAGGGCCAGCGCGGCGACGAGACGGATCTTCTGGACGGAGATGGCCATGGCTCGGAGCCGCCCTCGTAGACCACAGGGACGGGCTGAGGGCGGGTGCGGCCACAGCAGAATGGCCCGAAAGAGGCTTGTATTCTTGAAAAGCTTGAGCTGAAACGGCTTGAACCAAGGGGATCAACCAAAATTATTATTCAGAAAGGGTAGTCCAACGGCATAACCAACAACAGCAACAACAACAACAACAGCAACAACAACAACAACAACAACACAACAACAACAACAACAACAACAACAACCACAACTACTACTACTACTACTACTACTACTACTACTACTATTACTACTACGACTACTACTACTACTACTACTACTACTACTACTACTACTACGATTACTACTACGATTACTACTACTACTACTACTACTACTACTACTACTACTACTACTACTACTACTACTACTACTAATACTACTACTAATAATAATAATACGAATAATAATAATACTTCTTCTTTTTCTTCTACTACTACTACTGCTACTACAACAACAACAATATCAATAACAACAAGTACTACTACTACTAATACTGCTACTACTGCTACTGCTACTACTACTACTACTACTACTACTACTACTACTATCTGCTTCTGCTAGGAGGCAGACTTACTTCGACTACTACGACTACTACGACTATCTACGACTACTACGACTAACTACTACTACTACTACTACTACCGACTTTACGACTCTAGACTAATACTACTACTATAATACTGCTAATACCACTACTACACACAACGACAACGACAACGACAAACGACATCAATCGACAACAACAACAGCCAAGACTACAACAACATCAAGCACAAAACAAAATCAACAATTCATACAATAATGATCCACAGGCCCTGTGACCATGCATAATCCCCGGAGGAGGAGGAGGTGGAGGAGGAGGTGGTGGAGATTGTCTTGGTTCGGCGTGTGTTTGTGAGGGGTTGTTCGTCCTAGTCGTCGTCGTCATCGTCGTCGTTGCAGTGCTCTAGCGGCCTTGAGGGAAATCGACCCAAGTCGTAATCACGTCAAAGAAAAGCTCCTTCCCTTTGATCCCTCCCCCGTCGGGGGGAGGGGGTCCCGAAGTGGATGGGGGGGTCAGATACGACTCCGCCCCGGGGGCCTCCCCGCCCTCCTCTTCCTCCTCCTTTTCCTCCTCCTTTTCTTCCTCCTCCTCCTCTTCCTCCTCCTCTTCCTCCTCCTTTTCCTCCTGTCCTCCTCTTCCCCTTCCTGCTCCTCCTGCTCCACCTCCTCCTCCTCCTCCTCCTCTTTCTTCCTCCTCCTCCTCCTCATCACCATCATCCTCCCCATCTTCCTCCTCCCCCTCCTCCTCCTCATCATCATCATCAGCATCCTCATCATCATCATCATCACAAAACTTCTCAGAAGGCTGGAGGGCTTCTGAAATTATAAAGGAAACTGTTGGCGCTCAGTGGGTGTCTTGGATCTGCGCTGGAACCCCCCTGGGGCGAAGCCGGAAGCGCCGCCAGGGGGGCCCAGCGCAGATCCAAGAAATCCGTGCGGAGCGCCAAAAGTTCATGTTTATGATGTTTTTTCTTCTTCGAGAGAGAAGCCCCGCCGCCTTCTGAGAAGATCTTCTCCTTCTCACTTACCCCCCTCCCTCGCCGCTGGAAGTGACAGGTGGCAGGCGTGCAGCATGAAGCACGCGGGTGTCCTGAGGGGCACGGGTTCTATGGACCCTGGAGCCAGGGCTCGACCTGGAGCCAGGGCTCGAGCTAAGCTGATGGGCCGATTTCCCACCACCACTACCATATGCAGAGGGAGGGAGGAGGAGGAGGAGGAGGAGGAGGAGGAGGAGGAGGAGGAGGAGGAGGAGGAGGAGGAGGAGGAGGAGAGAGATTGGCCCACCATCAGCAGTGTTCACCGTTTTCGTGCTGTGCTCGTGCTCCCTCGTGCTGGCTTCGTTCGCCATCCCAAGCGAGAGCGGCCCGCGAGATCGCGCGGAACCACGTCTTCGCTCGAGCCCTGCCTGGAACCTCCCCCCAGCCAGGACAAGCGCTCCGCGCCAGGAATTGGAGGACGATGCTGGGGAGTGAGGAACCGACGAAGAGGAGGAGGAGGAGGAGGTGAGGTAGGAGGAGGGGGTAGGGAGGAGCCTGGAGGCAGGAGGAGGGATACTGAGGAACCGCAGTGCGCGCGAGGGCCCCCATCGAACTGGGAGCTGATTTCGGCCAGCGAATGAGGAATGCGCCCCGGGTGGGGGGCCAACGGGAGGAGGGGAACTGGGTAGGATAACGAGACAGGAGAGAAGCTGCAGGGTAGTACAGCGCCGAGGACGTGGGACGGGGGCGAGGCCTGATATCCCGAGACTCCTCTACTCGATGGTCGCCAGCTTTGCCGCCAGCAATGCAGCTCGAGCCCTCGCCAGGTCTGCTTCGCTCCGTTGGGGATCGCCTCCCCTCGGTGGAGCGACGCCGCCGATATCCCGGGGGAAGCTCAGAGGCAACGATACTGTTACCCCCCGGACCTCTCCAGCATTCTGAAGCGAACCCAGCGGCGGCAACGAGGTCTTCACAGGAGGGCGAGAAAACGAAAACGAGGCAAGCCCCAAGGTGCCCCCAGATTTTCGGTTTGGAGCCCATGGGGCCTCTGGGCCTCGTGAAGGGCGCTCTGGAGGCCGTCGGGGCCCCCCTGGAAATCCTGGGGGCACCATGGTCCAGGGGCACTTCTAGCACCAGCGAACCTATGTATTCCTTCTCTGTGTATGTATGTGTATATATACATATATACATATATAAGTATATATTGTAATGCATTATCTCTTCTTTTTTTTTTCTCTCTCTCTCTCTCTCGCTTTATTTCTTTCTTTCTCTCTCGCTCTCTCTCTCTCGCTCTCTCTCTCTATATATACAGAGAGAGGAAGAGATGTCGAGCGGGTGGCAATTGGGGGTTACCTGAATGGAGGCTGAAGATGAAGGGCCGGCGTCTGAATAAAGTGCGAAGAAGTCCCAAGCAACAGCGCGATTCCTGTAAAAAATATGAGGAAGTCCCGCGCGAAAGCGCGATTTGAGAATCAGCTGTGAGTAAATATCAAGCGGGAGCCGTTGTAAACCGGGGGCCACGGGCACAGTTTGGTGGCACCTCACTTTCCCTTGTAAAAGACAGGGTGCGAGCCCCGGGAGGAGCACTTGAATTGAAAAATGACATGGTCAAATGAGGGGGGGATCAACTGAAAATATGTCTTGTTTTGCTTTCTCCCTGGAGATTCGGTCACCTCCAGCGCTCTCCGGTGCCGAGGAGCCCAAAACTTCGAACTTACGCGCCGCATGGCCAACGAGAGCTTCAGACTCTCCAGAGCGTTCGATGTCTGTCTGCATCAGTGCCCCTCGAAAACAAACAATGCTGTACACTTCTCACCCCTTCGAGCATCGCAAAATGCGCAAGCTCACCGGGCGACCAGCGTGGGCAATGCAAAAAATCAGTCCTCGGGCCATCCGTCCAATGTGGAGGGTAGCCGTCCGAACCTGCGCCAACGTGGTCCCGCATCACTTCCGAAACAGAGAGCACCCTCTGGCAGCGCCTGCCGCACCCGCCGTGCGCCGAGTGAAAATTTATGGCCCGGGCCTTCGCGAGCTGAAAAAATCAATCCTCGGGCCACCCGTCCATTGGGGAGGGTAGCCATGGAACTCTGGGCAAACATGGCCGGGCATAACTTCCGAAGCAGAAGCACCAAGGGCACCCCTCCGGCGGCGCCTGTCGCACCTTGCCGCGTGCCGCGTGACAGACTCTGCTTGGTGGCCGCGTGTGAACCCTACCCCCACCCCCCACGATTTCGAACGGGGGTGGGGGCTAATTTCGTTCGGGAGATCCCGAGCGGTGAACCCTCACCCGTCCTCAGAAATCGTAGGGGGTGAGGGTGGGATTCACATGTGGCGACTGATCTGCGGGGACATGCGCGTCCAAAAAGTTCACACCTTCCATTGGGCATCACGACTGCGCCGCGCGCCCCGAGCCCACCTTTGGCCCCGCCAGGGGGGCGGATGGGCGGAGGTCCGACGCAAGAGGAACGGAGGGAGGAGCTCCTCCTCCTCCTCCTCCTCCTCCTGCTCCTCCTCCTCCTCCTCCTCCTCTTAGGAGGGTGCAACCGCAAGCCCAGCGCTTGCTCTGCTCGCCTACGCCGACGCGGCGAGCCCAGACATCGACGCCGCGGCAGCCACCCAGAAGCCGCGCGCCGTCGCGGAGTTCGCAAGGTCCTCGCCAGGGCCCAGCGCGGCTGGCATGCACGACCGCACCTCGTGGAGGTGATCGTGGATGGCGGCGCAGTCGTGGTTGCCGTCCTGGGACCAGTAAGGGCAGTCGTCATGGCCCACCTGCTCCTGGCCCTCGCCAGGGACCGCGCGGCGGAAGTACTTGAGGCCGCACGGGCTCTCGAAGCTGCCGCCCCAGAGCATCTCCATCATGCCGGCGAGGAGCTGCTGCGGCTCGGCCTGCCCCCAATCGAACCACGCGCTGCCGACGGCCCCGCCCCTGCTGTCGCTGACGGTGCCATCGGTGCGGAAGATGTTGACGGGGTCGCGGGCGAGCGCCGGCACATCCGCCGCCGTCACGTAGAAGGAGCCCGCGAAGTCGTGGGCGGCGGTGTCGTGTCCAGAGATGTAGGTCTCGTCGACAATGACGTCGGCCTCCGCCAGGAAGGCCCTGAAGGACGCGAGGCCTTTCTCTCCGCCGCACCCGAGCCTCGCCGAGCCGTCCGTGCCCACCGAGGTCACGCACCCGTCTGGGGTGGTCTGCGGCAGAGCCACCAGCTTCCCGCCGGCGTCCTCCACGAGATTCTTCTTGTAATGATTGGTGTTGATTTGCCAGCCCCCGCATTTGCACCAGTTGCTGCCAGCGCCTCCAGGCTGCGTCCAGCCGATAATGGCGTCGTCGCCGTCGTCGACGCAGTCATCAGCTCTGGCGCACGTCGTGTCCCCCAGGGCTTCAACCCAAATCACCTGAGGCTGACGCCCACCCCACTCGGTGTTCGAGTCCAAGCCCAGCTGCGAGCCTAAACTCTTCATGGCCAAGTAGTCCGCCTCAATCGTCGAGAAGATCTCCTTGGCCTGGGCTTCGAGGTTGAAAAACGCTCCAACGAAGTTGGTCCATTCTGCGCGGTTCAGAATCGCAGGATCAACGCTGCTCTGGTACTCGACGTCCCAGTCAGTGTTGGTGTAGCCTGTGCCGAACGAGTCTGTGAAGACGACGGAGCCGGGCTCCACTGCGGCGATCGCCGAATAGTTATCATCGCTGCTGGTGACGTGACGGCTCGGCACACACTCCTCCATCAGTTGCGCACATGCAGAAGACACGTACGTGAAATCCATAGCGTATATCTTCTCCGTAACCGACAGCAGCTCGAACTGCGGCAGCGAGATGGCCAACGGCAGCGTTGCCCTCTGGATCGGAATCTCGAAGAAGCGGGCGAACGCGTCATCGATCCCTGGGGAGCCGAAGGCTGGTTTGGTCGTGCCGCACTGCCAGAGAACGATGTCAGGGATTCTCTCGTTGGCCTTTGTGGGATGTGAGCTCTTGTACGTCCCCAGCGTGTCGGAGAAGTGGACCACCTTGTACGTGCCGTAGTACGAGATGTCGAACAAGTTGGCGTACTGCTGCCTGCCAGCGCTGGCCATGCCGCTCGGGAATGGGGCCGCCCCAACTGGGCACTCGCCCGCCGACGCCACCCACGGGCTGAGGGCCAGCGCGGCGACGAGACGGATCTTCTGGACGGAGATGGCCATGGCTCGGAGCCGCCCTCGTAGACCACAGGGACGGGCTGAGGGCGGGTGCGGCCAGAGCAGAATACTGGCCCGAAAGAGGCTTCTTTTCTCGAAAAGCTTGAGCTGAAACGGCTTGAACCAAGGGGATCAACCAAAATTATGATTCAGAAAGGGTAGTCCAACGGCATAACCAACAACAGCAACAGCAACAACAACAACAACAACAACAACAACAACAACGACAACAACAACGACAACAACAACAACAACAAGGATAGGGATCTTCCCTGGCCCCCGGCGCTCGGGGGACGTGCGGAGCTCTCCTCCAGGGGGGGCCGGGGTGTCCCACGTGCCACGGGGCCCCCCCTACACCCCCACCCCAGCACACAACAACAAACGGCGGCTATATAAAAAAACAAACCTTCTTGCTTATTAACACTTTTACACCGGGACCTCGTCTTCGCTTACTTGCTGGGCCGCGGTTAAGCGATGCGAAGTCCTTGTGCATCCCTATTAGGATTCCTATTAGAGGTGGAGTCATTCCCTAATAGGATCCTATTAGGGTGGATGGAGCTCGAAATTCGGATCCTATTAGAGGTGGATCCATCCCTAATAGGATCCTATTAGAGGTGGATCCATCCCTAATAGGATCCTATTAGAGGTGGATCCATCCATAATAGGATCATATTAGAGGTGGATCCATCCCTAATAAGATCCTATTAGAGGTGGATCCATCCCTAATAGGATCCTGTTAGAGGTGGATCCATCCCTAATGGGATCCTATTAGAGGTGGATCCATCCCTAATAGGATCCTATTAGAGGTGGATCCATCCCTAATAAGATCTTATTAGAGGTGGATCCATCCCTAATAGGATCCTATTCGAGGTGGAGCCATCCCTAATAGGATTCAATTTGAGGCGGATCCATCCCTAATAGGATCCTATTAGAGGCGGATCCATCCCTACTAGGATCCTATTAGAGGTGGATCCATCCCTAATAGGATCCTATTAGAGGTGGATCCATCCCTAATAGGATCCTATTAGAGGTGGATCCATCCCTAATAGGATCCTATTAGAGGCGGAGCCATCCCTAATAGGATCCTATTAGAGGTGGATCCATCCCTAATAGGATCCTATTAGAGGTGGAGCCATCCCTAATAGGATCCTACTAGAGGCGGAACCATCCCTAATAGGATTCTATTTGAGGCGGATCCATCCCTAATAGGATCCTATTAGAGGTGGAGCCATCCCTAACAGGATCCTACTAGAGGCGGAGCCATCCCTAATAGGATTCTATTTGAAGCGGATCCATCCCTAATAGGATCCTATTAGAGGTGGAGCCATCCCTAATAGGATTCAATTTGAGGCGGAGCCATCCCTAATAGGATTCTATTTGAGGCGGATCCATCCCTAATAGGATCCTATTAGAGGTGGAGCCATCCCTAATAGGATTCTATTTGAAGCGGATCCATCCCTAATAGGATTCTATTTGAGGGACCTTAGGGGCCTGCTGACGGCCAAGGGCCCACTGGGAGCGGAAGGCTCGAAATGTCTACTGGAGTCTCACCTCTTGGATCCCTCAAGGGGCTCTCTTGGGCCGTCTTGCCTCTTGGACCGTCTTGGTGCTCTCGTGTGTCGTCCTCGGGCCTGAGGGCCTCTTGGGCTGTCTTGGGGCGATGTGTTGGGCCTCTTGGGCCGTTGTGAACGCTGTAACACCCAACTTACGAATATGCTAAAATCAAAATTTCTCCCAGCAGTGGAACAATTCTGGCCTCCTGGGGCGCTCTCGGGGCGCATCTTGGAGCCTGCTTGAGACGTCCTCGGGGCCTCTAGGGCCGTCTTGAAAAAAATGCTCGGGTGTTTTCAGCCCCGTCAGGCCGCCCTGGTCGCTTTTTGGTGGCCTCCAGGGTTGTTTTGAGCGGCGGGGTGGGGGCCCGGGAGACCCTGGAGGTAGTCAAACAGGGCCCTGGGCCCCCCAACACACACACACACACACACACACACACACACACACACACACACACACACACACACACACCACACACACACACACACACACACACACACACACACACACACACACACACACACACACACACACACACACACACACACACACACACAGGAATCTCAGGAATCCCTAGGAATCTCTAGGATCCCTTGGAATCTCTGGAATCCCCAGGAATCTCTAAAACCCCCAGGGAATCTCTGGAATCCCTAGGAATATACTGAATCCCTAGGAATCCCTGGAATCCCTAGGAATCTCTGGAATCCCTAGGAATCGATGGAATCCATAGGAATCTCTGGAATCCCTAGGGTTCTCGGGAATCCATAGGAATCTCTGGAATCCCTAGGAATCTCTGGAAGCCCTAGGAATCTGTTGAATCCCTAGGAATCTTTGGAATCCCTAGGAATCTATTGAATCCCTAGGAACCTCTGGAATCCCTAGGAATCTCTGGAATCCCAGAGCTGCGGGGGAGTCTTTGGAATTCCTAGGCATCCTAGAGATTCCTAGGAATTCCCAGGAATGCTCAAGATTCCTACGAATTCCTAGAACTCCTAGAGATTCCTAGGAATTCATATGATTCCTAGGAATTCCAAGAGATTCATAGGAAGTCCTAGAATTCCTGGGGATCATCAAGATTCATATGAATTCCTAAAATTCCTAGGAGTCCAAGAGATTCCTAGGAATTCCTAGGAACCCTTAAGATTCCTATGAATTCTTAGAAACCTTGGGAATCCGAAAGATTCCTAGGAATTCATGTGTATCCTAAGAATTCCTGGAGATCCCTGGGAATTCCAGGAGTTCCTGGGAATCCTAGAGATTGCTTGGAATCATACAGATCCGTAGGA
>CAUYUJ010017525.1:139897-187397 GCA_963575745.1 Prorocentrum cordatum | reverse complement strand
GCCCCGCAGCGGGCGCGGCCCGCCGGCCAGGGCGCCCTCGATCACGCTTCTGAAGTTCGCCTCGACCAACTTGCCGAAGGACAGCGTGGTGGCAGGCACCCAGTGGAGCTCGGCGAGCAGCTTCGACTCCTTCGCGTACCGCCTCATGCTGCTGCTGTGGCCCCATCGGCCTCCGCGCTGCACCTGCTCCGGCGCGCGGAGCCCCCGAATGATGTCCTCCGAGGCCCCCCCGTGGCGCAGCGCGTACAGGTGAGGGCGAAGACGGCTGAGCGACAGGTGCTTGGCCGCCTCGGCGAAGGCTTTCTTGT
The DNA here is from genome assembly GCA_963575745.1 of Prorocentrum cordatum. Taxonomy (NCBI): domain Eukaryota; class Dinophyceae; order Prorocentrales; family Prorocentraceae; genus Prorocentrum; species Prorocentrum cordatum. The sequence continues at coordinate 187,089 of CAUYUJ010017525.1, read as the reverse complement.
ACTCGCTGAGGTCGAAGTCCCAGAGAGACGCCTCCGCTGGCGTCGCCAGCTTCAAGGCCTCCAGGACCGGGAAGCACCAGCTCGCGTTGTCGATGATCACCGACTCCTCGAAGAGGCCGACTTTGCTCGGGACCCGATCCACCACGTCGTGCAGCAGGAGCGCCCACTTGTCGTAGGCCAAGCCCGCCGCCGCCGCTGGCTGGACCAGGCTGCGGCCCCGGAGGCGCAGAGCCTCGCCGGGGCGGAGGTATCACAGGAAGCTCACAACCACGCATATCGCCATCCGTGCCTGGCCCCAGCTGGCCAGCAAGCCCGCGATCGCAAAGTAGGCGCTCCTCGGCAGCGGCAGCCGCGTGTGAGCAGGGGCCCGACGAGCCCAGGCGATGGCGCACCGCTTGGCCCGAGGGAGCACCCGAGGCACCGCCTTGTACAGGACAGGCATCATATGGCTGAGGGCCGCCAGAAGCTGCGCCCCCGCGTTGCCGTTCTCGCCCAGGAGGTACATCTGATCGAAGTACTTCACCAGCAGCGCGTCGAGCTCCGTCGTCGAGCCCCAATCCCGGCGGCGGGGCGAGCAGAAGGCCGCGAAGGCCTCGAGCGCCACCTGGTAGTTCCTGGCCGTCGAGGGGAGGATCGCAGCGTTCTCCAGAGTGGACAGCCCCCTGAAGCGCAGCGCGGCTCGGGCCACCTGGGCGGCCGTCTGAGCCCGCTCGCGCTTCAGGGCCGACGCCGCAGGCGCCCGGGGCGTCCGCGTCCCCTGCGCGCCCGGCGCCTGCAGGAGGCAGGCGACCGCAGCCAGCAGCAACAGCGCTCGCATGGCCGTCATGCGGACCACACTGACCGTATGAGCGCGCTCCTGAGAACCATCCGACCTCGCCCCTACAGACCGGGTCGGCTGGGTTGAGCTCCGATGGAATCCACCCGGCGGCAAGTCTCGAGCCAGTAGCGAGCGACAACGCACATATGCGATAAAGACACTGGCGAAGGTGAACGGACCTGGCACGCCCCTTGCCTGCAGCCAACACCAGAGGAAGATTGTCCGAGAGGATCAAGATGCGGCGGCCGTGGGCCTTGCAACTTCTCAAAACGCTCTTGAAGCCCATGACAAGGGCTTCACCTTCAAGAAACAGGATGCTGGGCCCCATCTCGACGTGAGTGGCTGACACGCAGCCCCAGCACCCTGGACGTAGAAGTAGCCTGGGTACCTCCGAGAACTCCCCCGTGTTAGAGTCGGGACCCTCCTCATTGATGGCCCACAAGGGCCCCTCCTCCCGCTCCAGGATCATCGAGGTCTCCTCGTCCACCCCAAACTCCTCCAGGGCCCGCTGCCGGGCCCGAGCACCACCCTCGATCTTGAAACGGAACTTCTTCTTCTGGCGGCCTATGTCCTGGACCTGGCCCTGGCTCAGCTTGCGGCGGACGACCCCCAAGCCGAACGGCGATGCGTCTGTGCAAGCCACGTAGGGATGCCAATCAGCTTGGAGATCCACGCATAACAAGGGTAACAACTTGCGAACGCCCTCGAGCTCTTGCCTAACCGAGGTCCAAAGACGACACGGCGAAGGACCAGCAGCTTGGATGAACGCGCACGCGGCATGCAGCAAAGACAAGCACTCTCGACGCACCAGACTGGTCCAGGTAATATGTCCAGCAATGACGCGTAAGAGATGCCCACTCACCATCGATCTCTTAAGCAGCTCATCCAAGGCGTACCGAAGCCTCCAAATACTGCGCCCCTTGACCGAAAGGAATCGACCGGCTCTGAGAGACATCCCCAAGAACTCACGGCCCCTGCTGGCCCCCTCAAGCTCGTGGACGACAAGGCCCACGCCCCGCAACTGCTTGACAACGACGTTGAGACGACAAGCCACGGCCCCCGGGTCAGGCCCCAAGGTGAGGGAGTCGCGGTGTCCCCAGGAAGCCTAAGAACCACTCCAGGCCTGCCGCCAAGTACATGCTCGTCCCCCCTGAAACCCCCTTTGTCCAAGGCCCCTTCCAAGACGTTCTGGCAAAGATGGAGAGCCCACGAGAAGCCCATCGGTAGTACTCGCACGCATGGTAGCATCGTTACGCCGGCCCCGCCAGGGACACCAGGTATGTGAAACTTCTGTAAATACGAGGAGTCTATACAGGGCAAGCTAAACATGTGTTCCAGTCCTTTAGGAAGCTGCATATGGTAAAAGGCCACATCCAGATCCCCGCTCGCTACATACACAGGGCCCCCCCTCGGCTTCCAAAGAGGCGAAGGCAGAAGGAGACGGAAAACGAGTCGATGGGGGATCTACGAACCTGCAGATCGCAACTCTGGGATCGAAAATGATGCGCTGTGCGCCGCTTTTCTTCTTCACAAAAAACAAACCGAGGTTGCCTTGCCGCCCCATGGCGCGCTCCCAAGACAGCATCCCCCGAGAAGACACATCTGCTAAAAACTCAGCATACCGCCACGGCGAATTCTTGAGGACAGGATCCACATGAAGCCCCCGTGGACAGACTTCTTATTGCAGGGCCCGTGCCTCCGACTCCGGGTGGAGCACTTGGCACTGCCAATCTTCCAGCTGTTTCAAAATAGGCCCCGATGCAAGCGACTCGAGTGGCACTGGATCCACCTGTTCAGAGGGCCATGGGACTAGATCTCGTTGGAAGGATGCGACCGCACCCCCGTCTGACGAGCAAAATGCGGAGCCGTCAAGGAGCGCCGACGGGGCCCCCTTGGAAAACGAGTGCTGCTCAGACGGGCCCACTGGGGAGCCCCCGTCCGCGCGGCAAGTTGCGATAACATTATCTACGGCGGCACGCTGCCCGGCATTCGAGAACGAGAACTCACTGCCGTGGGAGGTGCAGCCATAGGTCTCATTGAGAGCGTGAGTGGCATCGCGAGCGAGTTGCTTGTCATGCTCACCGCGGAGAACCCGACGGCGCACAGCTCGCGACACAGAGACTGGGGCAGGTAGGGCAGCGAGGGGACATCGGGAAGCCCCCGACGATGCTTGCTGCCGCCGACCTTCAGAAGGCCGGGTGGACCCTGCTGCCCTTCAAGGCTATCTCGGGTGGAGGCCGGGTCCCGAGCTTCCACCTGGCGCACATTCACCTCGCCCTTTTTGCCATTCCTGCCCTTCTTGTCCTTGTTCCCGTCGTGGCTGCCCGACGCACCTGACGCCAGCTGGCGCTCCTCGCGCGCCTTCCGCAGCTCCTTCTGCACCGCCACCTCGCGGGCCCTTGAAGGTTTTGTTTGTTTCCCCTCATCCCCCCACTCAGGTCTCCCCCCCAGTAACGTCAGCTTGTGACAAACAGAAACCGGCGGGGCGCGTGATTCAAAAGACGGTTCCCCTGATCGGGCGAATCGCAGGGAGGGCGCCCGCCAAATGGAAGCGCACGGCGGCGGCGCCTGTGGGGCCTCCAGCAGCGAAGCCCTCCACAAAAGCCGACCGCAAAAGCCGAGGCCGTTCCCCCGCCCGTTCTAGAAGAAGAACAGCGCAACACATAACATAAGTGTTTTACGCCTGGCGCGGATTTTTTGGATCCGCGCTGGATCCCCCTCCCTGGCGCGCGGAGCGCGCCAGGGGCGGCGCCGGAGGCGCCGCCAGGGGGGCCCGGCGCGGATCCAATCGGGGATGGACAGACCCCCTTTAGTAAAACGTGGTTTAGTGAAAACGACCTGAGGCCCAAACCTGGCGGGCGCAAGCCTGGAAAATAACGGCCGCGGCGCCCTCTCGAGAGCCGACAACGGACAATTCACGAATCGACGTGTCACTGTTGCGGGTTCTGTCCACCCCCGATCCAAGAAACCCCCGCGGAGCGCCAGAAGTTTGTGTGTGTGGCGCTTTCTCTGCTTCGAGCCAGGGCGCGCGGGGCTGCTCCCGCCGCCCCGCCGTCGTCCACGCCTCCGGCGCCGCCCCTGGGCGCGCTCCGCGCGCCAGGGCCCGGAGTTTCTGTGGGTGCCTGGGGGCCATCGGGGATCAGAAACTTCGGTGGGGGCACTTGCTGGCATGCCAATTTCTTCTTCCGTGTGCCTGCCGTAGCGATCATGTTAGGGAGTCGCGAGCTCTATATACGCCGACGCTTGTTCCGGCCCTGCATTGGAATTTGCACTGGAGGGCTCCTGGTGTATACGGGACCCTGGTGTATACATGTTCCGCTGTTTCCCCGGGACGTTGGGGCAAAAAGTATACACCACGCCGCCCCAGCGCCGTCCTCGACCCTCAAGCAGTCCTGGAGTCCTGGGATAGACAAACAGCCCGCCACTGGGAGTGTACATGCTCCGGTCTCCGACATGTCGTGACGCTGGAGTCTGAAGGTGTATCCGGGCGCAGACGGACTTTCCCCGAAACCCGCCCCGGGGCCGGTCTCCGCGGAGCTCTATCAGCATACGGCAAAGGCAAATTGCTGGTCAGCGTGGACTGCGGCTGCACTGAGTCGGCATCATCAGGGCCCACAGCTGCTAATTTCTCCTATTCGCCGACTCCTTGGAAACCGACCTCGAAAGAGGCCCGGGGCTCTCTCTTCCCGGGCCCTCTCCCCGCAGGGTCTGTGGCGGGCGTGCGCGGCAGCGCCACCGGGTGAGGCGTGGGCGCCCTGCCGGCGGCCCAGGTGCGAGGGGGACCCGGCGGTGGGAATCCAAGACACCCCGCGCGGAGCGCCAAAAGTTTATGTCTTAGGAGGAGGAGGAGGAGGAGGAGGAGGAGGAGGAGAAGGAGGAGGAGGAGGAGGAGGAGGAGGAGCAGGAGGAGCAGGAGGAGGAGGACGAGGAGGAGGAGGACGAGGAGCAGGAGGAGCAGGAGGGGGAGGAGGAGGACCCTGGCGCAGCCATGCCTTTCTGGCTCGACCAGCCCTGAACCGCTCGATCGGCCCGCGCGCTCGCCGGGCCCGCGGCGCGGGGACTGCTCGGCCCGTGGCGCGGCGCGCTGCCGCCGAGAGCGGCGGCGGCGCCGGGAGGCCTCGAGGCCCACTGGCGGCAGGCGGCCAGGAGGCTCCACATGGTGCCAGTAGAAGAAGACAAAACGTCATATAAACATACACTTTGGGCGCTCCGCGCGGAGTTCTCGGATCCGCGCCCGACCCCCCTCCCTGGCGCGCGGAGCGCGCCAAGGGCTGCGCCGGAGGCGCCGCCAGGGGGGCGCCCGGCGCGGCTCCAAGAAAACCGCGCGGAGCGCAAACAATCTATGTATATGGCGTTCATTCTTCTTCGAGCCAGGGCGAGCGGGTCTGCTCCCGCCGCCCCGCCGTCGTCCACGCTTCCTCCCCGAGTGCCACCCTCGCTCGCCTCGCTCCTCGCTCGCCTCTCTCCTCCCTCCATCTCGGCGACTCCAAAGGGTCTGGTCTGCAAGGGGTGCGTTTTTTACCGACACCCTAGGGGGCACCCCGGGCGGTGGGCGGGGACCTCGATATAGAGTTCTCCGCCGCGCCCCGAGGAGGTCCGACGAGGACAGCGTCGTGCCCCCCATATACCAACGGCGCCGATCGCGGAAGAGGAGGAGGAGGAGGAGGAGGAGGAGGAGGAGGAGGAGGAGGAGGAAGCGGAGGAGGAGGAGGAGGAGGACGAGGAGGAGCAGGAGGAGGAGGAGCAGGAGGAGGAGGAGGAGGAGGAGGAGGAGGAGGAGGAGCAGGAGGAGGAGGAGGAGCAGGAGGAGGAGGAGGAGGAGCAGGATATCGCAAACCACACCCCGGCGTAACCAGTACCTTTGTGCTCGCAGACCGCCTCCCTCCCCCCCCCTGAGCATGGGGGGGCAGCGGGTCCCGAGGGACCCTGGTCCTGGGCCCTCGGGCCTCCCCCCCGACGGTCCCCCGGGGCCCGTGGAGGGCCCCGAGATCCCCAAGACGGCGAAAAGCCCTGCAGGACCCGTCAGTGTTGGGGCCCAGCGGGCGTGTGAACAGAGGCAGAGGGGAGATCGAACTCGATATCTCGATATCTCGATCCCTCGACATCTCGCTCTGGGCGGGGCGCGAACTCGACATCTCGACACCTCGATACGTCTCTCAAGGCGCTCCGATACACGATACTCGATCTCTCGACTCGACACTCGATTCCGCTCGGAACCCGCTTCCCCGATGGCGAGCCCTCCTCGGGCACTGCCCGGGCCCGCGCAACCAACAGCGCGTGGTGACGCCGGTGCTCTCCTGGCCCGGACGCCCGGGCGGCCGACCACGACGGCCCTGCTGCGCCTCACCCCCGGGATCCCCCTCCCCACGAGCCTCGAGGGGCGATCCTCGAACTTCGCTGCCTCGGGCCTCGCTCCCTCGAGCTGGGGGCGCGAAACGTCCAACCCCCCTCAGACGAGCTGATGCGGCACAAGGCCGCGGAGGAGGAGGAGGAGGAGGAGGAGGAGGAGGAGGCCGAGGAGGACAAGGAGGAGGAGGCCGAGGAGGAGGCGGAAAAGGAGGAGGAGCTGGGGACACGATGCTTGCACACCACTCCCGCAAAGCAAGCTGGTCTGGCACAAGGCACGCAGGCAGGGGTGGTGGCCACTAGTCGGCCCCCGACGAATCTCCCTCCTCTGCATTCCTCCTCCCAGCTTCCCCCCTCCTCCCAACTTCCCCCCTCCTCCCAACTTCGCCCCTCCTCCCAACTTCCCCCCTCCTCCCAGCTTCCCCCCCTTATCCATCCATTCTTCCTCCCGACTTGCCCCTGCCTGCCTCCGGACGAGTGCACGGCACGATCACAAACTCTCGGAGGTCCGCGCGGAGATCTAGGATCGGCGCTAAACGCCCCTGGCGGCGCCTCTGGCGCCGCCCATGGAGCGCGACCCGCGCGTCAAGGAACGGGGTCCGGCGCCGAATCGATCCGCGAAGACATCCCCAAACGTATGCGTACAATAGGTGCTCGACCACAAGAAACCTTCCGCAAAAACAAAAACCCTGAGACCCGAGGACGTCCATTGATTTCTGGTGGGAATATTGCGCTTCCCATAGCAGAGCCATCGGAACCGCAAGAAACCCAGGGCATCCTGGAGGCAACAACGGTGTCTCTTGGCATGGGTCTCCTCTGTATGCCTGCGGTGTTTGGGGGGAACCTCTCAGCCGTTCCCCCCAGCCTGCTCCCCCGTTCCCTCTCTTCTTCCTCCCTTCCCCTCCTCTGCCCCCCCCTCCCTCCCCCTCCCTCTCCCTTCCTTCCTTTCGCTCCCCAATCATCCCCTTGCCTTCCCTCCCCCCTTCCCCTGCACCCTGGAGCGCTGCAGATGAAAAAAAATCCCCTCAGGTCTTGCGCGACCCCTCCAGGGCGGGTGGTCCCTGGACCTCCCGTCGGCCCAGGAGCCACCCGGGCCACACTCGCCAAGAGGAGCCCGGCTCTGACGGAGGCAGGAAGAGGAAGAGAGAGGGACAGGGAGGGGCGCGAGGGGCACATAGGGGGGGAGGGACCGGGAGAGGCACGAGAGCGGAGGGGAGGGACACGGAGGGGAGAGACGGGGAGGGACACAGAGGGAGGGGCGCGAGGAAGGGAGGGAGGGGCGCGAGGAAGGGACGGGGAGGGGACGCGAGGGCGGCGCGGGACAGAGAGGAGGAGGAGGAGGAGGAGGAGGAGGAGGAGGAGGAGGAGGAGGAGGAGGCGCCAGGGCGCCCGAGAGGGCACGGTCCTCGGGCGGCCCGTGCGCTCCGGGCACGCAGAGGGCACGGCACGCGGGAGGCGGGGCGCGAGGATGCCCCGGATGCTGCAGGGTCGGCCCGATCACGGCGGGCTCGTGTCGTGTCGACCCGGCCTCGCGGGGAGCGTTCAGCCTGGAACGGTCGGCCCGAGACGTCAGGATCGTACAGCATCGCCCGATTCTGGGTCGCCGGCGACTTTCAGCGTTGAACGCCCGCGGGGGGGTCGCCGCGGGTCGACACGACGCGAACCGACCAGGAGGAGGAGGCGGAGGAGGAGGAGGAGGAGGAGGCCTCAGAAGACTTCTAGTTCAGCGTGCCCGTTGGGGGTCCCGTCTTTCTTCCTTCAGGCTCCCTGTGGCTCATGAGGCCCCTCCCCCCTCTCTCTGTCGGGTGCTCCCCCTCGGGCCCTGACCCTTGTTCTCCGCCTTCCCCCGACCAGGGGGAACGGCGCCGTTTACGCTACCGAGACTGTCGTCTCAGCGACGCCCCTCCACCAGCCTCCGTCACCCCAAGAGTCGCAACGCGCCGACATGTGGTACGCGACCGTCGGTGGGGTGACGGATGCTGGAACGGAGACGGGCCCTCGGCGATCCATAAGTGATCGTTTAATCTGGCCTGGCCCCCCCTCCCTCTCCTGGTCCAGGAGGCCCCTCTCCCGTGCCCCTGGTGGCCCTCGCCTTCGCCCTGTCCCCGCGCTGTCCCGCTGGCCTTCGGACCCTTGGGCTCTCGGGGCTCCCGCATTCCTTCTCTCCGAGGCCACTTGAGGCGTCTCTCTCCTGGAGGCGGGTGGCCCTGGGTTCCAGGGGCAGTTTGAGGCCCCCTCCGGAGGCTCTCCGAGGAAGGAGGCCGTGCGTCGCGCCGCGCGCGGCGGCGCGGCGCGGGCTGCGGCGGACAGACCGCCTTGCCTGCAGTGTTCGAGGAAGAGGAGGAGGAGGAGAAGGAGGAGGAGGAGGAGGAGGAGGGGGAGTGGGAGGAGGAGGAGGAGGAGGAGGAGGAGGAGGAGGAGGAGGACGATGACGAGGAGGAGGAGGGTCAGGAGGAGTAGGACGAGGAGGAGGAGGCTGCGGAAGCTGGGGGCAGCGACAGCAGCAGGCCTGTAGCGCTCCCGGTCAAGCGGGCCCAGTTCCAAACTCACCCCTTGCTCGGTGCCAGCAACAGGGCACGCGGCAGATGTGGGAGCGGCGCTCGAGGTTGCCAGCATCGTCTTCGCACATGTCGGCGAGGCCGCGCGTGAAATAAAAAACACACCCCTTCTTCCACAACTAGAGAGCGAACGCAGCGATACACCCTGCCCTTGAGGAGGAGGAGGAGCAGGAGGAGTATGAGGAGGGGGAGGAGGAGGGGAGGAGGAGGAGGGGGAGGGGATGGAGGAGGAGAAGGAGGAGGAGGAGAAGGAGGAGGAGGAGGGGGAGGGGGAGGAGGGGGGGGGAGGGGGGGGGGAGGGGGAGGGGGAAAGGGAGGAGGAGGAGGAGGAGGAGGAGAAGAAAGGGGGAGGGGGAGGATGAGGAGCAGGAGTAGGAGGGAGAGGATGAGGGTGAGGGTGAGGATGAGGATGCAGAGGAGGAGGAAGAGGGTGAAGAGGAGGAGGAGGAGGAGGACCAGTGTACTTAAACCCAATAATCATCAACGATGTCGGGATAAACCCTCCCTCCAAGCTCCCTTTTCTTAGGTCCCTACAATGGTTCATTTCCATTGAAAGAACTGCCTCGTTGGAAGACAGCCGTTTGAAGACCCTGAAGCATGCTGAAACATTGTTCTCGGGATTCCAACGCCACGGATCAACCTGACTGTTGCGTGTTGACGATCCTGAATCGTGCCAGAACGCCATTCCTGGGACTTCAACGCAACGAATAACGTGACTGTTGCGCCGCTATGGGGGCCACATGCGAACCCTAACCCTACCCCCCACGATTTCTGAGGGGGAGGGTGGGGTTCACTTCGTTCGGAAGCTCTCGAGCGAAGTGAACCCCAACCCTCCCCCTCAGAAATCGTGGGGGGTATGGGGTGGGGTTCGCATATGGCCCCCTACGCGTAATACTGAACCCTTTCAAAACACAATGTCTGGTACGTTGATGATGGGTATCCCTGGAACTCTTGCGAATTCTGTAAAATAATATGCGCGGCGCTAAGGCGAGAACCACTTGAAAACCACCCGCCCTCAATCCGTGAAACTCTTGCAAATTTTGAAAACGAATGCGCCCGGCGCTAAGGCGAGAACCACATGTTGAAAACGACATACCCCAAATCCCTGAAACTCTTGCAAATTCTTTAAAAATAATGTGCGCCGCGCTAAGGCGAAAACCACCTTTTGAAAACAACCCGCCCTCAATCCGTGAAACTCTTGCAAACTTTGAAAACGAATGTGCGCCGCGCTAACGCGAGAGCCACCTTTTAAAACCACCCGCCCTCCATCTGTGAAACTGCTGCCAACTTTAAGCGTCAGAATCATAAATGGTGAGGAAGTCTCAGGCGAAACGCCCGGCCCGCCCTGAGAACTGGCCTCGGGGTGCGACAGGGAAAAGTTATGAGGAGAGGAGGAGGAGGAGGAGGAGGAGGAGGAGGAGGGGGAGGAGGATGAGGATGAGGATGAGGATGAGGATGATGATGAGGATGATGAGGAGGAAGAGGAGGGGGTAATTCTCGATGGCTCCAGGGAGCTCTGGGGGAATTCTGGAGGGCGTCACAAGGTTCCACGACGACGGGGAAGGATCAGTCAGGATCGAATCGGAGAATCGGATGTCGGATAGGATGAGTGCGTCGTATCGCGCTGCATCGGCACGGAGTCGAAATCGAACCAGATCGGGCCGGCCAATCCAACGAAAAAAATCGGGCGTGTCGACGCGGGCCTCCCAGCAGGCCCCGAAGAGGCGAACACGAACGAAGGGCGGCGGCATCGGTCAATTCTGCTCCTCTGCGGAAGGGAGGGGGGCTGGAGGAGAGGAGACCCCCCGTACCCGCCGCCCCCCCGCCCGCAGCCCGACCCACGAGCGCACTGGCAATGAGCTCACCGCGCTATCTGCAGGACGTACGCGTCGGGCGGGCCGTACACGTCGACCTTCAGGACGAGCCTCGTCTTGGCCGTCACGCCGTCCGCGTGGTAGACCGGGTCCGGCGACCTGGGGCCCCTCCTCGCCCGCCGCCCTCCTCCCGTGCACTCGGCCCGTGATGTCCGCGCGTCCGCCGCCTCCGGAGAGGGCGGGAGAGGAGGACGGAGGGGAGGAGATGAGAGGAAAGGAGGAGGAGGAGGAGGAGGAGGAGGAGGAGGAAGAAGAAGAAAAAGAGGAGGAGGAGGAGGAGTTCAGGAGTTCCACGACGAAGTCCATGCATCTCTCTTGGGGACCCGTTATGGGCCCCAGCCTTACGCATGAGCTCGGCCTCACTAAAGACCTTAGGGAATTGCCCCCGTTCAAGACGGTTCAAATATTCGGCACGGGCGGGGGTGTCCTGATTCGCGCACCCCTTCCCCAGGCCCAAAAGCTGCTGATCCCCATACATACCACAGCGCGCGCAGAACCATATATATATATATACATGCTAACACCCCCCTCGATCTGTTTTCACGCAGACTACTCGATCGAGCGCGGGGCGAGCAGTTGTGAGCCTCGCGCGCCAGCTGGCAATCACTCTCTGGCTGCCAACGGCAGGAAGAAGAGGAGAAGAAGAGGGAGGGCAAGGGGGGGGCCCTCAAAAACTTGAGCCAGGATAGCCACGGACAGAGCAATACAGACATGTGCTGAGAGACTCTGCCGGCGAATCCTGATCATTCTGACCCGCTGCGATGCCAATGCGTTCCATGAGCTGCGACCGGCGGAGTTCACCGTAGTGCAACAGACACGTTCAAAACGCCAGGGGGGAAATTCTGTACAAAACGGTCGTTTTGTACAGAATTTCCCCCGCCCCCTCCCGGGCGTCCACGTTTATAAACCGAGCATCACTGGCATCTTCTGAACAAACTACACGAGGGGAGCTACACATGCTATTCTGTAAACAGATGGCACATGCTAACACCCCCCTCGATCTGTTTTCACGCAGACTACTCGATCGAGCGCGGGGCGAGCACTTGTGAGCCTCGCGCGCCAGCTGGCAATCACTCTCTGGCCAATCCCCAGATCAGAGTATCTGTACTCGGGAGGGTGGGCGGGCCCACAGGCAGCGAGCAACGGCCGCTGCCAATTCATGTGGATATGCAACGGCGTTGGCGGTATGAAACGTCTTGCCTGCCCTGCCAGCAAGCTCTACGTGCGGTTGATGAGAGAAACTGCAGACGTGACTGCCAGAACAGTGCGCCCAACTCAGTCGAGAAATATCAAGGTTAGCATACAAGAGTCTCGTGCGTTTACGATATGGGCAACCGAAGGCGCAATAGTCAATGTCGATATACCGCCACTTCTCGCACAAGCGCTGGAACTCTGGATGACACCAGATGAAACTGCTCTGCGGGTTCTCAATCACCACGGGGCAGCCTCGAAGCGCTGCGAACTGGAAGAGGCGAGCGGCCCAAGTCGCACGAGCGTTGCCTCCGTGAACAGCTGCCAGATCCTTCCCAGCGAGGTGGGGTAAACCGAAGATGCACTTTCGCGACCGCAGCGGCGCTGGCCACCCGGGCTGCCCAGAGACGTTGCGTCTGGCACGCGACCAAGTGGCGCTTATGGAGCCAATCCACAGCAGGGCAACTAGCCTCAAACGGAGACTCTCGTAAATGCATTTTCTGACGAGAGGGTGCATGCAGTCCTGCATCTCCGACTCGGACAGCTCCCAAGACCGGGCCTGGAAACCGGCAGCGGCGGCGGCAGCGGCAATGCGCGCTGAGCCCGCCATCAGCTCGAACACCTCCCCAGGCCTCCGAAAGCGGCGGGGTCGGTGTAGCCGGCCGCCGCGGCCCTTCCAGTTCACGCCGCCGCAGCGACGCCGCTGCGGGGCGCCCACGATCCGGGCGCCTCGCGCTTCAGCAGGCGCTCGAGCAAGTTCATCTGCTGGACGCCGAACGCCCTGTTCTCCGCTGGCATCGCGTTGAGCAGCTGGTGAATGGCCCCGGGCTTCGCGTACCTGCGCAAGCTGCTCTCGGATTTCCAATGGCCGCGCGCCTTCACGGCGTCCGCCGGCCGCCTCTGGGTGAGCAGGTCGTCGCTGGCCCCGCCGTGCCGGAGCTGGTACAGGCATACGCCCGGGACGCCCAGGGCGGCCACAACACGGCCGAAGGCCGCTGCCATGCCTGGGCCGCCCGTCGTGAAGAGGGGGGCGGTCGGAGGCTTGCCCCGCGCATGCGCCTGCAGCACAGGCCCCAGCCAGGCGGGCTCGTCCAGCAGCACCGTCTCGTCCGAGGTGCCGGTCTTGGTCAGGACCCGGGGCGCGCCCACCGTCTCGGTCGGTGCCAGGATGATCGACCAGTGGCTCAGCGGCCCCGACCGCCTCGCTGGGGGCAGCAGCTGCCCGACCGTCAGCTGTCGGAGAGCCCCAGGGCGAATGTAGGTGTAGAACAGAACCGCGACTTGCAGCGCCTGGTCGTGCAGCCCCAGGGCCAGCAGCATCGACACCGCTGCCGCCATGAGCTCCTTTGGTGCCGGTGCCCGGGACCGAGGCGGCCGCTTTTTCCCGAACCCCCGTAGGGCGCGGGTCACCCGAGGCAGAGTCCCCGAGCCGACCGCGAAGGGGAAGTGATCCTTGACCGCCGCCACGAGCGTGTCCGCATCGCCCTTGGTACCATCGGCCCCCAGCAGGTGGTCGAGCGCCTCGAGCAGCCTGATCTGCAGCTCGTTGACGTCGGCTGGGACGCGGCCCTTCGTCTGGCAGAAGTCGAGGAAGGCGTCGCAGAGCGGCCTGTAGTTGGCGCGCGTGGCAGCGCCTGCTGCGGCCTCCTCGCAGTGCGAGCGGGCCGCGGCCGAGGCCGGCGACTTGAATGCCTGGCTCAGCGCCGCCGCGACCCGCCTCGGCCGGGGGAAAGCGGCCGGCTGCTGCCGGGCGCGGGGGCCGGCCGCCGCAGGCCGCCGCCTGGCGGCGGGCCGCCGCTTCGGCGGTCCCGCAGCAGGCGTGAAGGCCGGAATCGGCGCAGCCTCGGCCTCGGCTGTCGGCCTCTCCTCGCAGCTCTGCGAGGGCCCGGCGCCAGCTCGACTCAGCGGACCAAGCATGGCCGAGCGGGCCCTGGTGCTCGAAGAGCCGACTGCCCGCGTCCGCGGGGTTGAACTCGGACGGGATCCAGCGGAACCTGGGGCTGATCCCGCTTGCGAGACAGATGGCAGCGGTCCGACGGCACAACTGTAATATGGCGTGTGACGATGACCTCCCCCGATCCAGCCCGCAGCAAACCCCGAAGTTGTCGATGAGAAATAGCCTGATAGTTCCGAAGTTCCGAACGTCCCGAGCAGCCCGTCTGAGCCCCCACAGAAACGCCCGCCCCTCCTTGACACCGATATGCTCCTGATAACGTAGGGGGCCAGCATATATCGTGCGATACCCTGTCGTCGCGAACTCCCGAGGAACCTCTGGAAATCCTTGATGAAGAGCCCACCCTGGACCAGATGGCGACGGTGAGCAGGCAGTGACGGTGAGGGGATCTTCGATCTCAGCGAACTCCTGGGCAAGGGCACGGCGCCTCGGCGCCCACTCGTCGGGATTCAGCCGCCTGTACCTCCACCGCTCCCGCCATCGCCCGACGGAGGCCACGGCGGAGACCGGGAAAACTGCTTCGCACACCGCCATGCCACGGTTCGCGGCATCGGAGGCCGTCACGACGGGCGACCACGGCCGGTCGAGCCTCGCAGAGAGAAGCAAGCTCACGTCGGCCATTACCCACGCCTCGTACCGGCAGGAGGCCCACAAGCGCGTCGGCATGACGTACTTGTCGCGGATGAAATCGTACAGCGACCGCATCACGCTGAGCCCGAGCCTGTTGAAGGACGTGAGCGCAACGTAGTGCCCGACGATGACCTCCACCTGGCGCCCAGTGACGGTGGGCCCCGAAGCCAGCCACTGCAGCGCCCCTCGCACTAACAGCAACTTGTTCAAGACCCGGCGCGTGCTCGGCGGAGATCCGCCGACGCTCGCGCCCAGGATCACCGCGGCGTCCGAGACGGGCGAAATCTCGTGCATCGCGAAGCCATGCCGCTCGAAGGTGGAGACGATCTTGTCGCGGAGCTCCCCGACGGCGACCGGGTCCAGCCCGATCACGTTCACGTTGTCGGAGTATGGGAGCTCGACAGGGCCGCCCTCCAGCAGCGGCAGCGGCCACCCGCCAAGCGCCAGGCGACTGGAGTCAATCCCAGCGCGCCGCAGCATTTCTAGGTGGACGCGCTGGACGAACCAGAAGGCCCAGGACCAGCCCATCGGCAGCACGTTCAACGCCACGTGGAGCTTCATCTTTGCGTCGTGGAACAAGCCCGTGACGTCGAAGCCCAGGTGTGTCGCTTCTGCCACCGAGATTCCTGGCAGACAGAAGAATTCGATGAGCGACCCCAGCCCGCCACACTGGTAGAAGCAGGCCTCGATGTCCGCCGACGCCGTGAACACCTGGCGGCCCCGCGGCACCTCGAGCCCGCTCAGGCAGTCCAGCGCTCCGATCTCCATCACGGGGGCGTGGTGGAAAAGGATGTTGACGAGCCGGCAGTCCAGCACCAAACGCTGCTTCCCATTTTTCTTGGAAACGAAAAACGGGGTCACGCTGCCTCGGCGGCGGCCGACAAGAGAGATGATGCCGCGAGACTTCAACATCGACAAGAACTGGATGTACTTGGGCCGGCTCGCCCGGAACTCGAGGTCGAGGTACGGCTGCGCCGGCGCCGACATACGCCGCTGCTCCACCACGTCAGGCGAGGCGAGCAGGTCAGTCTCAAAGTTCTGCAAAACTGCGGCCGCCTCCGGGTCGAGCGCGCCCGAGAGGCAGGCCGCCCCCTTGCCGAGAGGGGGCAGGGAGACGCGGTCCCCGTCGAATGGCTCGACCGTGGTGCCGTCACCTCCATGCTCCATTTTGGGACCCAGAAGTCGACGAGCGGCTTCCCGGGGAACGACGTGTTCAAAATCTTGCCTGGCAGCACGAGCGGTGCTCAGCAGATCTCTGTGTACCTGATGCTGAGCAGGCGTCGGAGCCCCGCCTGGCGGACGGACGCACCCGTACAAGGAGTTCAGGGCGCGGACCATGCCGTTGGCGTCCTCCCATGCGTGCCGGCGGAGGCTGCTGCGGCGGCGAGCCGTCCTGGACGATCCGCCACCAGTCTTGCAAGGCCACTCCGGGCCGAGGAGCGGCAAGGGAAAAAGGTCCCGCTCCACTCCAGCCGACTTTACCGTCGGCTCGAATTGGGCGACGTCTCGACGACGATCAGGCCAGGCCCAACCCACGTTCGCGACGCCGTCGTCCTGGCTGAGAGGGTCGATGGAGGCGGGCGCGCCAGGATGAGCGCCCGCGGGGCTCGGCCCGCCTCCGATCTCTCCACTGGTCATTTGTCCCCGGCGGCCTTGGCCTTTGCCTTGGCCGCCGCTTGGCCTCGCGGGCCTTTCTCCTCTCCTTCTCGATGGCCGTCTCCTTGGACAGCTCAGTGGCGACATGGGCGCGGAGCGACGGCGCCACGTGGACGCCGGTGCCCTCCTCGTCTTCGCCCATGTACAAATGGGCTGAGTCCCACGACCCGCTTAGGGGATCGTCGCGGTGGGCCGTCTCGATGAGCTGACGGCGGCGATTAATGTACTCGAGGCACGTCAAGTTCGGCAAGTTCAGCCCGACGATTTCATGCGCCATCGACAAGGCACGGCTCAGGACACGATGCTCGTGTCCGGACCTGCTGGAGGCTGGCACCTTCGAGTCCACCAACCAACGGTCGTGCGCGGCCGTGAACCCCCCAGTCGAGCCCTTCCTGAGGTCCGCGAGGGTGTCGGGCAGCGTGGCGGGGCCCTTGATCCCGATTGGGACGCTGGGGTCGCGCTTCATCAGCCTCACATCGTCGACGAAAGCCGACTGCTCACCGCCAGCGGGGCGAGGCAGGACACGAGGGTCCGCCCTCATCAGCTGCGCCTGGCGCTGCCGGGCCCACCCATCAAGGTCTGTCCCAGCCGCGACGCGCGTCCCGCTGACCGCCTTGCCGTTGACGGACACGAATGTTCGGCCCCCCACGTCGAGAGCGTTGGCCGGCAGGGCGAACTCCTGGCCGACGGCGAAGGAATCGCCCGGCTCGTCGAAAACCCATGCCCCCGCGGCGCCCGCCACGCGCGGGGCCATGGGAACCGCGGGCACTCCAGGAGCCACTGGCGGCGGCACAGGCAACGG
This sequence comes from Prorocentrum cordatum, assembly GCA_963575745.1. Taxonomy (NCBI): domain Eukaryota; class Dinophyceae; order Prorocentrales; family Prorocentraceae; genus Prorocentrum; species Prorocentrum cordatum. The sequence continues at coordinate 170,261 of CAUYUJ010017525.1, read as the reverse complement.
GATGGGCACGACCGCCGGCGCATTGCCTCCCGGGCCGATGATGTCATCCTGCCCTGGTGGCGGGGCCAGGCCTCGCGCCGCCCGCTCCACTCTCGCGTGGTGCCGACCCTCGGCCATGAGGTTCACCAAGTCAGCTCCAGCGGGCCGAGCTCGAAAGCGATATAGCTGCGCCCCCGTGAGCCCAAATGGGATCGAGCCCGCATGGTCGCTAACCCTCAGAGCCTCGAGATCTGGATTAGAAGCGTCAATTTGTTCAATGTACACGTCAAAGTCAGGCGCGATGACGATGAACAGCGAATCTACCACCCACGCCAGCAGGATCCGCTCATGATAGAGCGCGTCCCCGTAGTTGAGGAAAACGGTGATACCTGGCTCCAGCGCCATTGCCCTATTAGGCGGTCACGATCTGCCCCTGTCCTGTGCCTGCCCGCGCCAGCAACCTTGCGCGATTCGACGCCGGCGCCTGGGCCGGAGGCTCGTCCACGATGGCCTCGGCGGCTGGGCCTGGCCGCGGCTGGGCGCCTCCCGCCCCAGCCTCTCGCCGGCGCTGGCAAGCGCCTGGCAGCAAGACCAGGCGCCCGGCCGCGAAGCCCACCGCGGCCCCAGCGGCGAGGCCCGCAGAGCCGGCAGCCAGAGCGACCCCGGCCGAGCCCCACAGGATCTCGCGGAGCGGCAGGGCCTCCGCGCACGAGCAATTGCCGCAGGTGACCTGCGGGCACGCCGGCTGGGGCGCGCAGGTCAGCGTCGGGCACGCGGGCGGAGCCGGGCACGAGCTGACCACAGAGGCGGTGTACCAGTGTGCGCCGATGCTGGCGATATCGCGGCACCAAGAAGCGATATCGGAATACCAGTACATAGGCCCTCAAAAACTTGAGCCAGGATAGCCACGGACAGAGCAATACAGACATGTGCTGAGAGACTCTGCCGGCGAATCCTGATCATTCTGACCCGCTGCGATGCCAATGCGTTCCATGAGCTGCGACCAGCGGAGTTCACAGTAGTGCAACAGACACGTTCAAAACGCCAGGGGGGAAATTCTGTACAAAACGGTCGTTTTGTACAGAATTTCCCCCGCCCCCTCCCGGGCGTCCACGTTTATAAACCGAGCATCACTGGCATCTTCTAAACAAACTACACGAGGGGAGCTACACATGCTATTCTGTAAACAGATGGCATATATATATTCTGGGTCTGATGCAACCGCATGGTGTGGGAGGGGTCGACCCACCCCCCAGCAATGTGTACTCTCGCACCCCCAGGAAGCCCACAAAACACGTCATCCAACATCACAGGGTTGAAACAAGTGGACTGCCTGCGGGCTCGCGTCAGAGAAATCGAAGCGGATCCACGGCAACGACGACACCGTGGCTGGATCCGAAAAACGAGATCACACTGTCAGCCGGCGGCGGCGGCACCAAGACGGGGGGGGGGCCTAAAGCCAGGAGGGATGGCGGCTCCTTCAATCCGGCTCTCGCCACTAGGTCCACGGCGACCACTCCTACCCTCACGTCTATGCCTGCCCATCCTACGACTAAACTGTTCGGACTCACGGACCTGATCTTCAGCCTCCATTCCGTCAAGAGACGCTCTCAAGATACGCATGCGAATCCAGAACATCTGGTGTTCGAGGGCAAGGATGGGGCTGCGCTCGCTATCTGCGAGTCGCACTTGCGATGCAGCCCAGCCCGCTAGGACATCGGCCGCCTGATTCCCTCGCACCAGCCAAGAAAGGGCCTTCCCAAGAACAACGTCTTCGGCACTCTGATGGCTGCGCGTGAACAAAACGGTGACATGCGACCGCTCTCTGCCTGCCATCTCTTGTCCGATTTCGGCCCACAAATCACTATTGACTCCAGCAGGCTTCTGATCCAGGTGAGCATACCAACCATCATACACCGCTTGATTGTTAATGACATACACTACGATATCTGAAGCCCACTGCACAGCACGTAGAAACATGAACAGCTCGCCTCTTGGCACAGACTGTTGGCGCCCAGGCAAACTGCCTGACGCCGTACTGACCAGCTGCATCTCGTACTCATCATTGAAGTGTGCCAGCCCAACTCCAATCCGTCTAAACTTGGGGTTACCAGAGTCTTCACTTCCGCTCGCGTCGCCGAAAAGCAAAATCGGTAACTGCTGGGATCCAGCCCCGAAGCAACATGTGAACACTCCATCATCATATTCGGCCGTCCACCAGCAGTCGTCCTCATGTAGTGCAGGGGCCTGGGCGCGGTCAGCGGGCAGCAACCCACGGAGCCAGATGGCCTCATCGGCCTCGTGCTTCCCGTGCACCGGAGCCAGCAGGAAGTCCGACTTCTCGTAGGCCACTGCATCACAATTCGCCTTACACGACCAGATACGATGAAAAGCCGAGTCCTGACAGCATTTGCATCGAGAACAACGTGGATCCACCTACGTCGTTGTTGCCATGGCTGCCCGTCGCTCGCGAGGCCATGATCCGCCCGCTGCAACTGTCGTAAGCATCTCAGCGAGCCGACGTCCTTGCGGAGCTTGCTCTAGGTGGTGCAGGAGTAGCCGCGGGGGCACCATATCCGCCACCTGGCGCAACCCTGCCCCGCCACCATGAGCCTCCGCCTTCTGCCACAGCAACTGTTCAGAAGTGGTGTTTAAATCCGCAAAGAACAACGGCAGACCATTCAACGCCATGACCTCAGAACACTGCTCCTCAGGAAATTGCCATGCAGTGCCGTCTGGCATGACCCACGATGTCGGTGTCCTGGGGTCCCAGCCCCGCTCCAGCAGGTAAACGATATCTGCCGACATGGGACGTGGCGCGACCACCGCGCTCGCAGCATACCTCGCAAGCGCCCCACAACGGAACTCCAGACTCGATGCGCACCTCTGCGAATGGAAGGGCAGCTAAACCACTGCTTGAATCAAAATTCCAAACACTCATGAGGATACTTGATACCAGGGTCTCGCCCTGGCTCGCGAATAGCCAACAATGCAGTTTTACACAGGCCTCGTCCGCCGTTGCTGATCACCGCTGCCCGACTCCTTCGCGTCTGCTCGAGCTCGAACCCGAAGAGACCATGAATATGATGCCCATGCGTACCAGCTGCTGCCGCACTCGTCCTCTGCAAATGGCTAGTGGCAGTGAGCGCGAGTGGCGCGATCATATCTCAATAGTTTATTGCGCCGCTTTTGATGTTTGAGCGTGTCATCCGCGCGCGGCGCCCTCCTCCGTGATCGATGCCCAGGAAGTGAGCCTGCAAAGCTGCGCGCGCACGAAAGCCCATCAACTCGAGTCGCCTCGAGATCTCCTTCGCATTGCTCTGCGACGAGCACGCGACGACTGACTTGGGAGAAGCATCCAGCTGCCAGCGGGCTAGCTTACTACGCGCATCTGCCAAGCAAGCGGCGACGTACGCTCGCAAAGTCTCGCTAGGCCCAACCGTTCTCAATGATAAATCTTCAGCCCAAATCCTGTGGCGGAGCCCCGCATGTACCGGATAAATCTGGGAAGTAACGCAATGCGTCATGCGCCGGGCGAAACGGGCGCCGCTGCGCAGCCCTTGAATGATCGATCCCCCCACCAAAAATGGCTCCCAAACCGTGCCGAACTGCACCAGTCCGCGGCGCCGTGCACTGCGCTACCTCTGAATGCAGAACGCAGGCGGGCAGCCCAGGCGGAGCGCCGCCTGGATCAACAAGTCCCACTGGGTCCCGCCATAGAAGCCCCCGATGTCCAGCACGCCGTGGGCGGACGAGATCTGCGCGGCAGCTGCCACCTCGCTCCCGAGGGCGCGGCGCAAGGTCTCCTGGAGGGAAGCGTTCCCTAGGGCCGCTGCGCCCCAGCCTTCCTCCGTCATGCCAGCCCATTCACGCGCGTGCCCCTCGCCGACAGCTGACCACAGGCGGCCCATCATCGACGCCAGCCCGATGACCCTGTCGCCATCGGCCTGCTTGGGGAGGAGCCCCCCCGAGATCAGCAGTGCCTGGTGTGGCCGCGTGAGAGCGGCTTCAATATAATTGAAGAGACCAGCAAGCTCCGCCAAGCCCTGCCCGGGGACCCGCTCGATGTCCACGGGCGCCAGGCGGTCCACGCCCATGCCCGTCTTCGCCTTCATGCGGCGCGCTGCAGCACGCACGTCGGCCCCCGCGATATGAGGGGGCGGCCCATCTCGCGCGGCCTCTGACGCCATCGCAACCGCTTCCTGCAGCCGGCTGATCTCCTCAGGTTGGCGCCTCCAGATCGCCTGCCAGCGGGCTCCCTTGGCGTCGACTCACGCACCGCGCGACGACGCGCCCGTCGTTCAACCCGCTCGCTGCGCTGGAAGAAGCCCTCCAGGACACGGGGCGTGCACCCCTCGACGTTGAGCAGGAGGCTGACCCACTCGTCTAAGGTAGGCTCCACATCAGGGCGAAGGACGCGCCCCGCGTGGTCAGGTCGGTCCTCCGCCAGACGCCTGCAGGCACCGCCCAGCTGAACCAACTGCCGCTGGCCGTTGCCCCAACCCAGGTGCCGAACGATCTGCCGGAGCACGCGCGAAACTCTCCGCCGCCACGAAGTGATGCGATCACGAAGAGGGGTTCCACGAGATCGCCCTGAATGCTCGACTGTCTCAATTACGAGAGGGCGCCCTCAAGCTCGGCTGGGACCTCCAGGCTGCGAAGACTGATGGTGCTCGTGAATGGCCTGCTCTACGGTGCGAATCCACTGACCGTGCCAGGCACTTGCGGAGCCCACGCGCCGTGGGTTGAGCCGAAAGGCTACCGACGAGGCAGAGCACGCAGGCGGGGGCCCCACAAACAGGCCTTGATTTTGTACACTGCGCTGCTCCCACAAATCACTGGTGAAGCAAAACGAAGGCTCAACCTTGTCAGACGGGACTTCCGAACTTCAAAGGAGGGCTTCGTGCGAGGTGCATCCTTTGGCTGGGAGGGGGTTCTGAACACTGACGCAATTAGGAGACTCGAAACTGACTGCACATACTGAATCAGACTCGACTGAAGCAGAGAGAGGCTGAGCAGAGAGAGGCTGGCAAGCAACGTGGCAACCATGTGATGGACCGGCGCGGACGATCGATGGCGCTTCACTGTGACTGGCACCCCCCTCACAAGCGAAACTGGCCCCACCGCCGCTCTGCCCACGAACTGAGGTCAAGCCTCGGCCGCCAGGGCGAGCATTGCCAGACATGCAAGCGAAAGTCACGCCCGCGCCGCCGTTTTGCCCGCGAGCGGAGGGCGAGCCTCGTCCGTTGATGGGAGACAGGTTGGCAGCATTGCAAACGGGAGGTGCGACGACGAGGATGACCGACGACGCCTCACTTTTGCTGGCGCTCTCTGCGCTCGCGAAGTTGGCTCGTTGAGCCCGCGCCCCCCGCCCCCCCCCCCCCCCCCTCATCGGGCCTAGCTTCAGCCTCGAGATCGTCGAACTGAGCAGACTGCAGCCCACGTGGCACCTGATGTGTGCGGCGGGGCTCGGCCTGTTGACTGGCTGAAGGAATCCCTGTGTGATATCCAAACAATTGCACAAATTTCCGATTGCGGGCTACTCGTGAACCTTCCGCTGCAGACGGCGGCTGCGCTTGGCAACGGAACTTAGAGCCTGCAGCGGGCGCGGTGCACGGGCGAGCAACCTGCGGCAAGCGACTGGCGTAGACGAGTCGCCTGGTCTGGAGCTGCTGCCCACTGCGGCGTAGATCAAGTGATTGACCGACGCGCTGCCTCCAAGGCGCGCCCAACTGCGGCCGGGGCGAGAGCAGGTGCGGCAAGGCGGCCTCGCAGACGATGGCGCAGTCCAGCATGCCCCTCAGCTTGCTGGCATCGCGCGCGCGCGAGACCCCCTCAAGGGCGACGGCGCGGCCGACGACCTGGCCCAGGAAGCCCGACCGCTGGGCGACGCGGGGCCCCGCGCTCCAGTCGCCCGAGCAAATCCACGGTAGACGAAGCCCTCGTAGAAGCCCTCCGAGACGATGGAACCTGGCTAGGTTACGGCCCGAGAGGCCGACGGATGCAAACCCGTAGCGCACGCAGAGGACCGCAGAGTAGCCCTGGAAGTGGAGGGTCGAAACAATGAAACCATCCAGCGCCTGAGAGCCCGGCGCCTCCAAGGCCGAAGACGACGCGGCCTCGCGCAAGGATGCTGCCTGCAAATGGCCGCGCGCGAGCACTCACTCGCCCCCCCTGCTTGGCCTTGTCGGCAGTAGCACAATATTGATGTCGACCGCTGGGTCGAGCTCCATTCGGTATGAGCTTAAGCCCTGCAACACGAGCACGAGCATCCCACTTGCGAAGCTGTGACTCAGGAGCGTGAGTCTCAACGATCCCCATGTACTCATGCGTCTTGCTGACGCGCTCAAGGTGGCCCCAGGCGCGATCGCCCATGGCCGTAGCGTTGCTGAAAAAAGACGCGGCTGATCCCCTGCGCGCCCTCGGACTCGGGCAAGACAAGACTGGCGCCTGGCCGCGCGGCGCCTCCGCCCCAGCGGGGCGCTCGGCCCCAGGCGCTGGCCGTCGGGCCTGCGCCTTGGCACACTTGGCCGCGCCCTGGCCCGCAGCGTTCTTCTGGATGTCGGCCTTCGCCGCCGCCTCGACCTTGGGCGCCGGCAGGCGGGCCGCCTTTTCAGCGATAGCCTGCTCCTGCTCAGGGCTGCTGGCCTGCTGCTCCTCCCTGACCTCCACGCCGCTGCTGGCGCCGCTGGAGCTGTCGCCGCCTCCACTGGCAGCCGGCTCCTCGGGCCCCCCCGCCGCGGCCTCGGGCGCTGGAGCCGCAGGCGCGCCGTCCGCGCCCCTGCGCTTCTCGGCCAAGCGCGTGGCGATGTCGCGCATGACGTGCGCGGCCTTGTCCAGCTACGATTTCACCTCCACGTTCTTGGCCACGAACATAGCCTGCATCTTCTCGAGCTCATCCTTGATCGCCTGCAGCTGCTCCTTGTCCGATGGATGCCTCGACCTCGATCGCGTCGAAGCCGGAGAACAAGCCAACGTCCCACGACACCTCGAACAGCGGCTTGGTCTCGGGCTCGGCGGCCGCGGGCGGCGGCGCTAGCCCAGCGGCCCGCACCAGCGCCTGCGCCGCCTGCTTCCTGCCGAATTCCGCAGCAGCCAAGGCATGAGCTGCCTTCCCCTCCATCTCCTCTGCTGTCGCCAACGCCGTCTTGAGCCTGACGACGATGGCCACCGCCTGATCGTGCTTGTTGTTGCAATCCTTCCATACCCCCTCGGCCTTGGAGACCGTGTCGGCTGCCGAAAGCGGGGTGGCGGCCTTCGGCTGGGCCTCCGCGGACAAGGCGTCGACGCGCGCCTTGAGCGTCCGCGTGAGGTCGGGGTCCTGGGAGAGCGCAACGGCCGCCAACAAATGATCCGTCACCGACGTCTTATCGTGCCATGGCGCAGAACTCTCGGCCGCGCCACATCTGCAGACGTTTTGAGCACGGGCCAACATATCATTGCATTCACAGCGGTGGCACGAGCCACATCGGCTCCACGGACGAGCCGAATACGAGGCGGTGGACATGGCGAAAAACTCTGGCTTTGGTTATCGCACGAGTCAAGGGGATAAGGACAACGAACGATATGCCTCGAGCGCCACGGGCAGGCACCAGAATCAACCCCAGGGTCCCTAGGGCCTGAATGACTTGAGAGGAGGAGGAGGAAGAGGAGGAGGAGGAGGAGGAGGAGGAGGAGGAGGAGGAAGAGGAGGAGAAGGAGGAGGAGAAGGAGGAGGAGGAGGAGGAGGAGGGGGAGGAGAAGGAGGGAGGAGGAGGAGGAGGAGGAGGAGGAGGAGGAGGAGGACGAGGAGGAGGAGGAGGAGGAGGAGGAGGACGACGACGACGACGAGGAGGAGGAGGAGGACGAGGAGGAGGAGGAGGGTCAGGAGGAGGAGGAGGAGGAGGAGGAGGAGAGGAGGAGGGGGAGGAGGAGGCGGAGGAGGGAGGAGGAGGAGGGAGGACGAGAGGAGCATGAGGAGGAGAAGGAGTGAGGAGGAGCAGGAGAGAAGGGGAGGAGGGAGAGGAGCAGGAGGAGGAAATGAGAAGTGGGGGGGGGGGAAGGATGAGGAGGACGAGGATAGACGGAGGAGGAGGAAGAGGAGGAGGAGGAGGAAGTGGAGGGGGAGGGGGAGGAGGAGTGTAGGAGGAGGAGGGTGAGGAGGAGGAGGATAGACGGAGGAGGAGGAGGAGGAGGAGGAGGGGAGGAGGGGAGGAGGAGGAAGGGGAGGAGGAGGAGGAAGAGGAGGAGGAGGACAACGAGGAGGATGATGATAATGATGATGTTGGTGAGAAGAAGGAGGAGGAGGAGGAGGAGGCGGGGGACGAGGAGGAGGAAGAGGACCAGTTGAAACCGCAGAATAATCAACGATGTTGGAATAAACCCTCCCTCCAAGCTCCCCCCTTCATAGGCCCCTACAATGTACTGGGGGAGGTGTCTCGATGGAAGACACCCGTTTGAGAATCCTGAAGCATGCCACAACAACGTTCTCGGGATATCGGAACCACGGATCAGCCTGACTGCTGCGTCGTGGCGAATCAACGTACCTAATGCGCCCTCAATATCCTGAATGCTTCAGAAAACGCCGTTTTGGTATGATGATCATGGGAATCCGTGAAGCCCCTGCAGCTGTGTAAAACGAATGTGCGCCGCGTTCAAAGCGGTAACAACATGTTGAAAACAACCCGCCCTCAATCCGTGAAGCTCTTGCCACTGGTTAAAAAGAATGTGCGCCACGCTAATGCGAGAGCCATAGCTTGAAAACCACTCATCCTCAATCCGTCCGTGAAGCTCTTGCGATTTGTTTAAACGGATGTGCGCGGCGCTAAGACGAGAACCACACGTTGAAAACCACCCGCCCTCAATCCGTGAAACTCTTGCAAATGTTGAAAACGAATGTGCGCGGCGCGGAGGCGAGAACCGCATTTTGAACACGACCCGCCCTGAACCGTGAAATTAAAACGAATGTGCGCGGCGCTGTAGCGAGAGCCACATTTTTTAAACCTCCAGCCCTCCATGTATGAAACTATTGTCACGTTTGAAGCTTCAGTGTCATAAATGGTGAGGAGGGCTCAGGTGGAACGCTCGGCCCACCCTAAAAACTGGCATCGGGGTGCGACGGGGGGAAGATACTTATAACGAAAAGAAATGGAGGGGTGAGACGAGGAGGGCGATGGTGCTGAGGAGGAGGAGGAGGAGGGGGAGGAGGAGGACGAGGAGGAGGAGGAGGAGGAGAGGAGGAGGGACGAGGAGGAGGACGGGGGAGGAGAGGAGGCGGAGGAGGATGGAGGAGGAGGAGAGGAGAAAAGAGGACGGGGAGGAGGGGGAGGAGGAGGAGGAGGAGGAGAGGAGGAGGAGGAGGAGGAGGGGAGAGGAGGAGGAGGAGGACGGGGGGGGGGGAGGGGGAAGGGGGAGGGAGGAGGGGAGGAGGGGGAGGGCGGGGAGGAGGAGGAGGAAGAGGAGGAGGAGGAGGAGGAGGAGGAGGAGGAGGAGGAGGAGGACGATTAGAGCTGGACAAACGGTTCGCCACGCCCGCGGGCCTGCTGGGCGCATCGGGTCTTCCCCGCGCCACCCCAGCAGGCTCTCACACGTGGCCCTGAAAGGGCCGATGTCTCACAAGCCTGCTGTGCACGCCTGCGCCCTTCTCGCGCGAGCTGATCGCATCGCTGTAGCTGCTGCCACTGCCTGCCTTCTCGCACGAACTCCCGTTTCCAGGTAGCTGACAACGCTGGGCTCCAACTACACTCCCTGAAAACAGGAGCAGCGACTGCCTGCGGCCACTGCCCCCCTTGCGCTGTCGGGCGCCCGCTAGCCGCCAGGCTCTCGCATAGGAGTGCCTAGCCGCTTGCCGCTTGCCGCTGATCGCCCTTTTGCACGCCCTGATCCCCAAGATACATATGATGACGTCTGGCTCCAACTTCGCCTTCCTCATGGCTGGAACAGCTATAGAAGCGATCATCTTAGCTTGGGCTCCGGCTTCGCCCCCCGCTTCTCGCAAGAGGCTGGCCGTGTCCAGCCCGTCCCCGAATAGGCTAGCTAAGATAGCGTTGGGCTCCAGCTGTGTTTCCCTCTTCTTTCGCTCCTTGCCCTCGACAATCGCACTGTAGCTGGTCACGTCGGGCTCTACCTTCGCCTCCCACTTCTCGCGGTAGGGCTTCGGTGTACGAGTCAGGCTCCAGCTTTGCCTCCCGCTTCTCGCACGCTGCTCGCACCGTAGCTCTAGAAGTATTGCGTTTGGTTCCAGCTTCGCCTTTTCCCTTCTGGGGCGGGGCGCCGTCGGGCTCTACCTTCGCCCCCCGCTTCTCGCAGCAGGCGTGGAGCGCCGAGCGGGGCGTCGCGCTCTGCTCGCACCGCCCGTTGATCCCAGCACTGTAGCTGACCACGTCGGGCTCTGCCTTCGCCTCCCGCTTCTCGCAGTGAGGTCGGTGGGTTCGTCATTCGTATCGTCGTCGCCAGCGTTTGCCAGCACTGTAGCTGATCACGTCGGGCTCTGTCTTCGCCTCCCACTGCTCACACTGAAATCGTGGGGCTCGTCCGTAGTCGCGTCGTCCCCAGCGCCTGCCACCTCGCCGGTCGTAGGTGATCGCATTGGGCTCGACTTTCGCCGCTGGCTCCGCGCCTTGCGGCCTCCGTATTGGCCTCCAGCTGCTTTGGCCTCGTTGGCTGTAGCTGGTGGCGTCGGGCTCGACTTTCGTCTCTGCCTCCCTCTGTTCGCCCTTCCCCCAACACGGGTAGCTGATGATGTCGGGCTCGTCTTTCGCCGCATCACTGCGTCCGATGGCGACGTTGAGCTCCTTGGTGAGCAGCGCCAAAGCCTGCCGCCATTGCTCACTTTTCTCGCACTCGCTAAGCCAAGCTGGCTTGCGCACTGGCGCCGCCGAGACCTGGTGCTCCGATGGGGGAGGGAGAACGTTGGGCCTCTTCTTGGCGTCGGGAGGTGGACGGCGGGGCGAAAAGAGACGAGGAGGGGGGGAAAGAGAAAAGACTTCGCGCCTCCGAAGTTGGCCCCCCGCAGCACGGGGTTCCCCCTGCCCCGAACGAAATGGCAGAGGAGGAGGAGGAGGAGGAGGAGGAGGAGGACAAGGAGGAGGAGGAGGAGGAGGAGGAGGAGGACGGCGAGAACGGGGAGGAAGGGGAAGAGGAGGAGGAGGAGGAGGAAGAGGAGGAGGAGGAGGAGGGGAGGAGGAGGAGGGGGACGAGGAGAAGAAGGAGGAGGCGGAGCGGAGGAGGAGGAGGAAGAGGGATGGAGGAGGAGGAGGAGGAGGAGGAGGAGGAGGACGGGGAGGACGGGGAGGACAGGCAGGAGGAGGAGGAGGAGGAGGAGGAGGACGGGGAGGAGGAGGAGGAGGAGGAGGAGGAGGACGGGGAGCACGGGGAGGACGGGGAGGACGGGGAGGAGGACGAGGAGGAGGACGACCAGGAGCAGGAGGAGTACGCAGGCTGAAGAGGGATCCGTCGCGCGGCGCGCCAACGGCCACTCGAAAACGGACCCGAGCCCATGGCCCAGGTCCAGCGCTCGAAGCGACCCCCACCCAAATGCCCATCAGAGAATCACGGCAGGGAGGGGGTCGGAACGCAAAGGCGAGCTTGGAATATTAGAAGCTCTTATAACGATTCACGAGTTAATCATCCGAGTTGCAGCCAGTGCACCTCGGCGTCAGAAACTTGAAGCCTTCTCTGCCCTGATATAGTCTCACGACGACGCAAGTCCGAGGGGTGTCGGTTCGTGTTAAACCGATGGATATGAGAGGCTCCACGCTTGCTACACGGAGGCGGGGGGCAAACATCCAACAATGCAGACGCCCCCCCCAGTCGAGATGGCCCCACAAGAGAGACAACTGACAACTTTGCCAGGAGAAACACGCACCCCATGGCCCCGAGCGTTCCTGGGGTAGACATCCCCCGAGGCGGGCAGAGGGGAAAGGGGCCGAGAGCTAGGAAGGCGCGAACCTCCACGAGGCCCCTGTGCACGGCGAAGCTTCGGCACGGGTTCCCCACTAGCGGAGGAAGCAGGGCGCGCCTGAACAGCATGGACGGCTTCTTGCAGGTCGTCATCGCCAGCAGGGGCGAAACTCACCCCTCTCCCTCTGTCAGGAGGGATAGGGGCAGAAACACGAGCGCGAACGACTCTCAAATCGGGGGAGGTAGAGCGAGCGCGAGCACGAGCAGGAGCAAAACTCGCAGCCGCAGCAGGAGGAGCAGCAAATGAGGAGGAGGAGGTGGAGGGGGGCAAACCTTGCGACACGAAGGGAGCTCGAGGCTGCGCAGCCTGAGCTCGATCAACATCGTGACCAGGAATCCCCCACTCCCACGACGCAGACGACGGCCCAGACTCAGCCCCAACGCCCAAGTCATCGTGAAACGCCGCCTCCTCAGCGATCATGAAATCCAAATCTACAAGGCCACCTGAAGCCAGGGGGTCGAGAGTCAGAGCAGTGGGAAAGGTCGCATCACCCTGCCTGGCACGCACATTCCTGAGATGGGGCGAGGCCATGCGGGCGCGGACCTGCGGAAGAGCCCTCCTCCCAGACGACGGCGACGGCGACGACGCCCGAACCCTACCCCCACCGTCCTCAGGAGGGGCAGAAGTGCTAACAGGGGTAAGCTGGCCAGGCTCACACTCCTGAGAGCCGACCTTACTCCCCGAGACTTCCACCGCAGAGCGAAGGATCCTCGCACAAAGAGATATCTTCGCTGGGCAACGACGGCGCGCGAATATCCTGCGCTGTTTGTCAGACCGACAGGTCTTGGAGCACGAGGCGCAACGCCATCCGTTGCTGCCCGGATAAAACACATGCAGGAGCCCTGGGTCGAGCGGAGCAGCCGCGCGAGCGGCAGCAGAGGCACGAGCCTTCCGTCGTTGCTCAAAGCGATCCTGACCTGGGGCAACCGTTTCCGACATATACTTAGTGCGAGCACGGGCCATCCAAGTGAGAGTCTTGCGGGTGGCCATATACAGCCGTTTCATAAATAGAGCATCAGAGTCTGAAACCGCATGCAAATCACGGCCCTGGGTGGCCGCAAAGTCGGCCCAACGGTTCCCACGGGCCTCAAAAGACATGCCTTTCTGGTGCCCTGGGACATGAAAAACCTGCAGCTCAGAACTCAGTCCTCCAAGATCCTCTATCCTACGCCATATTTCACACCACAGATCACTATTTGGGCGCCTCGGAGAGCACCCCCACGATGGCCCACGTGCAAGGCCTTCAGGCAGATCCAAGTAATCGGTGTAAATGGTGATCAGCAACATCGCAACTCTCAAAATCTGAACAACCGCATACAGCTCAGCCCGTGGAGACGTTTGAACTGGGCCAGGCAAGGCCCCATACACGCACAAAAGAATACTATGATCCCCAACTTGCACGAAGCCCCATCCAGCCCGAGAGGCCTCAGGCCAGTAATGACATTTACGACAAGCACCGTCAGAAAACACATGCCCAGTGATAACCTGACAGTCTCCGTACATCGAATGCCACGTGCATGAGTCATCCCTAGCAGGAATGGCAGGAAATACGGACCGTGGAATTAGGCCGCGGGCCCAAAACCACGAAGTTGGGGTCGGGTGAGGAAGCGCAGATTTATCTTGATCATCATACAGAGTGTTGCGCCCCTCCTCATTGCAAACGCACGTCCACGGAATGTGGAAGACGTCGGCAGAGACCTCTGGGCACAAAGGACACTGAGCGTCAGCAACATATCCGCACGAAAATCGTCGAGCTGGAGTCCACAAACCTCCCGTGACCAGGGCTCTCAGGGTGCCTGCTGTTTGATATGATAAGAGGTAGGGCTTATCGGGGTCCTCGTCCTGCCTAGCCTTACCCAAGAGCGAGACAATGGGCTCCAGCCAGTACCCTGTGGGGCTCTTGGGGTCCAAAGTGCACGAGGTGTCGCGATCAGCCCGAGAGGCCCAGTCCGACCACAATCGTCGCGCGGCAGCAGCACGGGCCATATCTCGCACAGCAAGAGGAAACGCTTCACGAAGGTCGAGAACATCCCCTTGTTCAGTCCGAACCGCGAAAGCAGAGGACGAAACCCACCTGAGCGAACGAAACGCGAGCAGCGTGGCCCCCGTGGGACCCGACACTAAACCCCATGGTTGCTTGGATACGTAAATAACTGGGGCCTGACGACGCCAGGCCTGTTGAAGTAGTGCATGTTGTGAACGATCCCAACACAGTAAACACCACTGATAGATAGGATCCACCCATGCTGCGATCTGGGGGTCCTGAGGACCCCCTCCATGCAAGAAGGATGATATCCACGACGAACCTGCACGACCTGGTTCATACCATACACTATGCATAGCCTTACGCATGGAGTCGACGACGGCTGGAGGCGCACCATGTACTCCCACCCCGTAGTTGAGAGCAGCAGGAACAGCAGACTTGGCAAACCTACCAGTGAGTGCCCCAGCCTTACGAACACGACGCAATCTAGGGAAGCGAGTACCCACCTTACGCACTCGTGCATGAAGCCCCTGAAAGCGTAAAGCTCGTCCTGAGGTGACCTCTATGCCCAGCACTTCTAGGGCCGCCACATATCGATAACCGAACTTGCCGAGAGCACGACAGACCCGTTGAGCGTAGGTGGGAGAAGCACAAGTCACGGTCATCTTGCGCTTGGCGGGCGCCAAGTCAACGGAGCCGAGCACGTCCACCAACCCTTCCAACACATAACATGCGTGCTTGCAAATACTATCTACCTTTGCTTGGATCTGTACCGTCAGGTCGTCAGCGTACACGTGCAGCGCGCGATCAATGTGCACCGAGCTACCATACAAAGCGTCTATAGGCGATAACAGAACCAGCTGTAATATAAACATCGCCATGCTGCATCCTGGAAGTACTCCCCGAGAAGCAAACACAGGTTCCGAGAAAGCCCCATCCCAAGCTAATCGACGCTCGTACGTGTACATGCGCAAAGCTAGAGCCACCAAAGCCCCTGGGAAGCCGTGCTTGATAGCAGCTTGTGTGATGACGGCCCAGGGAACCCTGTCGAAACATTTCTCAATGTCCACGATGGCGTGAAGGCAGATAATGTCATTCCACTGCGCCTTTTTCTGCGGTGGATGAGCTTCACCATGCAACAGAACACGCGAGGCAACGTCCGTGGTCGCCCTGCCAGTGCCGAGCGCGATATACGGACGACCTAACCTATTGGCCCAGCTTCGTACATGACCAATGCGAGCCTTGGCCCAAACTCGATATAACGAAACCAATAGAGCGATAGGCCGATAACCCCCCGCAGATTTCTGGAGCAGCACGATATGTATATGCTGCAGATACCGAGGCCAGGAAGACCACACTTCACAGAGATGAAACATATATCCCAAGAAAGATAAAGCCCCATTCGACACCAGGGCCCAGTGCTTGGGCCTCCATAGGTCAGCACCTACTGCAGTCCTGGCAGGAAAGGCCTTGGCGGCCTTGCGCAGCTCCTGGATGCCCATTGGCGGAAGCCGAGGACCCAAATCGCGTAGCTGCGCCAAGTCTTGCTGCAACTCATCCAGAGAAGCTGGCGAAGACCCACCGTCCCATATACCTTCCCAAAACTCCCGCTGAACGTTGGCCACATCATCGGCGTGGCTCGAAGGGCCCAGGGAAGTGTGGACCTGGGACAACTGCCACCCACGAGGTTTCGTCCAGCAATGCACAGGCTTAGAACGGCTGCTCAAGCAATCCCTGAGCCATTTGACAAACCCCTGACCTCGAGCCTGGCCCAGCCGCCGCTCCTCAGCACCAGCAAGGTTGGACAGGGTGACACAGAGGGTGCGGAGGAAGGCCACGTGGTACACGGACGGCTGCACAAAGAAGCACGTGATGTAATAGACGACCTCCTGAACCAAACTGGCGCCGAGCGCCGCTGTGAGCCGCCGCAGCCGACCCTGACCACCAACAAAATCAATGAGCGGCTGCCAGATCATGCTATGCTGCGGCAAGGGTGTACACCCGTGCTTGGCCACTACGTGCGTGAGGTCTTCCAACCGATGCTGTAGGGCCCGAACAGCACGAGAATGAGTAGTGCCAGCGGGTTGCTGGCTGCCCAGAGCGCCTCCCGCTGTGGTCTTGCGGTAGGTGACCTGGCGTCCACGGCCTTGGTACTTGCCGTAGTCTGAGCAGTCAAACAGCGGGGCCAGCTCCTTCTCGGCTCCAGCGTACAACTGTTGACACAGAAAATCCAGACGACCCGCACGTGACCTGTCATCACCAGGCCCGAGTTGAGCATCCTGCAGGAGGAGGAGGAGGAGGAGGAGGAGGAGGAGGAAGAGGAGGAGGAGGAGGGGGAGGAGGACGAGGGGGAGAAAGAGGAGGAGGAAGAGAGGAGGAGGAGGAGGAAAGAGGAGCAGGAGGAGGAGGAGAGGAGGAGGAGGGAGGAGGAGGAGGAGGAGGGGTGACGAGGAGAGGGGAGGGAGGAGGGAGGGGGACGAGGAGAAGGAGGAGGAGGCGGAGGAGGAGGAGGACGGGGAGGACGGGGAAGACGGGCAGGAGGAACAGGAGGAGGAGGAGGAGGAGGAGGAGGAGGAGGAGGAGGAGGACAAGGAGGAGGAGGACGGGAAGGACGAGGAGGACGGGAAGGAGGAGGAGGAGGAGGAGGAGGACGAGGAGGAGGAGGAGGAGGACAAGGAGGAGGAGGAGGAGAAGGAAAAGGAGGAGGAGGAGGACGAGGAGGAGGAGGCGGAGGAGGAGGCGGAGGAGGAGGAGGCGCTCTCCCCCGCCCCCCCGCCCGCGCGCTCCGCGGGCGGCCTGTGCACCAGGCCGGTGGCCACACCCGGGAACAGCTTCCCCTTGACGAGGAATCCGCCCCCGCGCCTCCGCGGCAGGCGTGCGCCGTGCACCTCGGGGCCTGCAATCCAAGCGTGGCCACGATACGCACACGCACACACAGCACACACGCGCGCCCACCGGCCCGGGGGCCGTCAGGAGGCGTGGCGGAGCCTCGGCGCACGATGCACCTCTTCTTCGGTCTCGGAGCCCGTCGCGCCAGCCCAGAAAGGGTCCCCCTACGAGGGCACGGTGGGCCCAAATGTCTTTCGCCTACTGCATCTTTCTGTGCCGTGCGGTCCAAGCAGGCCACGGTCTGCAGTCGACTAGCGGCGAGCGATGGGGGGGAAATGAGAAGGAGAAGGCCTTCTCAGAAAGCGGCGGCACTTCTCAGAAACCCTCGCGCATTCTGAGAAGGTGTCCGTGTCTTCG
Organism: Prorocentrum cordatum; assembly: GCA_963575745.1. NCBI lineage: Eukaryota > Dinophyceae > Prorocentrales > Prorocentraceae > Prorocentrum > Prorocentrum cordatum. The sequence continues at coordinate 153,111 of CAUYUJ010017525.1, read as the reverse complement.
GGAAGGCTTCGAACACTTCTTCGAAGGCTGGGGGACTTCCGAGCCTTCTGAGAAGGCCTTATCCTTCTCACTTTATCTCCCTCGCTCGCCACCGAGTCGAAGCGTGGCCGCGGTCTGGGGGAACCAAAAGGTACCGATACCGCTTCTCCCCGGACCTCTCACAGGGTGCGCTCTGACCAGAATCTCGAGGCGAAGCCAGCAGTGGCGACGAGGGCCTCCCAGGAGGACCAAAAGGGGAACACGAGGGAAGGGTAGAGGTATGGGTTTCTTTCCCTCCTCCGAGACTTATCGTCCTCTTCCACCGTCCCAGCCTCTCTCCTGGCCTCCTCTTCCACCCCGTCCTCCTTCTCCTCCTCCTCCTCCTCCTCCTGACTCGGCGGCCCCAGGACGGGGTCAACCGATTACCACGAGGAGCGATCCGACGAGGAGCGAAGCATCGTCTTGACACCACAGGGCGCCCGTGTGCACGAGGCGCGCAAGAGGAGTGCACTGGGAGTGCAACGGCCCGACAATCAATCCGTCTTGTGATTCACCCCCTTTGCAGGTTCAAGCCTGGAAAATCCATCGAAACGGCATTTCAGACCTCCACCCAAAGAAAATACTCGGTTGTTCTGGACGCGCCTGAGTCTGACAGAATTCGTTGGCTCGAGACACAGATGCACGACGACCAAAAACTGGTCTTACGCAGCACCTTGCCGGCGGCTTCCGCGGGCAGTTTGCGCGCCAATGTCGGCACAGTCGACCCCGTTTTCTTGCGTCGCTCAGACGATGCTCCCTGTCGTTCGCAACGACTTATTCGGGTGTTGCTGGAAGTGCCGCTGGCCCGAGGTGCCCCCAGCTTTTCGTTCCACTTTGGAGCCCTGGAGGCCCTTTGGGCCTCGTGAGGGGTGCCCCAATGGCCGTTTGGGCCACCCCGAGAATCCTGGGGGTACCTTGGGCCAGGGGTACTTCTAGCAACACCCGAGACTTCGATCCGGCCACGTTTTCAGGCAACGATTCCGGGCACGTCTTCCGTCACGTCTCCGTTCGGGCACCAACCTTTTCGGCTGACACGGGTCCGTGCTTGCGCCGTGGAGGGGCCACCAAAAACAGCGAGTCCCCGCCGACCCCGACCCACTCCCCACAGCCATCGCGCTACCGTATCGCCCCAGATGGACACAACAAGCCATCCAAAGACCTCCTCTTCATCCTCATCCCCCCCCTTCCGCCTCCCATGAACGAGCCGACGCTCTGGCCCAGAGAGGCCTCGCGAAGGTCCTGAACCTTATCCAGCCTCAATTAGATTATTTGAAGGACTATGAAGCTCTCCTGCAACGGGTCCACAAGCGTCTTGCGGCAGTTGCCTCGGCTGTTAACTCGTTGCCACGGATCAAGCACCAGCATCCTCGGGTTGCGAAGAACCGCAAGAGGCCAGTGAAGATAGTCTCGCTTCGTCGTGGGCTCGAACGTGCCAAGGGCCACTGCATGCAGCAGCACCCGAAGGACAAAAAACGCCGGTTTTGTTTTTATTGTAAGCTGGGCCCGACACGAGAGGCCGTTGGGAGCTGGATGCAAGCACACCCGTGCAAAGGAAGAGCTTTAGTTTCATGTTATAACGTGCCCCTGCCGATTCCGCCCTCCGCATACCCCTCTCTTACAGTCGGAGGTAGGACCGTGCACCCGACCCATTCGCTGCACACATTGAATAGTCAACTTTGGTGCACGAAGTGTGCGAGGCTCGGCAGTCGCACGAGCACTGGAGGTGGCAGGCTTAACCAACTCCCCGTCCCTTGTCCAGGTGGTGTGGGCACCGACAGTGGTAGGGAGGCCTTGCGTAGGTTGGCCAATTGTCTGCCCCCGAATGTTTCGGCCAAGGTCTGGCCCTCAGGGGAGCCCATAATGCCCCTCGAAGCCTGCAAAGCCAAGCGAGCACGCCCGAAGTAAGGGTCGGTCACAAGGGCCGCGCGTGTCTTAGGCCACGACCGCGCCCCATCGGTGGGCCGATCCCCCCTTCCGCCTCCTCGTCCTCCTCCTTGTTGCTCGCCACGAATACACAAACACATAGCACCGGTGATACAAGATGCGCCGGCTGAGCGAGCGAGGCGACTCGCCAAGGAACGAAGGGAACTTTCTGGCCAAGGCGGGCCTAGCTGAGGAGCGGCCCGGAAACCCCAGCGCTTGGAGTGCCACGTGAGACCTGCTCTAGGACAAGAACGTACCGTGGACGGATCTACCCTCTCTCCGGCCTCGTACTGCGACGAAAGCAGCGGCCGCGCCGTCCATAGACGCATTCGCCCCGACTGCGTCGAGAGACGCAACGACACCCAATGCGTCCGTAGACGCTTCGGGCTAGAACGCGAGAGCGGTCCTTGGTGTTCTAGAAGCAGGCACGCAGGGCCCTCCAACCAAGTCCCTCCCGAGCCCGAAGCGGCCCTTACTGCAGCGCTTAGTTTGTGTTCTAGAGGCAGGTCGGAGGAGGCTGAGGAGGAGGAGGAGGAACTAACGCCACAGGGTAACCTAAGGAGGAGGAGGAGGAGGAGGAGGAGGAGGAGGAGGAGGAGGAGGAGGAGGAGGAGGAGGAGGAGGAGGAGGAGGGGGAAAAGAGAGGGAGGAGGCGGAGGAGGAGGAGGAGGATGAGTGAGGAGTGAGGAGTGAGGAGCGAGGAGGAGGAGGAGGAGGAGGAGGAGGAGGAGGAGGAGGAGGAGGAGGACGAGGAGGAGGAGGAGGAGGAGGAGGAGGAGGAGGAGGGAGGAGGAAGAGGAGGAGGAGGAGGACGAGGAGGAGGAGGGAGGAAGCGTCCTGCAGCGCCTTGCGCCGCACAAGGCTCTCCCAGACGACGCCCTCACTGACCGCTCCTCGGCTGGCGCCGCGCCTCCCCCCAGGGACGGCCCGGCGACGGGGCCGCGGGCCCTCGGGCGGGTGGCATTGGGCGGGCTGGACCCAAACGCTGTTTTACGTTGTTTTTGTTGCGTTGGTTTCGTTGTGTTGTTCGTTTGTTGTTCCTTTTGCTCTCCCTGCTTGCCTGCTCCTCCCTCCCAAGAACGGAAAGAACGAAACACAGCCGAAGTCCAGCGAAACAGCGTTCAGGTCCAGCCCTGCCACGAGGAGTGACCCAAACGGGGCGTGCAGAAGAATGCCCTCCAAAAAGAGGGCCTTCAGGTTTCAGGGCCCCTTTTGGGCGCCAGCTGGCCCCACAGGGGCCCCACAGGGCCCCTGCAGGGCCGTCGTCTGCGCCCCCCTGCGGGTCACCCCCGTTGCCACCCGCCCGAAGGCCAGCCAAGATCGTTTCCGAGCGGTCGGGGAAGCCCCGAGAGGGCCCCCAGGATCGAACAGGGGATCGGACCACAGAATCCCATCAGCCCCAATCGATTGATGTGTGTCGTCGAGCCCATGAGACACGCGTCGAATGCTCGTAGGCCTACGAGGATGCTGCGCATGACTCGGCGAGAAAAATCAGATTTGGGGTGCGTCCGTTATGTAGTCGATGCCCTACTCGACAGGAGGCCCTATCAGATGGCCCGCGACCTCGCGAGACACGCCCGAGACACGCCCGAAAGACTGGCCCGAGGCCCCCCGAGGTCTGAGGCCCCCGACAGTCGTGCTGCTGAAGGAAGGAACGCTATGGGGCTTTGGGAGGAGGAGGACGACGACGACGACGAGGAGGAGGAGGAGGACGACGAGGAGGAGGAGGAGGCGGAGGGAGGACGAGGAGGGGCTCGACTGGAGGAGGGGGAGGAGGAGGGGGGGGAGGAGGAGGAGGAGGGGGGAGGAAGAGGAGGAGGAGGAGGAGGAGGAGGAGGAGGAGGTTTCAACATCAACCGCGGAGGAAGTGAATGCCACCAGGATGAAACAGCACTGGGCGGAAACATCAGCTGGGGCGATGGACCTGGGCGGTGGCCAACGCAAACGAAGGGCACCCCAGGACCGCAGGCTCAGTCGGAGTCGCCAGACCCCGCTGACCTTGCACGAGCAGCTCCAGAGGCAGACGGGTCCTCATCCACCGTAGGGAACAGTCCGTCGGGCTCCACCAACCCCTCCGCGTTGGGAGGGGTGGAGGAGGAGGAAGAAAGTCCCAGGACACCAGGCGGCACAGCCTGTCCCGCCGCCCCCCCCCGTCACAAACACGATCCGACGGCGGGGCGACCGAGGTGGGGAGCGGCGCGGGCGCCTGGTGGTTGGCCACGTCGTCGTGGCCGAAGGGTGGCTCCGAAGAGGTGTCATCGAAGCCAGAGGCGAGCGGCACTCCGCTTTTTGGGTGCCGTCCTTTCATGATCACATTCCACGCGTGCATACGGCCATGATCAGACTTGTTATGCCTGTCGGGTAGGCCTGAGCAATGCTTGCCCAGCTTCCTGACCTGGCCGCCGCACGTATAATAACAACATCGGGCGCAGGCAACTAGGATGCCTCCACCCTGGTTCACATCAAAGAATACAGGTTTGTGCCCGTGGTCGACCAAGCCCTGCCCAGTGAGGCCTTTGATCGTGGCCGCGCCACGACAGCGGCCAGGGGAGGGCTTCTGAGGATCACAACACGAGGCACAAATCCAAAACCTGCCTTCCCAGGACCAGTCGTGAGGGGGAAGAGGAGGAGGCCTCGGAGCGGAGGGGGGTTTGGTCCAGGAGGCTTCTGAAAGATCCAACTTGAGCCACAGAGACATGACGCGTGCCGCCAACTTGCACACTGCACGATAAATGCGGGCTGCCCGAGCAGCCCGCTCGGCATCCTCTGGGTCTGGCGACAGGTGTCTCAGGGCGGCAAGGCGGGCAGCCTGGTCAACACAATCGTTACCGAATTTGTGGGCACGCGCCTCAGGCGTGAGGTCGGGACAATCGGGAACGTGCCCCTTCACCTCAGTGACGGCGCTAACTATAGGGCCCAAGGCCTGGAACATAAACCCCGCGTACGGACGGCGAAAAGACAGGCGGGAGGGGATGGGGTCAAGAGTTGGGTTAACCACGTTCTGGTAGTCGCTAAAAATGTGACTGCCTACATATCCACAATGGGCGGCCGCAGTATAGGCCGCATACTCGGCAGCTTGTGAGGTTTGGGGGAAGTGCGCAAGCAGGGGCCCCGAGATAATACACTGCACTTCCCCCACGAACCAACCCGCCCTGGAGAGCTCAGGAGACACATTCCTAAAACACGAGCCGTCCACGTAGAGCCTACCATTGAGGACGGCGCTGTTGTTGAAGGGGTCCCCGGTCCAAGAAACCTGGACGCCAGAACCGGGACCATGGATATCATGAGCTGGGCGAAGGAGATAGTCCCCAGGATGAACATAGAGCCCTCGGGTGTAGAGGAGGTGCTGCTCTGGGTCGCTCTCCTCTGTGAGGTCAGAGGGGGGGGGGGGGCCAGGTGCGCGTCTCTCTCCCCAGGACTTCCTTACGGGTGCAATCACATGCGGGCCAGTGCCACAGACGGTGCAAGATCGCGTCGTCCGCACTTCCACATAATTCACAGAGTCCACTCGCCATCTGGTATCCCGCAGCACGAGCGCGGGCCTTGCTCCAAACTGCAGCACAAGCGAGGGCTCTGATGGAGCCCTTCTCGAAGGACGTGAATTTGGACGACTGCCACATAGCATGCACCTGATCATGGCACACTCGGACTGGCTGTTGAAGAATGGGAAGCAACTTGGCGCCTAAACGGCGGCCATGAAGGTGAACAACAGCAAGCCTAAACTGACGCTTCAATAGTGCAGGGCTCACATGCGTGAGCAGCAACATAACTCCGAACTTGTCCTTCATTACTGTGAAGCTCGGCATCGACCATCCAATACGTCGCAAGCTGAGCTTCATGGCACGGATGAGGCCCGTGACCTGCTTCCAGCGATCGGGCCCAGGACCTAAGAACACAGACTCCCAAGACGATCTGAGCCCAGACCATGTCAAGGTAAAATCAAACGTACGCATGCGGGTCCCCCAGAGCTCCTTGGTGTACCCCAGGATGGGGGCAATAGGCCCGTAGTAGGTAGGGTCCCTGTCAAGAACCACAACGGAGGTGAGCGAGCGGGATCCAGCCTTGGGCCTGATGCAGCGACCAAAAGCACGTCGAGCAATCCCCCACTCCCTGTCCGAGACCCCGTGAGCCTTGCACCCGTAGAAGTACCCTGGCAGAGGCCCAGTAATACATAGCTTCCTGGCGTGTCTACCTAAAGCTTGCCGTATCTTTTGCAGCCGTTTCGTCTTGCGCTTCAGCGTCAGCATACGAAGCAGGAAAACCTTGGAACGCTTGGGGGCCCGACGGGGCCGTCCAGAGGTGTGGTCAACTCCAAGGTTGGCTGCAGAAGACTCGACTCGCTGGCCAGCGAGAGCTCCAAGTCTTTTGCGTAGAGCAACGGCAACATGGCGATGAGAGGCCACCAGGTTAGCCTTCTCATGAGAGATGCTGCCACCGATGTCGTCAACAATGGCAACGCTCAACGAGGTGGCCTCCTCCGACAGGTCATATATTACTTCCGAGCTCGTTCCGACAGTCGATAAACCATAATCATCGATGTACACGTCGAGGAGGAGTAGGAGGAGGAGGAGGAGGGAGGGAGGGACTGGATAGAAGCAACGAGGCCCCGTGTTGGCCCCAGAGGCGCCTGCGTGCACGAGGAAGCCTTGAGGAACAGCCGTGGAAGGACCTGAGGAACAGCGGGCCTCTTCCGAGCCCAAAGCGGTCCTTCTCTCAGCCTCTCGACTGTGTACTCCCCCCGGGTGCCGCCCGGACGGGACGGCCCAGATCGGCGGCGAGCGAGGGGGGGAAGTGAGAAGGAGAAGGCCCTCTCAGAAGGTTCGGAGGTCCCTCGGCCTTCTGAGGAGTTGTCTGAGTCTTCCCCGAAGACCAACAACAGCTTCTCAGAAGGCGCGAGGGCTTCTGAGAAGTCCCGCCGCCTTCTGAGAAGGTTTTCTCCTCCTCATTTCCCCCCCTCGCTCGCCGCCGACCAGAGACCACCCCGGACGACTTTTCCAGGATCCAGCCGAGCACCAAGACGGCCACCAGAGGCCCCCACGAGATCCCCGAGAGGCCCCAGGACTTCCTTTCACCCCCCGCTCCAACGCGGTACGGTGCACAGCTTGTCATCCCGGACTGCCGAACAGCTACGCACCGCAGCATTACCAGGTCGAGGATCGAATGCGCCTCGGGAGACGCCAACGCGCGGCAAGGTGCACACGAGTCGCCCGCGGACCCGGAAAAGCAGCCGCAACAGAAGATGATGCAGACCCACACATGCGACGCCCTGATTTTTCCAGGACGGCGTCCCCGGAAAACCCGACCCGTTCTCCAGGGCCGCTTTTTCATCCTGAGCCGCTTTTTGACGGCCACGGGGCCCGGCGAGGGCCCCAGCTGAGAAGAGCGACAAGCATTGCCGTCCTGACTTCCTCACGACGCGATCGTGTCCGGGGGCGCAAAAAGGCCGTGCCTCGGTGCAGCGCAGCTGCCCCTCGCTGGCGCTTCGGCGGGTCGTGCGCGGCGGCGCAACCGCACATGTCACCGACGCCCGCCTGGAGCACCTGAGCGCGGTCGCGGACAACGCAGTCGTTGTTGCCGCAGTTGTTGAGCTCCCAGAAGTCCTCGAGTAGGGGCTCGACTGGAGGACGAGGAGGAGGAGGAGGAGGAGGAGGAAGAGGAGGAGGAGGAGAGAGAGAGAGAGGAGGAGGAGAGAGAGGAGAAGGAGGAGGAGGAGGAGGAAGAGGAAGAAGAGGAGGACCATAATTCATTGTTCCGTAGAACCTACAGCACATAACCCCAGGAAGCATTTAAGACCCCCCCCGGCGATATCTTAGCACCGCATTTTTATTCGATATTCCGAGGGGCCGAAATAACCGCACGATAGGTTTAGCACCCGGACACACAACAAATTCGCGGAGGCCTGGCCCCTGGGCTACAATCGAAATTCGAAATTCAAATCTGCGTGGCTCTCATGAAAGACTCAGGATGTCGCTTGCTGCTTGGAAAATTCATGCAATGATAAGGAGGAGGAGGAGGAGGAGGAGGAGGAGGAGGGGGCAGGAGGAAGTTCGTGGGTGGAGGAGAGGAGGAGGAGGAGGAGGAGGAGGAGGAGGAGGAGGAGGAGGAGGAGGAGGAGGAGGAGGGCTCCTGGTGCCAGGTAACGCTTCCAGGGTGCGGAAGGGTTATCGATTTGCCGGAAGGGGGGGGGGTTCTTAAATGCTTCCTGGGGTTACATCGAGTGCTCTTCAGATCTACGGAGGCTCCTCTATATTGTTGGTACACTCGACGGAAAAAACATTTCGGGGCAAACCAATTCTGTAGTCGATCCCCTACTCGAAGTCCACGTGGTCGTGGTGGATGTACTCGGTGCCGCAGCAGTTGTACGACACGATGGCCCGCGCGACGTAGTTGTCCTGGTGCCACCGCAGGCAGGCATGGCTAGAGGAACAAAGAGCGGCACGAACAGAACCTTTCGGAGGTCCGCGCGGATGTCTTGGATCCGCGCCGGAAGCTCCTCCCTGGCGCGCGGAGCGCTCCAGGCGCGGCGCCGGAGGCGCCGCCAGGGGAGGCCCAGCGCAGATCCCGGACCTCCGCGCGAAGCTCCAGAAGTCTGTGCTCATGCCGCTGTCTCTTCTTCGAAATTGTACCTCATGAGCTCCAGCTTGAGGCTCAGCCTATCTTTAGTTCGGGCGCGTCCTCCTGTCTGCAGGTCGGGGGAAAAGCTAAAAACCGGTCCAAACATGCTCGGAACGAGCCAAACAAAGGCTCCGAACATCGTCCCCCGACCTTTTTAAAAAATATACTTCTGAGCAGTTCTCCCGTAGAGGGACGTGCCCGACTGAAGCCTGTCTGCGGCAGGGAGCAGGCTCGCGACGGCCACGCCGATGTCCTCCGCGTCCTCCCGCACCTGCTCGGCGAAACCGGCGGGGAGGCCACGGCCGGCGAGGGGCTCGACCAGCCGGGCCGCGGAGGCTCGGAGGGCGGCAGCCAGGGACACCCCGTCCTCCCGGGGGGGGGGCGTCCGAGAGGGAGGCTTACACCCTGCGAAATGCTTTAGAAATCATGGGTTAAGAAATTCATAGTCTCAGAACTTGAAATCTAACCCAACATTTCTATTCAAATCTTAGGAATTACATTGAAACGTTAAGAATATTCGAGACTCTGGCCGAAAATGTCAGTTTTCTTAAGCATCGCCTGAGGTGTACAGGTCGGGCGTGTCCCCCTGCAGGCCGATTCTGGAGGAAGCATGGAAACATAGTCAGACGATACTACAACAGCAAGACCCCAGACCATGTCGGGACCGTTTCTGAATAGCTCTCCTGTGGAGGGACACGCCCGACTTGGAGGGAGGGGTCGACGAGGGGGGCTCGCAAAAATCATGGCCCCAGGAAAGGTGCGCGGACGAACGAGGGGGGGCTAAGGGTCGCATTGAAAGAGGAAGAGGGAGCCGCGAGACCGGGGCAAATATCATGGCCCCGGCCATGTTCTCCACACCCTCCCCAGTCATCTCGCAAGAGGCCTCCCAAATGGGGTCCGAGGAGCGCGCCGCATCGCCGATGCATCACCGATGAATCGGCGATGCGTCGGCGACGTCGGCAATGCATCGGTGACTCGGTGTGGAAAAAGTCGGGCTCCACATCGGCACGAATTGCCGGTGCATTGGCGATGCGGCGCGGTCCTCCGATCCCATCTGCTCCGAGACCCCCCCCCCAGACATGCGACGTCCTGATCTTTTCAGTACGGCGTCCCTGGAAGTCCAGCTCCTTCCCCTGGGGCCAGTTCTTCATCCTTAGTCGTTTTTTGACGGTCCTGAGGCCTGGCGAGGGCCCCCCGGGGGCCGAAAATCGTGAAAAACTCGCTGTCCTGATGTCTGAAACGACGCGATCATGTCTGGGCCAGGGGGGCCTAGACTTAGATTCATCACCCCCCGTCTTGACCGCCCACGAAGTCCTCTCGGCCCGCCCCAACCGGGACGTCCACCGACACGCTGCGCTCCTCTCCGAACGCGCGCGCGTCGTAGATGCCGTCCACGGCGCCCTGGTGGGAGGGAGCCAGGCCTGCACTTGAGCAGGGACCGACCGTCCCAGCCTTCTATAGGCCTACCACGACATGTGCTTAAACACACAAATGTTCTAAGAATAGAAACACTGTTCTTAGAGCATAGACCCGATGTGTTAAACAAGACAGTCTCAGCCAGAAAGGTTCTGAGAACAATTCGTGGAAACCAGCAAAGGTTCTTAGAACATTCTTCGGTGGGCCTATAGGCACGCCAGGACGCTTCGCCACTGCTTGATGCACACGCGAAACGGGACTGGTCTTACACGAGATGGCATGGCGACCTCACGCCGGGGCGAACGCGGGCCGCCAGCGAGGCACGTTGCATCGGAAGCGAAGGCGCTTACGCGCAAGCTTGCGCGTGTGGCTCACGCGCAGAGGTCGACGCAGTCGACCCCGCGTTCACATGGCGCCCGCGGGACTGGCTTCTCGTCCCGAACCGTCTTCTCGACGGCCCCGAGGCCCAGCAAGGCCCCCGAGAGTTACGTTGAGTTGCTCCCGTCGCACCCAGAAGTATCGAAACAATGTCGAACGAGTATCGCCTCCCAGGGCCCGAACACGTGAAAACCCTCCAGTTTCGGTACCTTTCCGGTGCTCGAAATTCCTTCTGGTGATCACGGCTATACCTTAGGTGGGAGCATCAGAACCCGAGAGGCCGAGAACTATGGAGAACCTCCGCCTCGATGTCTTCCCGCCGCCGCCTGCCTGGGCACGCCTGGCGCCGTGCCGCGCCAGGCCCGCCCAGGGCCCGGCCGGGATTGCCCGTGCAGCGGCCCTATGTGGGCATGGGACTGGCCCGGCCGGGATCGGCGCAGGTCCCTGAGATCCTGGCGACTCAATTCTTTCGAGCCGTGCGCTCTCGCCCTTCCTCGGGCCCCTGGGCCCGCACGGATCGATCCGGATGAAAAAAGACGCAGAAACATGGGGTCTCGGGCCCCGGGCGCGGGTTTTCACAGGGTTGCAATTTTTGTTTTGTTCGCTGCGTCGGGTCGCAGGGGTGGTATATACACATCATCGCACCGGCCTTGCAGACGTGCTGCAGCGAACTTCTGCGTGGATTTTTGCCCGAAGCGGCGAGCAAAAAAAGACAAGAATTTCGCATGGATTCTTGTAGGTCCTCATTCCTGACCAAACAAAGTCCGCACGAAATCCCACCAGCCCTCTGGGCGTAGGTGGTTTAGAGAGTTTCCTCTTCCACCCCTCCTTCTTCCCCTTCGGGGAGGGGTTTACCCCTCCCCCTACCCCCTCCCCTGGACCTAGACGGGGGGCGCCGCGAGCGGTCAGAGCGTCCAAGATGGCCCAAGACGGCTCCAAGAGCGCCTCGGAGAGCCCCCCGACATGGATGTCCCCCCGCGTCTGCGTCCTGACCGTCTGCTCTCGCGCCGTCTCCCCCCCGGGGGAGCGCAGGAGGACGAGGACGAGGAGGATGAAGACGACGAGGACAATGACGATGTCGATGACGAGGGCGGTGTCATCGCCATCGTCATCGGTAAAGAGAAGGAGTTCGCACATCGGGAACTGCGAGTCGCGTCACGCCCCCGTGGCGGCCCCTGATAGAAGAAGACACAACTACAGAAGCATAAGCCCTTGGCGATCCGCGCGGATTTCGTGGATCTGCACTGGACCCCCCCCCTCTCCCTGGCGCGCTCCGCGCGCCTGGGGGGCCCAGCGCAGATCCAAGACGTCCGCGCGGAAGGCCAAAAGTTTATGTTTATGGCGCTTGCTCTTCTTCGACCGCGCGGAGCGCCAACAAAAATATGTCTATGGCGAGTCGTCTACTTCCACCGCGAGGAGCGCCACAAGTTTGTGCTCACGGCGCTTGTGCTCCTTCGACCGCCGCGCGGAGCGCCACAAGCTCATGTCTGTGGCGTCAGTTCTTCTTCGACTCGAGCCGAGGCCCCCCCCCCCAGCCTGGATGTCTCCCCACGTCGGCGGCCTCACCGCCTGCATGCCCCAGAAGCCGTCGCACTCGGCGCCGAGCCACTCCCGCACGCTCGCGCCCTTCAGGACGGGGTCGGCGCGGGCCAGCCGCAGCCGCGGGCGCACCACCCGCGGCACGGCGACGGCGCGGGCCTCTGCCGCGGTGGCGCGCGGCAGGGGGCCCCCGGGGGAACTGGCCCGGGAAGGCTGGCCCGAGGCTCGAGGATCGAGGCCCTGGAGGCTGGCTCGCGGCATTGCCGCTTGGCAGAGCAATCCCGTCACATCGTGTCTCCCCTCGCGTGGAAGTACATGTGAAAACGCATGAGGAAGCCGCCTGGCCATGGCAACGCAGACTTTGATTGGGAAGGCGACGAACTCACTACACACACCAGGGGGGTGCAGAATACACGAGGCTGGCTTTAGGTCGGGCGTCCCTCTACGGGCGGATTTTGGACGAACATAAAACATACTCAAAAAATGCCCCAACATAATCAAACAAGAACTAGAAAAATCGTCCCATGACTATTTCTGGGCTATTCTTGAAGATTCCTCCTGTAGAGGGACAGGCCCGACTTGTATAAGGCTGGCTCGAGGCTCGAGGCCCCTGGAGATTGATTGGCTCTCGAGGCTCGAGGATCGAGGCCCCTGGAGGCTGGCCCGGGGCTCGAGGCGGTTCTTGGGGCTCGAGGCTCGAGGCTCGAGGATCGAGGCTCGAGGATCGAGGCTCAAAGCTCGAGGCCACTGGAGGCTGGCTCGAAGCTCGAGGCCCCTGGAGAGAGTGACCCTCGGGGCTCGAGGATCGAGGCCCCCGGCAGGAGAGCCCAAAATCGGATCGATCAGTGGGATCGGCGATCGAAACGAATCGGATCGGCGGAAATCGGCAGCCAAGTCGGGAGGAGTCAAGTCGGCGGAGATTGGCAGACTAGTATGCCTGCAACAAGAAATCGGAGCACAGATCGGAATCTCAAGTCGAATCGAACCGGCATCGGAAGCCATCGAAGTCGATGTCGAGTCGAATCGCAGAAATCGAAACAAGCCCTGCCCTGGAGGCTGGCTGGAGGCTCGAGGCCCCTGGAGACAGTGGCCCTCAAGGCTCGAGGCTCGAGGCTAAAGGATCGAAGCTCGAGGCTCGAGGATCGAGGCCCCTGGAGGCTGGCTCGAGGCTCGAGGCCCCTGGGGGCTCGAAGATCCAGGGCGTCCCTCGTCGCAACGCAGGACTCGAGGCGGCCAAATACAGGCCGCCTCCCCTCCTCCTCTTCCTCTTCCTCCTCCTCCTCCTCCTCCTCCTCCTCCTCCTCCTCCTTTTCCTCTTTCTCCCC
>CAUYUJ010017525.1:81350-139797 GCA_963575745.1 Prorocentrum cordatum | reverse complement strand
AGGAGGAGGAGGAGGTGGAGGTGGCGGGAAGGGGAGGAAAGAGCAGCACGAGGAGCATCCTGCTGGAGGCCTCGCGCGGCACCTTCTGCTATGTGTGTAGGTAGTTACGTGAGGTGTGCATGTTGTTGGCGACTGCTCTTAACGTTTTGTTTGGGAGGAGGGGGAGGGGGAAGGAGAAGAAGAAGAAGAAGAAGAAGAAGAGGAAGAGGAAGAGATGCGACATCCCAGCCACACAGTGAGGCCAGTGCGATGTGTTCGAATTGCCTCAGGCTGCGCGCGCAACAGGCATGATACAAGGGGCGGACATGCGGGCGTCTATAACACAAAGGCGAGACAACGACACTGACACCAGAAGACGTGTGCAATGCGACTCGGACATGCTACTTGGCTTGGCGAGTGCTCGTAATGTCTGATACTGATGTACTTTGGTGGTGCTTACTAGTGCAAGTATGTCCTTGGCTTATGCTGGTGGTGTATGGTGCTATTGTTGTATGTGCCTGGTGTGTGCTACTGATGCCTGAAACTGGCGTCTGCTGGTAGCACTTGGTACATGTGTCACAATTGTTGGTGAGATATCTTGGTGTATGCCTTCGACGCGCAGTACTGATGCACGGTATGGGCGGACGGTTATGATGAATGTTGTGGGTGTATGTGGTGAGTAACGGTTCTTGATGCCTGAAGTATTTCACGGTCTTGGGGCACGTGATTGATGCTTGTCCTGGGCGTCTGTTTTTCCACGCCGTCTCCACCCTCGGAAGCTCTCCAGAAAGCACAATCCGAGCAATCTCTCTCTCTCTCTCTCTCTCTCTCTCACAAGCATACACACGCAAGCACGCACAAGCACGCACACACACACAAACAAACACACACACACACACACACACACACACACACACACGCGCACGCACGCACGCACGCACGCACGCACGCACGCACACACCACACACAACACACACACACACACACACACACACCGAGCGCGAACGCGCGCGCGCGCGCGCGCGCGCGCGCTTTCTTCGGTTGCACGCATCTGGGGCGGGAAGCGGCACGAGCGCTCAACGTTGCACGCCTAGCGATGACGCCGGGCAGACGGAAAGTAAGCGCCCACAGACGACGCAGAGCAGGCCGAGAACGGGCCGGCAGAATCCGGACGACCAGGGTCCGGCAAGGACGAAGGCAGGGAGTGCCAGAGCGGAGCGAAGAGAGAAGCGAGGAGCGAGGAGCGACAGCCGACAGCCGGAGGAAGGGGAGGGGAGGCGAACAGGGCACGAGGAACAGTGGGCCGACCGACGGGGAGGGGAAAGCTGAAGGGAAGAGACGAGGCACCACACAAGAGGGGCAAGGCAAGCTCGCGGAGGAGAAGGAGGAGCCAGGGAGCTGAGGACGGAGGCATAGGGGGAGGAAGGAGGCACACACACACACACACACAAAGGCAGGGGGGAGGAAAGACGGACAAAGAAAAACTCAAGAGCAAAAACACACGCGCACACGCACACGCACACACACACACACACACACACACACACACACGCACGCACGCACGCACGCACGCACACACACACACACACTCACACACACACACTCTTTTCACGCCAGTGAGACCAACCAGCAGAGCACGATGGCGGGATACGCGCAAAGCGAAGTAGCTTCCTTGCGAAGCGACGCGGCAAGTCTGAACGCCTGAAGACTTCGCGTAGGCGGCAACAAAACAGAAAAGCTGGGCGGCGCAGGAAAACGGAAGAGTGTTCGGAAGGTGAGCAACAACAGCATGCCCAGCAACACACACACACACAGACACACCTTTTGGGGGGGCGGGGAGGCGTTGCGGCCACGCGCGCAGCCATGCGGCGTAGGCAGCCAGCTACGAGCACGAAGAGTGCCGACACACACACGCACACACACACACATACACACACAGACACACACACACACACACTTTTTGCTTCGTGGCCAGTTGGTCCAATACAGCGAGGGCACTAGCGGGATGTGCTAAGCTGACTACCACCACTGAACGCGTGCCGATGGGATGCCAACCGACAAGCGGGTGACAGGTGCAAAAAAAGGTACCAAACGCCGCACACCCACAGACACACACACACACACACACGCACACACACACACACACACACGCACACACACACGCACACGCACACGCACACACACACACACAGGCACACACACGTGTGTATATATATATACACACCTATACGACCACCCTTCGGGTGATAAGGAGGTTCGGGGGGAGGAGGAACCAACGTCTCACTCGATCGGTCTCACTATCGATCTCACTATCGATCTCAGTATCGGTCTCGCTCGATCGATCTCCCTCGATCGATCTCACAATCGATCTCACTCGATATATCTCACAATTGCTCTGACTATCGATCTCACAATCGACCTCACAATCCATCTCACAATCGATATCATATTCGGTCTCACGGTCGATCTCACTATCGAAATCACAACCGCTCCCACAATCAACGTCATCATCATCATCAACAACAACATCAACATCAACATCATCATCACCAACATCATCCTAATCGGGACACAGTCCTCATCATCAACACCAACATCATCATCATCACGGTCATCAACATCATCGGGACACCACCATCATCATACTCATCATCATCATCATCATCATCATCATCATCATCATCATCATCATCAGCATCATCATCATCACCATCGGGACACAAACATCGTCATCATCATCATCATCAGCAGCATCATCATCGGGACACCATCATGGTCACCATCGTTATCATCATCATGATCATCGGGGCACCATCATCATCATCATCTCATCCTCATCATCGACATCATCATCAGCATCATCAACATCAACATCATCATCATCAGCATCATCATCATCGTCATCATCGGGGCACCATCATCATCACCAACATCAGCATCAACCTCATCATCATCATCACCATCATCATCATCATCATCATCATCACCATCGGGACGCCATCATCATCAGCATCATCATCATCACCATCATAATAATCATCATCATCGGGACGCCATAATCATCATCAACCTCATCATCATCAACATCATCATCATTGGGACACAATCATATTCAGCTATCCATCTCACCGCCAATATCATACCTCATCAGCAGCATCACACCATCATCGCATCATTCTATGGTCATCAAACTAATCATCAATGATCTAATCATCCTCACATCGGGGACACCATCAGCAATCATCCAATCATAGTCATCATCATCATCGAACATCCTCATCATCATCAGCACCGTCATCATACATCATCGGAAACATCATCAATCGATGTCATCATTCAACGTCCTCTTCAGCCAACCATCATCATCGGCATCAACCATCATCGTGATCATCGTCATCATCATCATCAGCAGCATCATCATCAGCATCACGATCATCATCATCATCATCATGATCATCATGATCATCATGATCATCATGATCATAATGATGATCATCATCATCATCATCATCATCATCATCATCATCATCATCATCATCATCATCATCATCATCATCATCATCATCATCATCATCATCATCATCATCATCATCATCATCGCGGGACACCGCGGAACACCGGCGGGACACCGCGGGGCACCGCGGGACACCGCGGGACATCGCGGGACACCGGCGGGACACCGCGGGCCACCGGCCGCCCGGAAGGGAATAATTTAGTCCGGCCGCGCCTCAGCCACACGGGACTTTCGCGGGACACCGGCGGGACACCGCGGGCCACCGGCCGCCCGGAAGGGAGTCATTTGGTCCGGCCGCGCCTCAGCCACAGGCGACTTTTTCTCGCCCGCCCACGCAGCTTCGCCTCGCCCGCACGCACGGCACGCACGAACACGAAACCGAAATCGATTTCCCGGTAGGGGGGCTCTCCGTTCCACTTCGACCTCACCCCCTCACCTCCGATATATATATATATATATATATATATATATATAAATTATATTCATTTCATATTATATCCATTTCACATGTACATAACATATCATATCATATCATCCCTCCCCCCCACCCCCCCCCCCCCACCCCCCCCCCCTCCCTCCCCCCCCTCACCCTCTCCCCTCTCCCCCCCCCCCACTATATATATATTATATGATCATATTATAATATATATAGATATATATGATTAATTATCATATATACATTAAACGATACTGCACACACACGCGCGACCCCCAACTTAAAAAAAAACGGTTTCCCCCGACGCACGCCAGGCTACAGCCAGCGGGGAAAGCCGAGCAGGGGCACTGAAGCATGAATCCTGCGGACACGTGCAACACACAGCAAGCACAAACACACACACACACACACACACACACACACACACACACACACGCACCCGCGCGCACGTGCAGCGGAAAAAAGGGGACGAGGAGGTTCCACAAGGTTCTACAATTCATCAGTGCTGGGACCGCCGCTCCTGTCGCTCTGGCAGAGGCTCTCGGCGCATCCACCGCGGCGCGTGGCGCACGCGTCCGGTCAGTGGGGGGGGGGCGTGGCGGAGGAGGACGACAGAGGTGGGGGGCGAGGATGAGAGGAAGGGTGGGGGGGAGGAGGAGGAGGAGGAGGAGAGGAGGAGAGAGGAGGAGGAGGAGGAGGAGGAGGAGAGAGGAGGAGGAGGAGAAGGAGCAAGAGGGAGGAAGAGGAGGAGGAGGAAGAGAGAGGAGGGCGAGGAGGAGGGAAGAGGAGAAGGAGGGGGAATGAGGAAGAAAGAGTGGGGGGGGGGGGGGGGGGACGGAGGAGGAGGAGAGGCGGAGGAGGAGGAGGAGGAGGAGGAGGAGGAGGAGGAGGAGGAGGAGGAGGACCGCGCATCACGAGGACGCTGGCTGATGATGCAGGACCCTTGGGCGCCGCCGAGGGGCAGACAGGGGAAGGTCGACAGGCGGGCACGCAAAGAGGGAGCGCCCCCTCGCCAAGCCGCTTGGGCAGCGCCCTCCTCCACGAGGGGGCGAGCGGCTCCTGGCGGAAGGCGGGCCCTGAGGGCCCGGGGGGCTTCCTCGGGACCTCGAGTAGGGGATCGACTGCAGAGTTGCTTTCTCCCAGAATTAGTCTTCTCGTCGAGTCGACCGCACAAAATGCACAGGAATCTCATGAGATGCACGAAAATGCCACGCAGTCGTGGTAGATTCGACGCGGGAAATGAATAATTCTAGGGCAGATCAATTCTGTAGCCGATCCCGTACTCGATGACCATTCCTCCCGCCCCGAGCCGCGCTCCCACGTCCCCCCGGCCTGCCTCCACTGATCCCCCCCCCTCGCAGGCACTGAGCAGCCTGGGGGTACACGAGTGTTAGTGGACCAGAAAAAGCAGGCGACGCCACCCGACCTACGGCCCCATGGGGGCTTAGCGCACACCAGCAGATCTGGCGTGGGCGTTTGCGTGGTGTGCGCCACGGCCCCAGATGGGCCGCAACGCCACATGGAGGGCCGCAGGTGGGGTGGTGTCGGTTGTTTTCTGGTCGGGCTACGCGTGCTACATCGCAGAGACCATGGGGCTCTGAAAAGAGACTCGCCCTCAGGGCCCAACGAGGGTCGGGGACCTGGTGACCAAGGTCCATCCAGACCCGGGTCAGTCAGGCCTTGCTGGATCCCGCAAGATCCTGCGCCCAAACCCGGGTCAGTGCGCCCCTGGCCCTGCAGGATCCTGCAAAACCGAGCGCTCTGCCTGACACCCGTTTGCATGGACCCCCGCCTCTTGAATTGTGGATGCCGCGACAATGGGCACCCTAACAGTCCTATCATTGAATTTAGAATGCGTTTAGAATAACGGAAAGTGATTTAAACATGTTTTAAACATGTTGTTCAAAATGTGTAAAGCATGTTGAACACATGTTTTAGACATCTGGAAACCATTTGGCAACATGCTTCCTCTCCACTGACCCTCCTCCGCAACTCTTTGACTACCTAATTACCAGACCACCCCAACCCAACCCGAAGACCCGAATTTCGGGCTGGGGGGGGTCAGGGTTTCACATGTGTTTTGTTCGATACTCCCCGCCCCCCCCCCAATTGGAAATCGAGGGTAAATCTGAGCCTTCGGGTTGGGTTGCTCGTCCCTCCGCGGGGGCCGAGACTCGCGCTCGTCCCTCCGCGGCCGCCTGGCCGCGGCGACAACACGAGCAGAATGCAAAGAAGCGTTGCGCCGCGCGTTTCGCGTGTGATCGCCCTCCCGCGATCGTCCCCCCTCGCGCGCGCGTGCTTGCTTGAGCCAAAATGGCTACCCGATGGGCGCCTCGCTCCAGCCGCCCCCCCGGCGCCTTGGAGCGCACGAGGCGCCCACGGCGCGCGCCCACGAGCGGGCCCCTCGGCGCCGCCGAGGCCACGCCCGGGGACGCTCACCCTATAGCGCAAAGGTGGCACCCGCGAGGCGCCCACGAGCCCTTCGCGGGCGCCGGCCCAGCTGGCGGCCCCGAGGGTCCCGACCCCCTTCCCCAGGGAGGAGGAGGAGGAGGAGGAGGAGGAGGAGGAGGAGGAGGAGGAGGAGATTGAGGAGAACGAGCAGAACGAGGAGAACAAGGAGGACGAGGAGAACGAGGAGAACCCCGAATCCTTTTCTGATGGCCCCGGGGCTCGATGAGCTGGACCCCGAGGCCGAGTCGGGGGCGCGCAGACATGGATTGGCGATCCATGGATTTGGCGCGCAGTCGCCAGATCCATGGATCGGGTGAGGTGCCCTCCCCAGGATGCGGCCGGTACCGCCTCGCTCGGCGGCGGAAATCCTCGATTCCCCATGGAAACGGGACCCGTCGCTATTCCACGCGCCCCCTTGATCCGATCCATGTCTGCCACCGCCTGACCGATACCGAGAAGCCGCGCAGGGACTGGCAAACTCGCATCGCCGGAAGTCTCGGGACGGCGAGTCCTCGGGGCACCC
Organism: Prorocentrum cordatum; assembly: GCA_963575745.1. Taxonomy (NCBI): domain Eukaryota; class Dinophyceae; order Prorocentrales; family Prorocentraceae; genus Prorocentrum; species Prorocentrum cordatum. The sequence continues at coordinate 132,894 of CAUYUJ010017525.1, read as the reverse complement.
GCCCGGCGCGACGGGCCGCGCCCTCGCCCGGCGCGAGAGAAGACCTCGAGAGACAGCCCTCCTCGCGGCGCCTCGCAGACGCGCCCGCGAGGCGCCCCTCGACGAGGCGCCCGAGGGCGGGCACGGGCGCCGACGAGGCGACGCCCTCGGGGGGACCACGCCGCGCAGGGCCCGGGCCCCGCCCTCCCCCCGCGGGGGCGGCCCCCCGCGCGGGTGCCCCGCGGAGCGACGACCCGGGCGACGAGGGGCGGGGGCCTGCGGGCAGGGGCACCCGCCGAGGCCGGCCGCCCCCCGGCCCGCCCCCGGCCCGCCGGCCGCCCCCCCCTGGGCACGTCCGCCGCCCAGGCGGAGCGCCCACGAGGCCCCGGGGCCTCTGCCGATATGGGCCGTCTCCTCCGCCTCCTCCTCTCCTCCTCCTCCTCCTCCTCCTCCTCCTCCTCCTCCTCCTCCCTCCTCCTCCCTCCTCCTCCTCCTCCTCATCCTCCTCCCTCCTCCTCCTCCTCCTCCGCCTCCTCCTCCGCCTCCTCCTCCTCCTCCTCGGCCGCCTTCGCGGACATGGGCCGCCTCCGCGGAGCACGCCTGGGCCGCAGCGTCACACAGCCCCGCGGCCCTCCGCGCCGCGTGCGCCGCGATCGGGCGCCCGGCTGCGCGGCACGGGGCTGCTCTGCGGCGGCCGAGGGCAGGTCCCAAAACGGCCCCAAGAATGGCCCCATACGGCTCAAGAGGGCCCCAAGACGGCCCCAAGAGGGGCCCACGAGCCTTCCGCCCCAAGATGCCCCCAGACGGCCCACTAGGGCTCGCCGAGCGCTCCCCAGAGGGCGAGGGCGCCGCCCGGTCGGGTCCGCACGGGCTCGGCCGGCGGAGCGCCCCTTCTCGCGTGGAGGCCCGTCCTGGCCGAGCTGCTTGCGGAGCGGCGGCAGAGCCGCCGACCCTCTCGGCGTGTGTGCGAAGCGCTTCTGGTTGAGTCGTCGTCGTCGTCGCCGTCGTCGTCTTCGTCGTCGTCGTCGTCGTCGCCGTCGTCGTCGTCGTCGTCGTCTTCGTCGTCGTCGCCGTCGTCGCCGTCGTCGTCGTCGTCGCCGCCGTCGTCGTCGTCGTCGTCGTCGTCGTCGTCGCCGTCGTCGTCGTCCCCCGTCGGGGTCGGCGGCAGCAGCCGTCTGGCCCGCTCCTGCGGCGGCGGTGCCCTTTTAAGATGTGGGCCTGGCCACGCTCATGGCGTGCGACAGCGCGGATCTCAGAGGATACCATTTGTTCTGTCCCGGCGTTCCTCCTCGATTGCGGCCTGTCGGGCCGAGGGGCCATCGAAAATGGGCACGGGACGCAGGAGGACCCGCGGGGAAGGGGTGAGAAGCTCTGAGGCCGCGGATGTCTGGATTTTTGTTCTGGGCGCGGCCACACGGATGTCGGACGATAGGGCGGACGGTTTCTGGGAGCCTTCAGTGACCTGTGGCGCAGGACGGTCTGCGGAAAGGCGCCGGCCTCCTGGACAGCAGAGATGAGCAGTGCCGGAAAAACGCATCGAAATTTGTAGCCGCGGCCAGGCTCACAGAAAAATGGAGGCGTGCAGACATTAGAGATTAAAAGGCATTTTGAAGGTCGGCCCGTCCAAGAATCTTGCCTGGCAAAGCAGCAGCTTTGGCCTGTTGGCTTGCTGGAGCGCTGCGCGGTGAGGCTGCCCCATTCTTACTCCTTCCCGTTGCCACGAATGGCCTTGTTCCTCTCTCTGATCTCCTCCTCTTTCTTGAGCTCCGCCTCGGCGCTCGTTGCTGCGAACACACATGTGGAATGATCGCCTCAAATAGCAGTCGCAAAACCGGACCACGCCGATACAGCCGCGATGCTTCCAGGTGCCTCTGGATCACAGCTTTATGGCAGAATCAATGAATCCCTGAATTTGATGCACACATCATGTCAAGTTACACCAATCTCTTCTCAGCACGCGCGTGAGAAGTTCAGGCAGTGCTCTCTCAATTTGTCCACGACCGGATCAACACGCAGCTTGAAGGGGGCACGTGATAACACTAACGCCCAACAAATGTTGATGAACTACAAGGGGATATCCACGCGTCGTCATATAAGCACACGTGTTTCGTGTACAAGACAGCGGCATGGAATAAGATGCACACTCGAGCACACGGCTCGCAACCCCGCCGTGTCTCGCACGAGCAGACCCGAAGAAACAAGGTCCTCAGCGAATGGAAATTCATATACATGTGCACTGATATGAATAGATGTGCGTATATACATGCATCCCTACATATCCGATTGTGGGTGCTGCCCGCACACACACACACATGATCATGCATGCTCTTTCTCCGTCTCATCGGCACCCCCTGTCTCCTCTTCGTTCTTGGCATGGGTTGGCACTGCTTGGCAATGAGTTGCATTGCTTGGCGCTTGACACTGATTGGCATTGCTGGGCATTGATTGGCATTGCTGGGCAATGTTTGGCATTGCTTGGCGTTGCTTGGCAAAGCGTGGCATTGCTTGGCCTTGCTTGGCATTGCTTTTTTACTGCGTGGCGCTGCTTTACGATACTTGGCGTTGCTTTGCTCTTTGCTTTGCTTGGCGTTGCTTGCCATTGCCAAGCAACGTCGAAGAACCCCCAGAAACGCTGGGGGCCGCCATTGCCAAGCAATTCCCAGGACCCCAGAGGAGACCCAGGCAACGCCAAGGGCCGCCTCTGACGAAGGACCCCGCTTCCATTGGCTTCTTCCAAAACAATAAACCCTCAGACAAAGCCTCATCGGGGCAAAATAAAGCGTATTACATTGCTTCCAACTCCGAAAGCTGAAACATGAACCCAGAGCGACCCCAACTAGGGGAAAGTGTCCTATTGCATGGGCGCAGTGCTTGGCATTGATTGGTATTGCTTGGCGTTGCTTAGCATTGGTTGGCAACACTTGGCATTGCTTGGCATTGATTGGCATTGCTTGGCATTGCTTAGCATTGACTGGCATTGCTTGGCATTGCCTGGCATTGCTCAGCATTGCTTGACATTGCTTGGCGTTGCTTGGCATTGCTCGGCATTGCTTGGAACGGCCACAATAAGAATACGAGGCACTGGGCGTGGGAGCCGGGGAACCCGAGAAACCCGGGGAACCTGGGGAGCCCGGGGAACCCGAGGAATCCGGGGAACCTGGGGAACCCGGGGAACCCAGGGAACCCCAGAAACGAAAAACAGTGTGTGCTTCCAGCTTCTCCAGCTTTCCAGATGTTCCAAAGACTACGGAACCGAAGTTAGCGTGCAGTCTTGCAAACACAAAACAAAACGAACAGCTTGGAAAACACGACACGTTTCAACACTCTGAGCTGGCATACTTGGCACAGCTGGGGACACACGATGTTATTCACCCGTCGGAGTTGGAAACGCTGTCAAAACATGATGATACAAAGACTTCGGATTTGGGAGACTTGTAAATCACAAGGTGTTTCAGACTTCGGAAACAGAAACAATGTAAACAGGGTCACAGAAGTAACACACGAAGTGATGGATCCAGCGCTGGTAACATAACAAACAGTAATTGTCTTAAGAAGTATCAGCGGGAAGCGCTGTGCAACAAGAATGCGTTCCTGCCGCTTGACCTCGAAGTGTCGCAAACAGGATGCTTTCTCATTTAGATCCGAAGCAAAAGGAGGGCGACGACGAGAAAGACAAGGATGAGGAGAAACAGCAGCAGCATCGGGGAGGGGAAACGAAGAAGCGAGGACCTGCAGCATCAGAAGGGTGAGTGCTCTCCGCATCAGACCCCGCGGGGTGGCGGGGAAAAAGGGGAGGAAAACGACTCGAATTTCATCGAACAGCATCCGACTATAGCAGAATCGCACAACGTCTGCCAACCTTGGTGAAGTCTCACTGGGGCTTCCCTTTGTCTATATCCATACGACGGTTGCGAATCAAGTGGGACGACCAGGGGCAACAGGGGCCAAAAACACCAAAATAAAGTCGACCCCCGAGCCTCGATCTCCGAAAGACGAACAAAACGACGCCGATACCGCCGATACCGCAGCCGACGCCGACGACGACGGACACAACAAGGGACGCCTCGTAGAGCTCCGGCGCCGGGACAAGCTTGAGGGGCACCCAGCACTCGTACTGGCCGTCGCCTGTGCCCCGGGGACAAGGTTGCACGCGCGTCACACGATTTCCATGTTCCTCAAGTAAGGCTAGCACGAGGGGTTGTTACTCATTACAAATATCCTGAGTGTGGAATTTGCATTATTGGTGGGACGTATCCACCTCACCTTCGCCTTCCCCCTCCCCTCCACAATTACTCAATATGAATATACTCTCCCTCTTCCCCTGATGGCGTCCGGGTGATAGCCGCGCACCCTCCGCGTACTGTTTTTTAAACACAGGATGCCCGGGAAATCCCGGGAAACGACTCTCGCTGAGGCGCCCGCGTCATTTTTTCCCAAAATGCTGCTCTCGCGCCGGCGTCATTTTTTCCCAAAATGCTGCTCTCGTTGAGGCGCCGGCCTCATTTCTGCTTCCGAATCCTTCCCCTGATGGCGTCCGGGTGATAGCCGCGCACCCTCCGCGTACTGTTTTTTTACACACAGGATGCCCGGAAAATCCCGGGAAACGACTCTCGCTGAGGCGCCGGCGTCATTTTTTCCCAAAATGCTGCTCTCGTTGAGGCGCCGGCCTCATTTCTGCTCCCGAATCGTTCCGAATCGTGCTCCCGCTGCAGCGTGGGCCTCATTTTCGGATCGGTGTTTGGCCTCCGTCGTTCAGGATGGCGTTCTCGCCCCAGCGCGGGCCTTTTTCTCGCGCGCCCATCCGCCCGCCACCACCGCGCCGCACCGCCACCACCACCACCACCACCAGCACCACCACCACCACAACCACCACCAGCACCAGCACCACACAGCACCACCACACACCACCCACCACCAGCACCACCAGCACCACCACCACCACCACCACCACCACCACCACCACCACCACCACGACAACCACGCACACACGCACGCACGCACGCACGTGCACCACCACCCACTACGCACGCGCGCGCGGAGCCACAGGTCCGCTACGACACGCGTCCGCGGATAGAGAAAATCAGCGCCATGGTAAGGGATGGGAGGGAGGGGTAGGACGTCAGATATGACGCGAGCGCACCTAGCTTGCCCTCCCCCCTCTCCCCTCCTCCTCCTCTCCTCCTCCCTCCTCCTCCTCCTCCCCCCCTCCTCCCTCCTCCTCTCCTCCTCCTCCTCTTCTCCTCCTCCTCCTCCTCCTTCTCCTCCTCCTCCTCCTCTCCTCCTACTCCTCCTCCTCCTCCTCCTCCTCCTCCTCCTCCTCCTCCTCTTCCTCCTCCTCCTCCTACTCCTCCTACTTCTACACTCAGCCTCAAACTCAGACTCACTCACATTCAGACCCACGGGTTCTCAGGCCCTCTCTCCCAAGAGTGTCGCTATTGGTCCCCGTATCCTGAGTATGGGGTTATTGTCATCAATGTCACGCCTCCCCCCCCCCACATCACTTCCGCCTCCTCCTTCCTTCTCCTTCTCATGCTGAGACCAACTACTACTCAGGGAGGGAGAGAAAGAGAGAGAGATGGATGGAGAAAGAGAAATAGAGGGAGAGAAAGAGAGAAAGAGAGAAAGAGAGAGAAGAAGGGGACGATTGGGAAAGGGAGGGAGAGAAAGAGAGATAGAGAGAGAGGGATGGAGTGAGGGAGTGAGGGCGAAAGAGAAACAGAGAGAGAGAGAGGGCAAAGGGGAAGGTTGGGAAAGGAGGAGGGGCGCAGGGTGGCGTGCGGGCGGGAGGAGAAGCGCGCTGGCTTGGATCCAGGCCCGACTCCATGTTCTTCCTCCAGACCGAGGGGATGATGCCCGGGACGTTCAGCGGGAGGCAGTAGCCCTCACCAGTGAACTCGTCCTGGGGGAGGGGAGGGAGCAGGAGCGGCAAGGGAAGGGAAACGAGGGGTGGGCCGAGGGAGAGCGCAGGTAACCCGAAGAGAAGGTGACGCGGCGGACCAGGGCACAAAGGGGACGCGACGAGCTCTCCATCCCAGGGGGTAGCGCGCAGGCCTGGCTTGTTACAGCGATCTGGCGGTCTTGAGGATATGTCCTCCTTCCATGCATCCCTGCACTCGGCACTTGTAAGTAACTGCGCACTGCATAACTGAGAGGACAGCGATGGACGCGAGCTGGGCACTAGAACTAGGCAAAGCCGACGGAGAGTGCTGCACCGGTGGGGAGTCGGATGTGGAAGCGAATTGAAGAATGACGAGGGACTGGGTGAGGGTGAAACTAGCAAGAGAGCAGGGATCTGTGCACTATGTGAAAAGACAAGAAAAATAGCGTGGTGTTCAGAGAAGTATTGCGAATCATGGAAGTTAAAGCAGGGGTGGTATTCAAAAAAAGATCCGGACGTAGGACAGATGGCAAGACTGATAAATGAGCAAAGGAACAGCTGGTCAAGCTGTCATGTACTGTTTGCCAACGTGAAACCCGAACAGTGAGTTCTTGCGTTCTGAACGTGTAAGCTACGAGGTGAAATCAAGGCTGTGCATTACACGTATGCAATATCCGCCACCGTGCTCTGAGGCACGACCTGGATTGTCTTCAGGCACGACCTGGATTGTCTTCAGGTCCTTGACCTGACCCTTAAGCCTGAGCCATGCATCCGGATGATTTTTAAGGGGCCTGGACGCCCAGTTCTCGCGTGACCCGTTCTGCCCCAACAGGGCCCAAAGACGGGCCAAGAGGGCCCCGAGACCCCCAAGACGGTTCAAAGGGGCCCCGAATCGCCGAACAGTCGGAGCAAGACGCCCAAAACGGCCCCCAGTCATCCGGAAAAGCGCCCCAGACGTCCCAGGAGGCCAAAACCATTGATTATCCAGTTTCAATGTTTTCTGGGTTCTCCACTTCTCAAGCTTCAGACGCTCCAACACGTCTCAAGAAGCCCCCAAGACCACCCCAAGACGGCCCAGAGGCCACCAAGAGTGCCCCAAGGCGGCCCAAGGGGGCTCCACGACATCCCAAAAGGAGCCCAAGGCTGCCCAAGAGGGCCCAAGAGGGGCCCAAGAGGGGGAACACAAACCGAAAATCCAAGCCTTCCGCCCTAAGAGGCGCCCAGGAGGCCCAAAGAGTCCCTCGAAAGGCCCCCAAGAGGCCCCCACGAGCCCAAAGAGACCCAAACGACGCCCCAGAAGGCGCCAAGACAGCCCCCAAGAGACTTCAAAAGTGCGTCCAGGAGGCCCCCGAGGAGGCCTCCCACGAGATCCCAAACGAACAGACAAGAGGCCCATCACCCACAAGCCAGGCACGGTAGCGGGTTGGGCCGAAGACCATGAGATAGTTCGTGCATCATAATAAGTGTAAGTACGTGTGTGTATATATATATATACATATATGTGTGTGTGTGTGGTCGCATCCCCCCCGAAGATCTACCTTGTGGCAGGTTCTGAACTGAACGTTCACGTTGCGTGTCTCTCCTCGCGTCTTCCTCGCCCCTACGTCGCCTCTTTTCCATATATGTTTCTCTCTATTTCTCTCTCTCTCTCTCTCTCTCTCTCTCTCTCTCTCTCTCTATATATATATATATATATCTCTCTCTCTCTTTCTCTCTGTCTCTTACTGCAGACTGCGCTTTCCACCTCTTCCAGTTTGTAAAAAGACTAGCGGGGGAGTCGCGCAGAGCGTTTCCACAACAGCACCTTGATGCGAGCGAAGAGAACTAGCCACAAAACGCTGTTATGTTCTAAAATGTTTATCACATCCGCCAACAGACACTGCCATGGTCTAAGACTTCTAAGAATTCTAAGATTTCCGCAACCATCCCCAGGCGGGCCCGCAAGGTCGCGGAAATCTTAGAAATCTTAAAAATCTTAGACAGTAGCAGTGTTTGGTGGCCAGCTGCCTTCGGAAACCTTCGGAACCTCAGAACATAGCAGCGTTTGGGTGTCATTCAGCGTTGCTGTGTGCATTCGGCGTCACGCGGTTGCATTCGAATCACTATCACTTCTACCCGGAGCGACTGCAATCATATAGGTTGCAAGTGTTTGCGGCGCGTTGCAATCCAATCGACTGTATTGCACTCGATTGCAGCCCTACTCCTCCTCCTCGTCATACGCCTCACCTTCCTCATCCACATACGCCTCAGTCCCCTTCATCTGAAGGGCTTCACTCGGAATCCTTCTATGGAAAACTTCACTAAGAATCTTTCTGCGCAGGATTTCAATCGGAATCCTTATGTGGACGATTTCCCTCGAAATCTTTATGTTTTACATACAGGAATTTAATGGGAGCTCCTGTGGAGGAATTCAGAACGAATCCTTGTGTCGAGAATTCCGTTAGGAATCCTTCTGTGGATGATTTCAATAGGAATCCTTATGTTGAGGATTTCCTCCATCCTCCTCCACCTCATCGCCTCGTGTTCCTCCTCCTCCTCATCCGCCTCATTCGCCTTCTTTTGAAGCGCTTCATTCGGAATCCTTATGTGGAGAATGTCAGTAGGAATCCGTATGTGGAGGATTTCCCTAGGCATACTTTTTGAAAGGATGTCAATAGCAACCCTTCTTGTGCAGGATTTCAATGGGAATCCTTCTGTTGAGGATTTCAATAGAAATCCTTTGAAATCCTTTGCGTAGAGAGTTCGGATATGAATCCTCCTGCTGGTGATTTCTGTAAGGATCCTTACGCCGAGGACAATAGGATTCGTTCCACTGAAGCCAAGGGAGAATGCGAACGACAGCGGATACGATTTCAAGGATTTCCGTAGGAATCCTTATGTGAAGGATTTCCATCGGGATACTTCCATTGAGGACGCACGTCAGTAGGAACCCTTGTGTGAAGGATTCAATCGGTGTCTCCTTGTGCAAGGTTTCGATCGGAATCCTTGCCTCCTCCTCGTCCCCATCCGCCCCCTATTCCTCCTCATCCTCCTCCTCATCTGCCTCATCCTCCTTCCTGTGAGGGGTTATAGTAAGAATCCTTATGTGAATGATTTCAACAGGAGCCTTTCTTGTGGAGGGGTCCAGTAGGAATCCGTTTGTGAAGGATTTCACTGGGAACCCTTCTTGTGGAGGGTTTCAATCGGAACCCCTCGGTGGCAGATTCACTTGGAAACCCTCCTGTGGCAGATTTCTTCAATATTTCAATAGGTGGCGTCCTGAAAAATCTGATTCCCGTTGAACTCGCCGCAGGAAGATTCCAATTCAAACCCGCCAAAGCAAGATTCCTATTGAAATCCTCCGCATAACGATTCCTATTCAATCCGTTCACGGGAGGATTCCTATTGAAATCCTTTACAGGAGGGATCCGATGCGAACCCTCCACATCAGCATTCATGTTGAAAGCCTCCGAAGGGTTCCGATTGGCTTTCCACAACCAGGACTCTCATTGAAGTCCTCCATATCATGATTCCCATTGAGATTGCCACAAGTGGCTTCCAATACAAGCCCTCCGCAAAAGGATTCCTACTGAAACCATCCAGACGGAGGATTCATATCCAAACCGTCCACAGAAAGATTTCTACTCGATCCCTCCACAGCAGGATTCGACTTGAAAACCTTCACAGAAGGATTCTTAATGGTTTTCCACAACCAAGATTATTCTTGAATTCCTCCACATAATGATTCCGATTCAACTCGCCACGGAAGGATTCCAATTCAACCCATCGCACAAGGATTTCGATCGAAGCCATTCAGATGGAGGATTCCCATTCAAACCGTCCATCGGAGGATTCCTATTGAAATCGTCCAAATGAGGATTTCTACTCGAACCCTCCACAGCACCCACAGCAGGATTCATGTTGAAAGCCTTTACACAGGGATTCCTAATGTTTTTCCACAGCCAGAGTTCATATTGGACTCCTTCAAAGAATGACTCCTACTCAACTCGCCACAACAGGATTCCAATCCAAACCATTCACAGTAGGATTCTTACTAGAATCATCCACAGGAAAATTCCCAGTCAAACCATCCAAAGGCGAGTCCTATTGAAATCCTACAAAGAAGAATTCCTTTCCAAATCTTCCACATAACGATTCCTGTTGAATTCATCCATAGAAAAAAGATTCCTGGTGAACTTCACGAAAGTTTGTTGATTGAATTCCTCCACATCATGACTCCTGTTGAAATCCTCCACAGAAGGATTCCTAGTGAAGTCCTCCACGGAAGGATTATATCATGGTAGATGTGCTTCATTTGTGTTCCACATACGCTTATGAGTAGGCGAGGCCGCGCGCGCAACCGCAAGCGCATGGCGCAAAAGAGAAAAGACTTGGAGTCGTGACCCCTTCTCCGCCAGATTCCCCCCAGTCGCGATGGAAGATGTTCTTGATCTATGCTCCATATGCAACGCGGGCAAACGAAGAGGAACAGGGGGCTGAAAAGGTAGATCTTGGTTGGAGATGCGAGTGTGTATATATATAGAGATGTATATACATATATATATATATGTGTATATGTGTGTGCTTCATCACATATCATCAGTTCATGATAGCATACATATCGACACAAAACAATAACACGCAGAGACGCGTTTCCTTTTCGGAGTTCTTATTTATCTGCCATAACGAACTTGGACTGTCCGGCGGTCCAGCGGTTCCGTGGTCGCCGTCGCCGCCCCGACGCCACCTCGTCGCCGCCCGTCGTCTGGGCCTTTCTGGCGGTCCGGCGGTTCCGTGGTCGCCGTCGCCGCACCGACGCCGCCTCGTCCACGCCCGTCGTCTGGGCCTGGCTGTTGATCTGGCGGCTCCGAGGTCGCCGTCCCCCGCCGCCGCCGCGTCGCATAGACTCTGTCCTTCCAGAAGAAAAAAACTCGAATCGATCACCAACCCACCCAGAATTGTCGGCACCCGCTTCATACAAGTCGGACCGACCGTTCATCTTCAACACGAACTCATAACATCCCAGTCCAGCCTGTATCGACCCCTCCCTCCTCATCCCTGACAACTAACATTGCGCGCGCAATCGTCTATCACAAATAATCAGCTTTCAATGAGTACTTGCAAAAGCAGCAGCAACAACAATAGCAGCAACAGCACCAACAACAACACGAATCATTGTAAAACTGTTCACTATTATCTGCTCGCGGGCCACTCAACACGTATATCCCGATCCCTCGATGCCCGCCCTCTTCGTCTTCGATCGTACCCCTTTGGAGGTGTATATCGTTCTTACCTGCAGTACGTATTTCGTGCAGCCCCTAAGGCACGGTAAGAAAAGGCGGGTGGAAAGAAGGGACACGGGTTGGAGGAGGATGAAGCACGAGACAGTGTAGCAGGAGGGGGGCTAGGAGCAGAAAACACATGGCAAAGCCAGACGGGCAGATCGGGCGGGTAGACCCTAACGGGCGGGTCGGGAAGAAGGAACCAGGCAGCCAGGTCGAGCAGGCGGGTTGCTGAAGCGTGCGTCCTGCATGAAGCGCGAGGAAGTCTTGCGGGATACCACGATCCCCAAATAAATCGCGAGGGAGTCCATAGCGAGAGCGTGACTCCTGAGTGTGTCGAGGGCGCGGCGTCTGAATAAACTGCGAGGAAGTCCCGCGCGAGAGCGCGATTCCTGCATAACTTGTGAGGAAGTCCCGCGCTAGAGCGCGATTCCTCAATACATCGTGAGGAAGTATCAAGCGAAAGCGTTGTTGCTGTAACGCGGGGGTCAGGGGACCAGTTTGGTGACCCCCAGCTTTCCATTGGAAAAAAACGAGTGTGAGCCCCAGGAGGAGCACTTTCATTGGAACGTACACTGTCTGCTGGAGTGGGGGTCATCAATACTTCTTCTTTTGAACGGAGAATTGAACAACAAGGACACCAACGCCAATAACAAAAACCATACGAATAACAACAGCAACAACAAAACCAACAACAATAGTAACAACAATCATTGAAAGACCGCTCGCTCTTACATGCTCGCATACCATTTAACACGTGTGTCCCAAACCCTCGGTGCCCGACCGATTCGTTTTCGATCGTACCCCCATTGGGGGTAGATCTTCCCTACCTGCCGCGTGTAGTTGGCGCAGCCCCTACAGCAGGGGAAGAAAGGACGGATGCCAGAGGGAGGGAGGAGGATAAAGCACGAGCAAGAGGGATGCTAGGAGCAGAAAACATGTGGCTGAACCAGACGGGTAGATCGGGCGGGTAGACCCTAACAGGCGGGTCGGGAAGGCGGGCCCAGGCGGCCAGGTCGAGCAGGCGGGTTGCTGAAGCGTGAGCATGAATCGCGAGGAAGTCCAGAGCGATAGCGCGATTCCCAAGTGAATGATGAGAAAGGCCAAAGCGAGAGCGTGATTCCTAAGGGTTCGAGGCGCGACGCCTAAATAAATATTGACGAAGTCCCACTCGGTGGCGCGATTCCTGCATAAATTGTGAGGAAGTCCGGCGCGAGAATGTGACTTGGGAACACATTGTGAGGAAGTACATAGCACCCCGCAGATGCGGAGAAGAGTGAGAGGGCGGTGGGGACGTCGGCAGTCTGCGAAACTCTGGAGAAGCCCGCCGCGGGCGCCAAAGTTCCACAAATTATACAACGAGCCTGCCGCAGGCGCGGAGGATTTCGTTAAACCGATGTGGGTAGGTGGCGGGTGGGCCGCGGGTGGGTCGCAAATGGGTCGCGGGTGGGTCGCGGGTGGGTCGCGGGGTGGGTCGCTGCTGGGTCGTGGCTGGGTCCTGGGTGGGTCGCGGGTGGGTCGAAGGAGGTTCGCGGGTGGGTCGCAAATGGTTCGCGGGTGGGTCGCGGGTGGGTCGCGGATTGGTCGCGGGGTGGGTCGCGGGTGGGTCGCGGGGTGGGTCGCAGGTGGGTCGCGGGTGGATGGCGGGTGGGTCGCGAGGTGGGTCGCAGGTGGGTCGCGGGTGGATGGCGGGTGGGTCGCTGGGTGGGTCGCGGGTTGGGTCGCGGGTTGGGTCGCGGGTGGGTCGCGGGGTTGGTCGCGGGGTGGGTCGCGGGGTGGGTCGCGGGGTTGTGGGTCGCGGGTGGGTCGCGGGTGGAACGACGACAACAAACAACAACAACAACAACAACAACAACAACAACAATCATTTTACCCGAACGCTCAGTGTTCTCACCAGTGCCAGGGTTTTCATGCGACGCGAGACAATACCCCCACTTCGTGGGGGGGCAGTTCAAGCTCTACCAAATATCCAAACGACTCTTCGCGACCACCCAAACCCAGCTTCCCGCCCTATGACGTTGGGACACTTCACTTCGTGGCGTGCGGACGACCGTGGCTACTACACTGGCGTGGGGTACACACCCACAGAACTTGGTCACTTATTCGGGGCGCGCGTGTGCCCAGCATCCTGCAATTGTGACATACAATACATGACACAGACAGACAGAGAGAGAGACAGAGAGCAGACAGAGAGAGAGACAGAGAGAGCGGAGTTGGTCACATTTTTGGGGCAAGTTCCTGAGATCGTCGTGTTTTTTGTTGGTCTTGCGCGCGCGAATGTCCACTTTACTTTTTTTTGCAAGGGAGTATTGAAATTTGATTATGTTAGAACAAGAAAAAGTAGCTCGCGCGAGCTCATGTAACATAAATGTTGAAAAACCATTGGTTTTGTGGGAGTCGGACAGCGCGCGCGGGATGAAATTTGGACATTTTTTTTTTGAAAAACCATTGGGTTTTTGATGTTTTTATGTTGAAATCGCTACGAAACCTAAGGTTCTGGAAGGATTTCGTCTTGCGCGCGCGAATGTCCACTTTACCTTATTTTTTGCAAGGGATTATTGAAATTTGATTATGTTAGAACAAGAAAAAGTAGCTCGCGCGAGCTCATGTAACATAAATGTTGAAAAACCATTGGTTTTGTGGGATTCGGACAGCGCGCGCGGAAGGACATTTTGACAATTTTTTCTTAAAAAACCATTGGGTTTTTGATGTTTTTATGTTAAAATCGCTACGAAACCTAAGGTTTTGGAAGGATTTCGTCTTGCGCGCACGAATGTCCACTTTACCTTATTTTTTGCAAGGGATTCTTGCAATTTGATCAAGTAAGAACAAGAATTTTCATTTTCTATTGTTTTTTGCAAGGGAAAACGAGCGTCAACAAAAAACCGGATCCGGAGCTCATCCACTTTTCTGAAGCTTTCGCGAAAAAATGATGAAAATGTAGCTGCGGCCTAGGCGCGGCGCAGAGGTCGCGCACCAGGGGTCCCAACAATAATAATTCTTTAGAAGGAATAATGTTCAACAACAACAACAACAATACTAGCACGTGGGGACACTCCGTTCTCACCAGTGCCAGGGTTTTCATAGGAGGCGGGCAATACCCCCACTTTGTGGGGGGGCCGGTTCAAGCTCTACCAATTTCCAAACGACTCTTCGCCACCACCCACACCCAGCTTCCCGCCCTATGACGTTCGGACACTTCACTTCGTGGCCTGCGGACGACCGTGGCTACTACACTGGCGCGTGGCTACTACACTGGCGGATTGTGGCCCCTGGCAGGCGCGCGAACGCCGTTGAAAGAGCGTGCGAAAGTAGCTCGCGCGAGCTCATGTAACATAAATGTTGGAAAACCATTGGTTTTTTTAGGATTCGGACAGCGCGCGCGGGTAGAAATTTTGAAAAGTCGTGCAGGTGTTTTTCGAGGACCTACGGTGCGATTCGTGTGATTTTATGATGCGCGGTGCTAAAATTCTTAAGAAGCCCAATGGTTTTTGGAGATTTCGGCGTGCGCGCGCGAAGAAAAAACGAATGTGTCCCGCATGGTATTATTTGACAGGGATGATGGCCCTGGCAGGTGCGCAACCGTTGTCGCAGAAGTTCGAAAAAGTTGCTCGCAAAAGCCCGTTTGACAGAAATGTTTAAAAAGTGTTGGGTTTCCTACGAATCCGCAAGAGCGCGCGGGATGAGATTTTGACAATTTTTTGTTGAAAAACCATTGGTTTTTTGATGTTTTTATGTTAAAATCGCTGCGAACACTAAGGTTTTGGAAGGATTTCGTCTTGCGCGCGCGAATGTCCACTTTACCTTATTTTTTGCAAGGGATTCTTGAAATTTGATTATATTAGAACAAGAAATGTCATTTTCTATTGTTTTTTGCAAGGGAAAGCGGATTACAACAAAACAACCGGATCCTGTACACACCCTCTTTTCTGAGGCTTCCTCACGAAAATGATGAAAATGTAGCTGCGGCCTAGGCGGCGCAGGGGGGGCGCGCACCAGGGGGCCCAACAATAATTATGCTTTAGAATAAATAATGTTCAACAACAACAACAACAACAACAACAACAACAACAACAACAGCAGCAGCAGCAACAACAACAATAACAGCAGCAACAACAGCAAAAACGCAACAAGCAGAATCCTCACCACGGATCCCCACTTCAGCCGCGCACCCAGGGACAATGAATGACGGTTGGACCGTTGGACCCCCTCACTCTGATCAGGCGAGAGCCGCTGTTGTTGTAAACCGGGTGGCGGGGGAGCAGTTTGGTGACCCCGACCTTCCCGTATCCCAAAACAGGGAGCGAGCCCCGGGAAAAGCACTATAATTACTCTTTCTAATGACTATTCAACAACAACGACAAAGACAATCAGTTTAAGACTTCTCGCTCATATCTGCTCGCTTGCAATTCAAAACGTATCCCAAACCCCCTGTACCCGCCCTATCTGTCTTCGATCGTACCCAGTTGGGGGCTTATCTTCCGTATCTGCCACTTGGACTTAGCGCAGCCCCTCTAAACCCAGGGAAGAGAAGACGGATGAAGGGGAAGAGAGAAGGCTCGAGCACGAGAGGGAGTAGCAGAAGGGGGGCTGAGAGCAGAAAACACGTGGCTGAACCAGACGGGCAGATCGGGTGAGTAGACGCCAAGGGGCGGGTCCGGAAGGCGTGCCCAAGCGGCCAGGTCGAGAAGGCGGGTTGCTGAAGCGTGAATCCTGCAGGAATCGCGAAGACAAACGACAGCGAGATCCAACGGTAAATCTTGAGGGGCCAGAGCGAGAGCGTGATTCCAGAGTGTCGAGGGCGCGGCGTCTGGATGAACTGCGAGGAAGTCCCGAGCGAGAGCGCGATTCCTGCACAAATGGTCGGGAAGTCCCGCGCGAGAGCGAGACTCGTGAGGAAATATCAGGGCGGGGACCGACCGCTGTTATTGTAAATCCGGGGGCCGAAAACCCGGTTTGGTGGCACCCAGCTGTCCCGAGTAGAAAAAACAGGGTGCGAGTCCCCGGAGGAGGACTTCAATTCAAAAAAACACAATGGTCACCAAAGGGGGGGATCAACAGTAGTTATTTTCCTTTAGAATGACAACACAAGAAAACAGATCCACGCGCGCGCGGCGTCGCGCGCGCGCATGCCGAACTTCTGCAAAAACCGTAGGTCCTGAATGGATTTCAAGATCGAGGCTCCCGAAAACATGTTTTAAAGAATGCTGTGCAACAGAAAAGTCTGCGCTAGCGAGTTCTTCCGAAACCATACGTTGTTTTCAAAATTTTCATCACAGGCGACCAAGCGGGCCTCTCGCGCGCGCGTGTTGGCATCATTCCAACACCCTTGCGCGCCGGCTAAAACGAATACAATACAAAAACGTGGCGAAGTCCATACGCGCGCGTCGTCCCGCGCGCGCATGCCGAAATGATTCAAAATCCATGGGTTGGTAAAGGTTGCAAGATCGCCTTCCCCGAGTGAATATATATAGAGAGAGAGACGCATGAATGGTTTTGAAACAAGCCTGCGCGCGCTCTTGCGAGCTCTTGCGAAAACCTCGAGAAGTTGCGTGAGCCCGAGCACTAGGCCACAAGGGACCCAGCTGCCCCATGGGACGCACGACAGAGATCGGAAAGGCGGCGGCGTCCGCGGACGGACATCATGCCCTCGTCACGGAGGAGGACGAGGAGGAGGAGCAGGAGGCGCAGAACGAAGAGGAGGAGGAGGAGGAGGAGGAGGAGGAGGAGGAGGAGGAGGAGGAGGAGGAGGAGGAGGAGGAGGAGGAGGAGGGGGGGAGAAACCGCCTCCCTTTTCCCTTGTCTGGCCGGTGCTCAACTGCCGTTTTGGCCCCTCGCCCCTCGCCGCGACCGCTCGTCCTTCATCCAGCACTCCTTGCAGCGCCCGTCCTTCGAGTAGCAGCCGGGGTCGTAGCCCACCGCCTTCCGGCTTCGCGCCGCTGGGGGGACAGAAGGGAAGAGGGGTACGGGGAAGGGACGGTAGGGGGGGAGACAGAGGGGGAGAGGGGACAAAGGGAAGGGTGGGAGGAGGAGGAGGAGGAGGAGGAGGAGGAGGCGCAGGAGGAGGAGGAGGAGCAGGAGTAGGAGCAGGAGTAGGAGTAGGAGGAGGAGGAGGAGGAGGAGGAGGAGGAGGAGGAGGAGGAGGAGGAGGGCCCCGCGCTGGCCGCTGCTGCCGCCGCGCGGGGCGGCGCGGGGGCAGCGGCAGACGCCCGGCGGAGGCGGCAGGGGGGCCCGGGGGAGACCGACGGCGACGCTGGCTGGCGCGCTGGGATGTTTCTGGAAACACCCCCCTAAGGTCGCAGGCCTAGAGATTGACACCAACACCAATTTCGGCGGTGTGCCTCCACCGAGGGAAGAAGATCCCGATCTCGGTGATGGTGGTAATATTCTGGCTTCCAAGGTGGCCGAACTATTATCACCAACACCGAAAATCTAGGATCACCTTCCCCCTGTGGAGGCAACCCCCTGTCTTGGTGTTGGTGCCAATTTCCAGGCCTCCGACCCTAAGGATCCGTAAAAGGGGTTGTCGCCCCCCCTCATCAGCAGCCTGACCCCCTCCCTCAGCAGACTGGTCCAGCTGACGGCTGGCTGGACGGGCTGCTGAGGGTGTGCCTGAAAACTCCCCTTAAGGATCCTTATGGGGGGGTCACCGCCCCTCCCATCAGCAGCCTGAAACCCTCCCTCAGCAGACTGGCCCAGCTAGCTGGACAGTCTGCTGAGGGTATTTCTGAAAATCCCCCTCTAAGGATCCTTCGGGGGGGGTCGCCCCCCCCCCCCTCAGAAGCCTGATCCAGCCAGCCAGCCCGACCCCCCCCCCTCAGCAATGCAACGCCCTAAGAAACCTTGCACCGTTCCCCAGAATGATGTAATGGTGTAATGATGTAAGGGTGTACTGGTGTAATGCTCACACCGTTCTCCAGCATGGTGTAATAATGTCATGGTGTAGAGGTTGGCACAGTCCGCGAAATGGTGTAATGGTGTACAGCAAGTTCGCGTCGTGTCGGCCCTGGCGCTGGTTCCTGACACCGCGGGGATCGTTCAACCTTGACCGATCGGCCGTTTCCGAAACGTCAGACCGTTCAGCATCGACCGATTCTGGGTCGCCAGCGGCGTTCAACGTTGAACGCCAGCGGCTGGGTCGCCGCCGGTCGACCCGACGCGAACCTACCGTAACCGTGTAAACCGTACACCCTTCATTCAAAATGGTGTAATGGTGTAACGGTGTTGATCGTGCACCATCACTGTGTTCAAAGTTGTGGAATAGTGTAATGGTGTAAGCCGTGCACCGTTTTCAAAATGGTGTAATGGTGTGATACACAGCTTTCCAACATGGTGTAATGGTGCAGCGGTGGAATGGTCAGTTAACAAATCCAGATTCCCCCCTAATGCACCGAAGGTCCCAGTGGCGCAGCCCGAATGCGGTCCCGCACCCATTCGGCACACTCCTCACGCGCTTCGTGGCCCCATAGGGAGCTCCACCGAAGGTCCCAGTGGCGCAGCCTGCATGCGGTCCCGCACCCATTTCGGCACAACTCTCACACGCTTCGTGGCCCAAAAAGGAGCTCTACCGAAGGTCCCAGTGGCGCAACCCGCATGCGGTGCCCCACCCATTTCGGCGCACCCTTCACACGCTTCGAGACCCCACAGGGAGCTCCACAGAAGTTCCCAGTGGCTCAGCCCGCATGCGCCAGCCCCACCCTGGGAGCTCCACCGCAGGTCCCAGTGGTGCAGCCCGGATGCTCCCCCCCGCCCATGTCGGCACCCCCCTTACGCGTTTCGGGGCCCCAAAGAAAATTCCACCCCAGTGGCGCAGGCAGCATGCGGAGCCGCACCCATGTCGGCACACCCATCACGCGCTTCATGGCCCCATAGGGAGCTCCAGCCCTCATGCGGTCCCGCACCCATTTCGGCACATCCATCGCAGGCGCTTTGTGGCTCCAAAGGGAGCTCCACCGAGGGTCCCATTGACGCAGCCCGCATGTGTCCGCCCCACCCATTTCAGCACACTCCTCACGCGCTTCGTGGCCCCACAGGGGGCTCATCCGAAGGTCCCAGTGGCGCAGCCCGCATGCGTCCACCCCACTTATTTTAGTACACTCCACACTCGCATCGTGTCCCCATAGGGAGCTCCACCGAAGGTCCCAGTGGCGCAGCCCGCATGCGTCCGCCCCACCGATTTCGGCACATCCCTCACTTATTTGTGGCCCCACAGAGAGCTCCACCGAAGGTCCTAGTGGTGCAGCCCGGCTGCTCCCCCCCGCCCATGTCGGCACCCCCCTTACGCGTTTCGGGGCCCCAGAGAGAATTCCACCCCAGTGGCGCAGCCCGCATGCGGTCCCACACCCATGTCGGCACACCCATCACGCGCTTCGTAGCCCCATAGGGAGCTCCAACGAAGGTCCAAGTGGCGCAGCCCGCATGCGGTCCCGCACGTATGTCGGCACACCCATCACGCGCTTCGTGGCCCCATAGGGAGCTCCAACGAAGGTCCAAGTGGCGCAGCCCGCATGCGGTCCCGCACCTATGTCGGCCCACCCCTCACGCGTTTCGTGGCCCCACAGGGGGCTCCACTCAAGGTCCAATGGCGCAGCCCGCCTGCGCCCGCCCCATTCATGTCCGCATACCCCTCGCACGCTTCGTGGCCTAACGGGGAGCTCCACCGAAGGTCCCAGTGGCACAGCCCGCATGCGTCCGCCCCACCCATGTCGGCACATCCCTCACACATGTCGTGCCCCCATAGGGAGCTCCACCGAAGGTCCCAGTGGCGTAGCCTGGATGCGTTCCCCCGCCCATGTCGGCACACACCTCGCACTTTTCGTGGCCCCATAGGGGGGTCCACCGAAAGCCCCAGAGGCCATGTTCGCACCCGTCCGCCCCACCCATCCTGGCACACTCCTCGCGCGCTTCGTGGCCCCATAGCCAAGCTCCACCGGAGGCGATACTCAGAACGACGGCACTCGGAACTGCATGAGGTTGGTTCCTTCGCCAGGATAATTTTTTGTTGGGCCCCACGGGCCGCACTGCGCGCGTCGCTGAACGTATGATTTCGCAGGGGGGCAGTAGGGCTGAACCACGTCGCCCGAAAGCCAGAGCCCCTCCCAGGCCCTCAAGGGGTCCGTAGCTCGGCGCCTTGGCTGTAGGAGGGGGGGGGAGGGGTCGGCAGCAGCCAGGGTGGAGGAGGAGTGTGGCGGCAGACGGGGGGCGCCGATGACTGGGGAGAGGAGAGGAGGATTGTCGGCTCTGCAAGCGCCTTTCTCTCTGAATGCCAGTTTTTGCCCCCGACGCTCCAGAACCGCTTTACAGCTGGAGGGGAGCGGAGGAGAACAGCAAGAGGGAGGGGTGGACGGTAGGCGGCCTCCCAGGTCGTCGTCGTCGTCGTCGTCGTCGTCGTCGTCGTCGTCGTCGTCGTCGTCGTCGTCGTCGTCGTCGTCGTCGTCGTCGTCGTCCTTCAGGGTAGGCGGCACCGGCCGTATGGCCTTCACAATCCAGGGTATCTCCTTAGAGCTGGCCCCCTTCCACGGCCGCTGTTCGAGGCTTTTCGGAAGGGACCTCCGACCCGACAAGTCTCGGAGAAAACACCTGGCTCTCTTTTCGGGCGCCGGCGGAAAAGAAGCCTCCTATTGGAAAGGAGCTCGGTGGCGAAGAGGAAGAAATGGAGGAGAAGGATGAGGAGCGGTGCAAGCTCAAGGAGCAAGCCTAGCAGGAACCGTGGCAGCGGCAGGAGAGGGCAGGAAACGAGAGGTAGCGAGACGAACAGCTCGGACGAAATGGTTCCGCTGGGCGTATGCAGTGTCCTGAAAATAAGCAATTGTAGTCCCGTGCCTCCCCCTCCACCACCACCACTACCACCACCACCCCAGAAACGGGCAATCTGGCCCAGCCCAACCTCCTACTCGTCCTCCGCCTCCTCCTCCGCCTCCTCCTCCGCCTCCTCCTTCCCCTCCTCCTCCTCCTCCTCCTCCTCCTCCTCCTCGTCCTCGTCATTGTCCTTGTCCTTGTCCTCGTCCTCATCATCATCATCATCATCATCATCATCATCATCATCATCATCATCATCATCACCACCACCACCACCATCATCATCATCATCATCATCATCATCATCATCATCATCATCATCATCATCAGCAGCATCATCATCAGCATCAGCATCAGCATCAGCATCATCATCAGCAGCATCAGCATCATCATCATCATCATCATCATCATCATCATCATCATCATCATCATCATCTTGATCATCATCAGCATCATCAGCAGCAGCATCATCATCCTCATCAGCACCATAATCAGAATCATAATGATCATCAGCAGCAGAAGCAGCGTCATGAGCAGCAGCACCATCATCGTAAGCATCATCATCATCACCACCATCATCATCATCATCAGCAACAGCATCATCTGAAGCATGATTATCATCATCACCATCGTCATCATCATCATCATCGGCATCACCTGCATCATCATCATTATCCTCTTCATCATGATTATCATCAAGCTAATCAGCAGCATCATCAGCAGCAGCATCATCAGCATTAGCAGCAGCAGCAACAGCAACATCATCATCATCATCATCAGCAGCAGCAGCAGCCGCATCATCACCAGCATCATCGTCATCATCAGCAGCAACATAGCATCATCATCATCCTCATCATCCTCATGTTGGTCATCATCGTCATCATCCCCATCATCATCAGCATCGTCAGCATCATCAGCATCATCATCGTCAGCAGCATCATCAGCAGCATCATCATCCTCATCATCACCCTCATCAGCATCAGCATCAACATCAGCGGCAGCATCATCAGCATCATCAGCATCAGCATCGTCATCCTCATCGTCAGCAGCACCACCATCATCAGCATCAGCATCATCATCATATCAGCCAGCGTTGACCCCAAATAGATTAGCGACTCAAATCAAGGAATCAAAAGAGTCAAGCATGCTTGGAATCCGCAACTCAGTAAACAAGCAAGCGCGCAAGCGCGCAAGCAAGCAAGCAAGCAAGCAAGCAAGCAAGCACGCAAGCAAGCAAGCAGACAAGCAAGCAAGCAAGCAGGCATAGGCATAGGAGTCGGCATAGGAGTTAGGGGGAGGCATCGGCGTAGGCATAGCCATAGCCATAGGAAGTAGGGGGGGCATAGGAATTAGGGGGGGGGGGGCAACGGACCAAATAGTAGAGTTTGAGCTAGGACTCCTATAGGGCAAGCATATTTGGAGAATCAGCATAATCATCATCAACATCACCATCATCATTAACAGCATCATCCTCATCATCAGCGGCATCACCATCATAAACAATCAATCTTTTTGAACAAAAATCAGCAGCAGCAGCATCATCATCATCAGCAGCAGCATGATCAGCATCATCAGCATCCTCATCATCAGCATCATCATCATCATCATCATCATCATCATCATCATCATCATCATCATCACCACCATGCTTCTGTTCGCCAGGAGCAAAGATTAGACAGGAATGGGCACCTACGGCAGTGCCGCAGGAATGTTACGAGCTGGCCCCACCACTCCAGAGCGTGGCTGCGTCAACCACATCCACCTTTGCAGAGGAGGAAGAGGCGCAACAGGGAGAGAAGGCGAGGAGGAGGAGGAGGAGGAGGAGGAGGAGGAAGAGAAGGAGAAGGCGAGGAGGAGGAGGAGGAGGAGGAGGAAGAGAAGGAGAAGGCGAGGAGGGAGAGGGAGGAGGAGGAGGCGGAGGAGGAGGAGGCGGAGGAGGAGGAGGCGGAGGAGAGGAGGAGGAGGAGGAAGAGAAGGAGAAGGCGAAAATGGAAGAGGAGGAGGAGGAGGAGGAGGAGGAGGAGGAGGAGGAGGAGGGAGAGGGGACGAGAAGAGACGTGCGAGGCAGAGCGGAGGAGGAGGCTCCGCGCACGACGCGCTCCCTGCGGCGCGTGAGTCTGTGGCCGCGCCAGCGCCGCGCGCGGGGAGCGCGGCGGAAGGCGCTGCGGGCGCCGCGCTCGCCGAGGAGCGGGCCCTTCGCCCGGAGGAGCGCCGAGGGCGCGGAGGGGGAGAGGCGGTCGGCGCCCCCGGCCCGCACTCTGTGCAGCAGCGGGCGGGGGCCGCGGGAGCGCGGAGGGCGGGGGGAGGGGAGGGGTGCAGAGGGCGGGGGGGCGCCCAGCCGGGCGCGCTCGCGCCACCTCCTCCTCCTCCTCCTCCTCCTCCTCCTCTCCTCTCCTCCTCCTCCCCCCCTCCTCCTCCTCCCCCTCCTCCTCCTCCCCCTCCTCCTCCTCCCTCCCTCCCTCACTCCCTCCCTCCCTCCCTCCCTCCCTCCCATCCCTTCTCACAGCGCTCTTTTTCGGCGGCGAGCGAGAGGGGGGAAGTGAGAAGGAGAAGGCCTCCTCAGAAGGCGGCGGGACCTCTCGGACGCCCTGGCGCCTTCTGGGACGCCCTGGCGCCTTCTGGGGGGGCCTCGAAAACTTCTCAGAGTGCCAGGGGGTGTCCGAGCCTTCTGAGAAGGCCCGCCCGTTCCTCGTTTTTCCCCCTCGCTCGCCGCCGACTTTCTCTTCGGCTAGACTTAGGCCCGGCGTGTCCCCCTACAGGGGGGGATCTTCGACGGAAAAAATAAAGTACGCAAAAAGTGCCCCCCAAATGGTCAAAAGATACTCCAAAAACAGTCCCCAGACTTTTTTGTTTTGCCTATTTTCGAACATTCCCCCTGTGGAGGGACAGGCCCGACTCAAGGCTAGACGCAAGAGTGGCCCTGGGCCTCTGGTGCCCGGGCTCTCGGGGGGTACGCGCGAGGGGGCCGAGCCCGAGCGCGGAGGCCGCTGCCGTCGCACCGTGCCCGGCGAACCGGGGGGGGGCCGATGAGCCCGCACACCAAGGTCACTCTGGCGAGGGGTCCAGTAATGCGGGATGACGATTAATAAAAAAATGGAGGGGAACGATTAAAAACATAGTTTCTTGCTATTTCTGCATAATTTTCAGACTGGAGGAGAACGATTAAAAAGAATAGTTTTCCAACCCGCGGCTGGCTTTTTCTAATCGTCATCCCAGGCGCCGCCGCGTGAACACGACCCCCGGTCATTTATTAATCGTCATCCTCCATTAGATGGACAATAGAGTCGAACCCTTGCACATTCGAGGGAGATTCTAAATCACCCCCGCGCCCCCGACATCAATGTCGATCTCAGTAGAGGCGGTGCGCCTCTCTCGGGGGGGAAGCGCGAGGGGGCCGAACCCGAGCGCGCGAGCGGCCGCCGCCGTCGCATCGTGCCCGGCGACTGGGGGGGCCCGATGAGCCCGCACGCCAATCGGGCGTTGGCAGAACTGGGTTTAGTGGAACCTGGTTTAATAATCTGTACCGGGGGCGCCCCCCCGTCCCATTTCCACTAACCGGAAGTGCCGTCACCCGAAGAAGCACCAGCTATGGCAAACCTGGTTTAGTGATTCTGGCCAATTCGAAAGCTCCTTGGCCCTACCACTAACTGGGTCCCCTTACCTGGGGTCCTGGCTATACCCGAAGAAAGGTCGCTCCGGCGAGAGGTCCCTCTGACGTATAGCCGACCTTCATGCCTTTCGGTCGGGCCTGTCCCCCTACAGACGAAAAATAAGAAATACCCGAAAGCACTCAAAAGATGCCCAAACATACTCAAAAAAATAATCCCCAGACAACTTTTTCACCAGTTTTGAATGTTGAGGGCCCTCTGACGTATAGCCGACCTTCCTGCCTCGCTATTGTTCTTCCCTCCCACCGCGGACGCGTGTCATAAAGTCGACCCTGGGCCAGATACGAACATCCCCAAGGAGCATGAGATCCCCCGTCGGCCAAAACACACAGAACATCCTGGGGCACCCTCCCCAGGTACGCACGAGAGCATCCAACAAACACGAAGAACACCAGGGTACCCTCCCCCCGAACCGACCTCGTTCAGTTGCCTCGGTAGCCGGCGGGGGAGGGGCAGAGAGAGGGAGGAGGAGAGATGGGCACCGCCTCGGCGAGGGCCCTCAGGGCCCCACGGGGCCCCACGAAGGCCTTCCGGCGGGCAGCTGCTGGCCGGGAAGAGGCATCGGCCCAGGGCGCGCCGCGCCAGGGCGCGAGAAACGCCGCCGTGGGACCACGCCGGGCTGCGGATGCGCGGGCTGCCGGCTTCCCGACCGCAAGCCCTCCGCCCCGCAGCGCCAGAGGCGGCTGCTGCGGAGAAAAGAGGGGGGGAGGGGGAAGAGGGCGCGTGGAAGCACTGGGCGGGCAGAGGGGAGAGGGGAGAGAGAACGGCAGGGTGGTGGAAGAAGGGGGCCAGCGGGAGGAGGAGGAGGAGGAGGAGGAGGAGGAGGAGGAGGAGGAGGAGGAGGAGGAGGAGGAGGAGGAGGAGGAGGAGGAGGGGAGGAGGAGGAGGAGGAGGGAGGAGGAGGAGGAGGAGGAGGAGGAGGAGGAGGGGAGGAGGGGAGGAGGGGAGGAGGAGGAGGAGGAGGAGGAGGAGGAGGAGGAGGAGGAGGAGGAGGAGGAGGAGGAGGAGGAGGAGGAGGAGGAGGAGGAGGAGGAGGAGGAGGAGGAGGAGGAGGAAGAGGAGGAGGAGGCGGAGGAGGAGGAGGAGGAGGAAGAAGATGTGAGGAGGAAGAGCGGAGGGGAGAGGGCCAGATGCAGGCAAGAATTCAGGACGCGAGGAAGGGAACACGATATGAAGAGAGGCGACAAGAGCCGATAGGGTGAATGAGACGACGACGACGACGACGACGACGACGACGACGACGACGACGACGACGAGGGCGCCGAGCGGCCGCTCGCCCCTGGCGCGAAGAGATCGATATCAAACGGGAACAGATGAACGAAGGAAGAGGCTCACGAACACGGAGAGTAAGAAGGGGGATCTCTGCCAATGACAGGCTCCCGTATGATACTGTTGCACAATTTCGAGAAGGAGTGGCCGTCGCAGCAGGAGTGACAGCAGGGCCAGGGGAGAGAAAGGAGGAGGAGGAGGAGGAGGAGGAGGAGGAGGAGGAGAAGGAGGAGGAGGAGGGGTGCACGAGCACGAGCGATGGTCAAGCTTGTCGGGTCAACCGAGTCAGCGGGCTCCCAGAACATGGGAATCATTGGCCGCACTGCTTGGACTTGGGACTGGAACGCGGTCGGCCCCACCCGGCGAACGGAAGGCGCTCACGCGGGGGGGGGGGGGCAGAAGGTCGCGCACATCGCACCGGCGGGGGCAGAACTTCAGCAACAACTCCCCTGCGCGGCGCCGCGGCGAGAGCACCGTCTGGCCACCTCGCGGGCGGCCGAGTCGAGAACGGAGAGCATGCGCCGCGCCGAAGCAGGGCCGCAACTTCACACGCACAGGCTGCGCGGCGCCGGTGCCACGGCAGCACCTCGGCCGCTCCCGCGCGCCTCGCCGACGCCCTCGGGACGTGCCAGAGGGAGCCCCCGAGACAGCGGGAGGCCCACTCCACCGGGGCTCTCACAGGTCGGCTACACGCAAGAGTGACCCTGGGTAAGAGTGACCTTTGGTGCGCGGCTTTTTGGGGGCCGCGGGGGGACCAAACCTGGGCGCGCATGCCGCTGCTCCTGCTTCGTTTTCAGCCATCTGGGGACCCATCTGTGCCCGCACCAAAGGTCACTCTGGCGAAAGGTCACTCTTACGTCTAGTCGAACGGGGCAGGCCAGGCAAGCGGTGATCAGAAACCGGTCCTCCGCGGGATGGCACGGCGACCCTGCGCGGTGGCTCACGCGGGCCGCCCGCGCGGCACGCCACAGTCGGAGCAAAGGGTGCTCACGCGCGACCTGAACGCTGGCAGCTTGCGCGCCCAGGTCGGCGCAGAGGGCCCCGTGTTTGCTGCGTCGCGCAGGTTGGCCTCTCGGACCCCAGCCCCGGAGGGCGGGGGAGCTCTGGGGCCCTCGGGGACGAGCGGGGCGTCCAAGAGGAGGAGCGGCACTCGTCCACGCCGCCTGTGTTAAGTCGGGCGAGTCCCTCTACAGCAGGAATATTCAAAAATTGTCAAAAAATAGCGTGGGAGCAATATTTGAACTATTTTTGGCCATTTGGGAGGTATTCTTTGAGTGTCTTAAATTTTTCGCCCGAAATCCCCCCGTAGGGGGACACGCCCGGCTTAACCCTGTGCTCTCGCGGGGGGGCGAGGGCGGTGAGGATCAGGGCGCTGGCGAGGAGAACGATGGAGGATGGTGTTGTAAATGCCATGACAATGGACACTCTAACAATCCTATCACTGAGTTGAAGATCTATATAAAATGTGTAAAACATGCTCAAAATGAATCAAACCTGTTTAAATATATTTAAACAGTTTTGGAACATTTTTTTGACATCTGGAAACTATTTGGCAGCCTGCTTCCTCTCCACTAATCGACTTCAACAAGGGTGGTGAGGAACGGGAGGGGGGTGCAGGCGAGACTGGAGACGGGGGTCAGTGGGGGCGTTTCAGGGCGCGGGGCCGGGAGAAAACGGAAATCCCACTCGCTGTCTCTGGGGAACGTCTATAATAGACACATACGATGCGAAATCCGGTCAGAAGGAATGTTGGGGCACCCTCTTCGTCGAGAGTGTAAGCTTCCCAGGGTGCCCAAGGGCTGCTGTGGGCCGCCAGGGCCATCTGGGGATGATAAGAGCCTTCCGTGGAGCACCTGCTGACAGGCCGATGTCTTACTTGAAGTGTCTACTGCACAGGAGGACGCAACTTGAGGGCCGTCGCAGAAGGGAGTGAAAAGGTGAGCACTGCTACGACACCACTGGGGGACGTCAACCCGTGAACTCATCGGTTGACTGGCGATGATGTCGGGGCCTGGTCCGCCGTAGACCACGTGACGACCTTGTCCTCGGAGTTGCAAAGCCTGGCCGACTGGACGTGAATGATCAACACGGCCACGTTTTCGCCCACAATGAAGCCTCGGCTCGACGGGTTGTTCTCCAGGTGGAGAGCCCGGAAGCGCTCCTCCTGATCGGAGTTCTGGGGCTTGTGGACATTGCCGTACAGGGTGATAGAGTATGTGCGATTGAAGACACTACTTTCTTCCTGGCCCCGCACGGTGGGAAAATCGTGGACGAGCAGGGCAACCTGTGGCATCGAGAGCAGGTTCTGGTACTTCAGGGTGTCGCGGCGCGTCGTCATGATGATCACCTCCTCCTCCGGCACGTAGGTGAAGTTCATCAGAGACAGTCGGATGCACGCAAAGAGCGGCCCTGGGCAGGAGCAGTAGCCAGTGCGCGGCTTGCCCGTCGCCGCATGCGGTGCAACAGAGTGGCCTGCGTGCTGGCCCTCCCGGGACCCCCGAGTGGTTGGCAGCAAAAGGACGCCAAACCGTTTGGGCGAGGACCTACAGGGCAGTTTTTTATCGATTGGATGTTTTTTTACATCTGTTTTTACACACGCACACACACACACAAAAAAAAAAAAAAAAAAATGATCCTGGCGAAGGACCCAACCATATGCAATTGTGAAAACTGCAATTGTGAATATCTTCTCGGTGGAGCCCCCTACGGGGCCACGAAACGTACGAGGGGTGTGCCGAAATGGGTGTGCGGGACGCATGCGGGCACACCCACTGGGGCCTTCGGTGGAGCTCTCTATGGGGCCACGAAACGTGTGAGGGGTGTGCCGAAGTGGGTGTGCGGGACGCATGCGGGCACACCCACTGGGACCTTCGGCGGAGCTCCCCATGGGGCCACGGAACGCGTGAGGGGCGTGCCGAAATGGGTGTGGCTGACGCATGCGGGCGCGGGCACTGGGGCCTTCGGCGGAGCTCCCTATGGGGCCACGAAACGTGTGAGGGGTGTGCCGAAATGGGTGTGGCTGACGCATGCGGGCGCGGGCACTGGGGCCTTCGGTGGAGCTCCCTATGGAGCCACGAAACGTGTGAGGGGTGTGCCGAAATGGGTGTGGGTGACGCATGCGGGCGCGGGCACTGGGGCCTTCGGTGGAGCTCCCTATGGAGCCACGAAACGTGTGAGGGGTGTGCCGAAATGGGTGTGGGTGGCGCATGCGGGCGCGGGCACTGGGGCCTTCGGTGGAGCTCCCTATGGAGCCACGAAACGTGTGAGGGGTGTGCCGAAATGGGTGTGGGTGACGCATGCGGGCGCGGGCACTGGGGCCTTCGGTGGAGCTCCCTATGGAGCCACGAAACGTGTGAGGGGTGTGCCGAAATGGGTGTGGTGACGCATGCGGGCGCGGGCACTGGGGCCTTCGGTGGAGCTCCCTATCGTGTGGGGTGTGCCGAAATGGGTGTGGCTGACGCATGCGGGCGCGGGCACTGGGGCCTTCGGTGGAGCTCCCTATGGGGCCACGAAACGTGTGAGGGGTGTGCCGAAATGGGTGTGGGTGACGCATGCGGGCGCGGGCACTGGGGCCTTCGGTGGAGCTCCCTATGGAGCCACGAAACGTGTGAGGGGTGTGCCGAAATGGGTGTGGGTGACGCATGCGGGCGCGGGCACTGGGGCCTTCGGCGGAGCTCCCTATGGAGCCACGAACGTGTGAGGGGTGTGCCGAAATGGGTGTGGTGACGCATGCGGGCGCGGGCACTGGGGCCTTCGGTGGAGCTCCCTATGGAGCCACGAAACGTGTGAGGGGTGTGCCGAAATGGGTGTGGGTGACGCATGCGGGCGCGGGCACTGGGGCCTTCGGTGGAGCTCCCTATGGAGCCACGAAACGTGTGAGGGGTGTGCCGAAATGGGTGTGGGGGACGCATGCGGCCGCGGGCACTGGGGCCTTCGGTGGAGCTCCCTATGGAGCCACGAAACGTGTGAGGGGTGTGCCGAAATGGGTGTGGGTGACGCATGCGGGCGCGGGCACTGGGGCCTTCGGTGGAGCTCCCTATGGAGCCACGAAACGTGTGAGGGGTGTGCCGAAATGGGTGTGGGTGACGCATGCGGGCGCGGGCACTGGGGCCTTCGGTGGAGCTCCCTATGGAGCCACGAAACGTGTGAGGGGTGTGCCGAATTGGGTGTGGGTGACGCATGCGGGCGCGGGCGCTGGGGCCTTCGGTGGAGCTCCTATGGGGCTACGAAACGCTGTACTGGGTGGGTGAAACGCAGGGAAGAGGGGGAGGAGGGAGGGGGCAGCGGGAGGAGGAGGGAACGCGGGGCGCTGTCTCTTCAAAACGAGGACCCAACACCACAGGATGGTTGGGAAAAAAAGACTTGTAGTACATTATTGATGTATGAGTGGATGGATTCGTGAATTCATCGTTGTTTTTAATACTAAGTCCCTGCATGTTTAATACATGATCCGCACGCGGAGCATGTATTAAAAACGGCACTGTAAGTTAGGAAGGCCAAAAAAACATGAGGGATAGGAGGTCTTTCCTGCAGACGTATCGAAGCAAGCCGCCCAGACTTACTACCCCTAATGCAGAGACGGGGACCTCAGTGAGGCTGCGCCTTTATCGTGTTATCAGGGTTAAGTCGGGCGTGTCCCCCTACAGGGGGATCTTCGACGGAAAACAAAAACATACTCCAAAACAATACTCCAAAATGGTCATAAAATGCCCAAAAAATGGTCCCCCGACTATGTTCTGACTATTTGGGGGATATTCCTCCTGTAGGGGGACGGGCCCGACTTACTCTTAGGGCTTGGGGCCCTCCTCGAGGACCGAACGCCGCGCACCACAAGGCCGCGCCAGCGCAGGGCCGCTCCCCGCGCGCAGCCGCGACAGGTGCGGCGCCGCGCTCGCGCTGCCGCCCCCGGCGGCCGAGGCCGTCGACAGGTAGCCCAGGCGCGTGCTCCTCAGCAGCGCCACCACCTTTTGAAGTCGGGCGCGTCCCCCCCTACAAGGGGCTGTTCGACGAAGAACAAAAAGTGGTCAACAAAAATGCCCCGAAGTGGTCTAAAAAAATACTCCAAACATCGACCCCGGGCTATTGTTGGACAATTGTTTGACTATCTTTAGGGTATTTTTCATTTTTCGTCGAAAATCCCCCTGTAGGGGGACAGGCCCGACTTAACTATAGGGGGATGTTCGGCGAAAAATAAAAAAAATACAAAAAATACCCCGAGATGGTCTAACAAGTACTCCAAACGTAGTCCCCGGGCTATTTTTCCATTATTTGGGAATGTTCCCCCTGTAGAGAGAGAGGCCCGACTTAACACCACCTGCGGCGGCAGCGGCGGCCGCACCTCCTCCCAGGTGTACTGCGTGGGCGGCGGCCCGGGGCCCTTCTGCTCCGCCTGATTCAGGAGGCAGCTTCCCCAAACCCCCTCGCGCCATGAGAAAAGCTGAACGGGAGCGTTTTCCGTATCCTCGGCCTCCTGAGGCCCTCACTGGCCCTCGGGACCGTCAAAAAATGACCCAGGATGAAAAACCGGTCCAGGGGAATAGGTCGAGACCTCTGAAGGTCTGCGTTAGGAAATTAGCCTGACGAAGGACCCAACCATAAGCAGCTGCGAATACCGCATTGTGTGTACCGCTTTCGATGGAGCTCCTTATGGGGCCACGAACAGTGTGAGGGGTGTGCCGACTTGGGCACGGCGGTGCCATGCAAAACCTCCCATTAGAGCCTTCGGTGTAAATCCCTTTGGAGCCACGAGCCGTGTGAGGGGTGTGCCGACTTAGGCACGGTGGTGCCATGCGAACTCTCCCATTGGAGCCTTCGGTGGAGCTCCCTATAGGGCCACGAAACGTGTGAGGGGGTGTGCCGAATTGGGCGCGGTGGTGCCATGCGAACCCTCCCACTGGAGCATTCGGCGGAGCTCCCTATAGAGCCACGAACCGTGTGAGGGGTGTGCTGAATTGGGCGCAGTTGCCACTGGAGCCTTCGGTGGATCTCCCTATGGAGCCACGAAACGTGTGAGGGTGCCGAATTGGATGCGGTGGTGCCATACGAAAAATCCCATTGGAGCCTTCGGTGGAGCTCAATATGGGGCCACGAACCGTTCAGGGGCGTGCCGAAGTTTAGGACATGCGGAGGGCAGAGGCACAGATGGGAGGCGGGAGTAGGCGGGATGAGAACGCGAAGCGCTGTCTCTTCAGAACGAAGACCCAACACCACAGGAGGATTGGGAAAAATCATGACGTCGGGGGTCTGGTCTGGGAGGCCTCAGCAAGAACGATCAGGGGCAGGCAAGCCCGACTGGTGGGCCAGTAAGCCCAGCTGGCCCAGAGAACGCCCAGGATTCGGCCATATGAGACCGCATGGAGCCCGATTGCCCAGAAGAAATGAAGCGGGATCCTGCCCAATCAGGCTGGTTATCGGCCGCGGGTATACCAGCGCCGAACCAGCGCCGATGCTAAATTAAACCTCCCAAGAGTGGCACCCTAACCGGTCGGCATGAAGCGGTCCTGAGGAAAGACGGATCCCTGCACCCGCGAAACCTCATCTTCTTAGCTGCCCCGATACGCAACACGCAACACGTGGCGTATCGATACGGAGCTCAACAGGTAGACTGAGAAAACGTAGGCATGACGCGATACGTTCGCCAAAACGCGGCCCAATGCCAACACGCAACGTACTGGCATGGACGCTTTAAGCACGGCACGTGCTGCGTTTCCAAACGGGCGTATCGAGGCAGCTAAGCTCTCCTCAGGGGCACGCTCTTCGTTCTGACCTGTTCCTGTTCGTCCCCAGGGCCGGGGGAGAACCCGGGAAGGCCAGCCAACGGCCACGAAGACATCCACACGGACCGTTTCCTTCAGGGACCCGCTTGCCTCATTCTTAGAAGGCTGAAAATCCACCCCCATAATAATCACCCCGACAAGCGAAGCCGTTTAGTGAACGCACCCATGGAAACAGGGCAGGGCTCCTCGCCCAGGGCCTTTTGTAAACGCCAACTATCTGGTCCGGGTGGTCATTCCTCCCCTGAACGATCCCCAACCGCAAACGTTGTCTAGAGCCGACAGCGGCCGCTGCTGGGCAGGCGATCGTTGCCCCGAGCTGGGCGGCGTCCGGCGTCCGCGGCGACGCCAGCAGCGAGTCCAGCTCAGAATGGGCAGGAACCGCTGTCGGCCGTTGCCGCCGTTCTCTCCGTGCCCGCCTCGACCGTGCCGAGCATAGCGAGCCCGGGAGCCCATTAAAAACACGGCCACATAGGCCTCCACGGACCGTTTCCATCAGGAGCCCCGAGGGGGAGAAGGAGAAAGAGGAGGAGGAGGAGGAGGAGAAGGAGGAGGAGGAGGAAAAGGAGGACGAGGAGGAGAAGGAAAATGCGGGAGGGGGAGGAGAAAGAGGAGAAGGAGGAGGAGGAGGAGCGAGCAAAGACATATGTACATGCACGACGCCCTCCACGGTCCCGCGCGCACGAGTGACCGCGCTCGGACGCAGCCCAGCGCAAGCCGACTGCGTGCGTGTACAGATGTCGTTCTGCCTCACTCCTCTCTGCCCCCAGGCCGCTTGCCCAGGCGACGCTTCCCCCTCGGTCTGCTGGCGGACCCAGGTTCCCGCGCTGTGTCTTGGCCCTTCACCCTGAGTGGCTGCCGCTGCCGCTCCCCAGCTGCACGCCCCGCGTGCTGCTTCGGCTTGGCACTGTCGTAATGCGGGATGACGATTAATACAAAAAATGGGAGAGAACGATGGAAAAAAATAGTTTTCTGCTAATTCTGCACAACTTTCTGACTGGAGGAGAACGATCAAAAAATAGTTTTCCGGCCCGCGGCCGGTTTTTTCCAATCGTCATCTTGGGCGCCGCCGCGTGAACACGACCCCCGGTCATTTATGAATCGTCATCCTCCATTACTGCTTCGTCTCTCCCGTTTCCCCACTTTCCCTCTTTCCCTCTTTCCCTCGCCTGTCCCTGCACGGCTGCCCCCCCGTGAGTGCCGCTGCCGATCCCCTAGGGGTGGGCTGGGCTTCTCCCCGCTGCGTGAGCCGGCGCGTCTTTGCGGGCGCTTGCTCGACCAGCTCTACGCCGCGCCGCCGCACGCGTGGCCGCGCCGCCAAAGAGGTGTGCGTGTGTTGGAGGCGGCTGGGGACTCTGAGCTGGTGGGGGCTCCAGGAAATCGTCCAGGAGGGGGGATGAAGCTGAACCCTCTCAAGATCGGCCCCGGACCCCTCCCGGATCCCGTCCGGTGCAGTGTTTCACTCTGGACCCGTTTTGGACGGCCCCGGGGGCACGACGACGGCCCCCGGAGGCCGCAAGGGGCAAAAAATCTTCCTGAGCCTAGCATCTCGCCCTCCCTTCCTGCTGGCCAGAACCAGCGCTGGGCCACCTGAAGACCCCCGGACGGTTCCAGGGTATATTGCGCGCGGAAATGAATGCTTGACGTCGGCGCTGTTCGCAAAGGCGCGAGCGAGGAACACGAGGGTATGGGACCCCTAGGGTGCCACGGAGGAGCCCCAGATCTGGCCAAGATCGACGCGGGCCCCCCAAAACACCAGTCACGGCGTCCCCAATATAAATATAGCTATATACACCGATATACCTGTGTGAAAATGTAGGACAGACATACATACATACATACCTACATACAAACATACATACATACATACATACATACATACATGCATACATACATACACATACATACACATACATACAGACAGACCGACAGACAGACAGACAAACATACATACATACCTATATATATACATACCTACATGCATACATAAATACATACATGCATACATACATGCATACATACATACACACATACATACATACATACGTAAATGCACATATATACATGATTCACGCTTTACTGCCCATGCCAAAGTGACGACGATGCTCATTACATTTTGCCGGGGCCAAGTGCTTATGACCACTTCAAAAGCTCTGAATCGGGATCGCCTGCTCGGCAGGCGGCACGAGACGCTAGCAGCTCCGCTGCCTCCAAACTGAAGCCCCTAGAGGGAAGAAGAAGAAGGAGGAGAAAGGGGAAGGACGGTGGGGCCGCCTAAAAACTTGAGCAAATATGCATACGGAAACACATGTCGGCATTCAACGTACCGCTAATCATTCAAGAGCGAGCTCTACACATGATTCACGCTTTACTGCCCATGCCAAAATGACGACGATGCTCATTACATTTTGCCGGGGCCAACTGCTTATGACCACTTCAAAAGCTCTGGATCGGGATCGCCTGCTCGGCAGGCGGCACGAGACGCTAGCAGCTCCGCTGCCTCCAAACGGAAGCCCCTACCCACCCCCAAATAGTGCATTGGCCCGCTGGCTGATCGCTTTCGCCAGCACGGTGCAAAGGGCGGGCGGATACGAGCAGGCGCGGGACGTCCAGAAATTTCCCTGGGAGTCCTTACCTCGCAGGGTAATGTGTTTTTTCCCGGAGGCACTACAGCGAGCTTGTGTTCCTGAACATGTGAGCAGAACATCATCTAATTCTGGCAAGTTAAAGGTCAGAAAGATCGTGGCTTTCCGCCACGGCACGTTGTACTGGCAGTAATCCACACGATGGAACTTTGCCTTGTATGCATTAGCCAAATCAAGAAATTGCGGCGTCATCCAGAGCCTGGACGAGGCAGGATTTTCAATCAGCACGAAAAGGTTGGCGGCGACAGCCTCCTCGACCAGGCTTAGGATGTTTCTGAAAATTACATTAGCGCTGTCTATCTTCCTCTGATCGGCGGGAGCGAGAGCAGGCAGGCCAAAAATATGATGGTCACTACGCAGCGGCGGCTGCCCAAGGCCGTCATTCTTTCTGGCCCTCGACCAAGTCTTGCAATCCAGGCCGAAGTGCAGGCCGCACAGTCGACGCTGGCGGATGCGCTGCCAGAAGCCCTCGATCACTGCGGGGACCTCGAGGTCGGCCGCAGCCCCGTCGATGTAGCCCCAGCCCTCGGCAGCAAGCCCGCACTCGCCGACGGCGGCCGCGAGGTGAGCGGACCCGCACATGAGCTCGGCGAAGGGCGGGATCCCTGAGCTGAGACCGGGCGGCGGCCCGAAGCGGCGCGGAGGGCCTTGCTCGGCAGGCCCGCGGGGCCGCTGGCGGGCCGCCTGCGCCGCCCGCGCAGCCCGAGGCTCGTCAACACCAGCCCTTCGAGCTTGCCCAGCGCCTCCCGTGCCCGCCTGAGCAGCGCGGGGGGCAGCGAGGCCTCCTGCTGCTGGACGAGGGCGTGGGCCTCGTAGCGCCTGACGCTCTTGTCGGAGGCCCACCTTCCGCGCTCCTTGATCTCGGGCAGCGAGCGCCGCCGTCGGAGCCGGTCGTGGGAGGGGCCCCCGCGCCGGAGCTGGCACAGCACAAACCTGTTGGGGATGCCCAGGGCGCGGAGCGCGGCGGCCCAGACGTCCCGCAGCTGCAGCGCCGTCAGGTCGAAGAGCGGCCGAGAGGGCAGCCCCGCCTTCAAGCTCTGGAGCGCCTCCCCGAGCCACAGCGCCTCCGTGGAGTCCGGCAGGAGGGACTCGTCGGACAGCCTGACCTTGCTCACCTCGCCGCGGTCGCTGGGGTGCAGGTTCACGGCGAAGAAAGGCGACGACGTCGCGGGCGGCACCAGGTCCTGCCCCAGAAGGCCTTCCGCCTCGGAGGGGCGCAGGTAGGCCAGGAACATGGTGAGCACCATCAGGGCGGCCGCTGGCAGCTTGAGGGTCGTGATCATGACCTGGGCAATCAGAGCAGTCACCACCCAAGGGGTCGGGGGGCGCGTGACTCCTGGGCCGAGCCGCTCCCATCCCTGCAGCGCCCGCGACAGCCGCGGGAGGCGCAGCCCACCGCGCCGGGAAAAGTCGGGGTGCTCCGAGACGAACGCCGCGTAGACCCGCTGGACCGCGCCCTTGTCGAGACCCTCGGCCCAAGCGAAGTTGGCGTGGTTCGTCAGCGCCAGGTCGGCCGCCGCGGGGGTGTCGAGCGAGAGCCCGTTCACGGCGACAAACTGCCTGAGCTCGACCATGCACTCCGCGTAGGTCTTCTGGGTGTCGGGAGCCACGGCGCTGGTCTCCAGGAACGACTGCGAGCCCGCGGGCACCAGCTGGAAGGTCCCTGTGGCCGCCGCCCGCCTCGCCGATCGCTCCTCGCGGGAACTCCCCGCGAAAGGCCGCCCCCGCAGCTGCTCCTTGCGGAGCGCAGCCCGAGCCTGGGCGATTCGGCGCGCGGGCGCGCGGCGCAGCCGCGAGGTCTCCATGCGGGCGCTCCCACCGGCGTGAGCCCTTGTCCGAGTGGTTCAGCTCAGACGGGATCCAGCGATTCTCGAACCGAACGTTGGCTGCGACGGAGTAGGCTGCCTCTCGGCGGCAGCACAGGAGCAGGCCAAAGGCTGAGCACCTGCCCCGAGACAGCGCCAAGACGGTCCCCAGATTGTCCCCGAGCTTCAGGTGCCGCTTGTTGAAGGCCCTCGTGGACCTGAGGATGTGCCTAGAGGCCGCATTGCTGGCCCCCCCCTCCAAGACCGCGATGCTTTCCGATACGTGGAACGGGGCCGCGAACACTTCGGTCCAGGCCTCCTCGCTGAGCACGCTGTGTGGAACCTCGGCGAAGTCCGGATTGAGCTCCCAGGGGTCCTCTGAGCCTAGGGGGCACTCGACGCTCTTGACAGTGTTGACATCCCCGAAGACATTCATGTTGACATAGCCGCGGGGCCCCTCGGAGCCCTCCCTGACGATAGCCTCGCGCGGGTCCCCGTAGGTGTCCTCGTTGGAGCCCTCCCCGAAGATGGCCTCGCACGGGTCCCCGTCCGCGTCCTCGTTGGAGCCCTCCCCGAAGCTGGACGCAAGAGCAGACTTCCTCGCAGACACGGCCGTCGGCACTCGGCACCGCCACGTCTCGCTCACTCTCCCGATGGACGAGACGACGGAGACAGGGAGGTTGGTTGTTGCCACGGCCATCCCGGAAAGGCACGCGTCACTGGCGACAACAGTCGGGCTCCATGGCATTCGCAAGTTACTGAACATGACGCTGAGCAAAGACCTGCACTGGGCAACTTCCGCCGCTGCCGAGGGCCACAGGCGTCTCCTCTCTGTGTAATGCTCTCTGATGAAGTCATAGAGTGCCCTCAAGATGCATAACAATTCTCTCCGAAGCATGATGTGATCAATGACGTGTCCGACGAAACGTTCGATCTCCTTGCCTGTGACCCTCGGCCTCCGCTCAAGCCAAAGACAAGCCTGCCTGAGCCTATCAGTACGCTCTGGGCGTGAGAAGACCATCCCCTGCACCCCGTCGACGAGACGGCCCAAGCTGGAGAAGGTGGACGAGGCTCGTACGACCTCGTGGATCTCAACGCCAAAAGAAGTCCAGCTGGAAATTATATCGTCTAACATATTGTCACACTGGTGCGGGTCTGTCCCCACCACGTTTATATTATCACAATAAGGGAGCAGACACGGCCTACCCTCCCCCAGGGACGGAACTGGACCATGGTCCGTGAGCAGGCGCTCAGGACCCACCGAGGCAGCCCGCAGGCATCGAAAGACGTTGCAGCGCTGCCCCAGCCAGAAGGCCCAGTTCCACCCCATCGGAACCACGGAGAGGAAGGGCCAGACCCAACCCCCGCGCTCCACCTGGGGCGAGTCGACCGCGCTGCACCCCCACTGTGACAACATAGCCTCGGGCACCGGCGGGAGCGAGGAGAACAGTCCGAGCTCCTCCCTCAGACCGAGTGCGTAGAAGTAGTTGCGGATGTCGGCCTGCGCGCAGTACAACGTCTCCTTGAAGCTGCCAGTCTCGTCGACGTCGTCCTGCAGGCAGACCCTGCCGTAGGCCGCCGAGGTGCCCATGCTCTGCGGCGGCGCGTGCTTGAAACGCCTGTTGGGGATGCGGGCGCCCCACACCAAGCGCTGCTGGCCGTTCTTCTTGCCGACAAAGAACGGCGTCACCAAGTCCTTAGGGATGAAGGTAAAGGAGACCATACCCGCGGACACGAGGTCGCTCACGAACTTCACGTAGGCGTCGTCATGCTTCCGCAGGAACTCGTCCATGTAAGGGGTGATGGGGGGCTCGGTCTCCACGATCCTGCCCCACTCATCAGCAGAGCGCAGCATGCGCGCCTCGAAGTGCAGCAGATACTCCCTCCCGACGGGGTCGATCACAGCCTCGACCCGTGGCACCGACGAGCCCACTCTGGGGATGTCTACTCGAGATCTGTCATACCGCACCACCGGACTCTTAGCCTCCTCGCCTGTGTACGAGAGGTTGGTAGCCAGAAGCTCACGAGCGGCCTCACGGCGTGTAAACATGGTGTTGGCTCTTGGGGCAGCCTTCACCTGTGAAAAAATGGCCCGACGGGCCTCCCTCTGAGCAGCATTCGCAGGACCGTGCCGCGGCTGCGGAGGATGAAGTAAGTTGATGCCGTCTATCACCTCATTGCATTCAGCCTGAAGTCGGCGACGACGGGCCAGCCTGCGGCGGACGCACTCCGAAGCCCCTTGCCTCGTGGGCGGCGCCACCTCGACCCTCGGCAGCGGGAAGAGATCTCGCTGGCGGTCTGGCTGAGCGGACAAAACTGCGGCGGGTCGTTCCCGCTCGGGGGCCTGTTGCCGGCTGGAGCGCGGCCCGAAACTCCAGCCTGAGGAAGTCATTGCCCTCCGCCCCCAGCTCCGCCTGGGGGATGCTTGCCGGACTTCCTGAGCTTGGCCTCCTCCTTCGCCTTGCGCTTCTCCTTCTGGATGGCGACCTCGTCCTTGAGGCTCTCCGCGACGTACTTCTGGAACGCTGGTACGACTGAAGCACCATCCTTCCGAGTCTGGAGCCCCATGTACAGGTCGGCCGCCGAGTAGTCAGGGTTCGAGGGCGACCCCCGATGAGCATCCTCGATGAGCTGCAGGCGGCGCGCCAGCAGCTCTGCAGACTGCAAGGCGCCGATGTTGAGCTGGTCCACAGTCAGCATGGACTCCAAGACCCGACATATCATCTCGTGCTCGTGCACCGAGCGGTCGCCCTCGGGGATCCTCGCACCCCTCACCCAGCTCTCATGGTGGGTCACCGCCGAAAGCCCAGCATCGCGCCAGGAGCGCGCGAGGGGCAGAGCGGTGCGGGGCCCCTGCACCATGACTCCACCTTCGGGTTCGTCAGCGACTTGGTTGTCGACCGCCTCGGCGAAAGGCCTCCGCCGCACCCCCTCGTTGTTGAACTTCACGCGCATGACCCTGAGGTCGTCGACCACGTAGCTGTCCAGGTCGCGGCGGGCGACGAGGCGGGCCACGATCTTGCCAGCTGGGAGCTCGACCACCGCGCAGTCACCCACGATGGTCGACCCGTCAGGGAGCGGGTCGGGGAGCTGCTGCCCCCTGGTGTAGCCGTGGTAGTCCTCCGTGGCGACCCAGACCGAGCCAGGCGGAACTGGGGGCGCGGCTGCGCCCGCGCGCCCTACCACGCCCGCGATCCCCGGGCCACGAGCCGCGCCCGCTCCAGCGCCGGGTGCTCCCGCCGCGGCCTGTGGGGCGCCTCCCGCCAGGGCTGGCGCCACCTGCCCGACGCGGCCCCCGACCATGAGCGCACCGTCCCGCTTGAGCTGCTCCATCAAGGCAGCGTCGGGCGGGTTGCGAAACCTGTAGACGCGTCGCGGGTCCACGCCCGCGGGAGTGTCTCCAGGCCGAGCTATCCACCTCACCTCGGCGATATCGTCATTCTGCTGGCTCACGTCCTCAGCATAGTGGTCGCCGTCGTTGGTGTAGTTGGCCACCAGCGACGGCTCCGTCTCGGAAACACCCGTGACCACCCGCTCATGGAAGATCTCGGGCCCCGGAACCTCGTACCTGATCAGCAGCCAGTCCCCTGGGGCGGCCATCTCACGCCTGTCGGAGCGGCGGGCGCCGCCTCACCTGCGCCACCTGCGCCCGCGCCAGCTCGCTCAAGTCCGCGTCCTCCTCGACAGCCGCGCGGCGGCGGCGGCAGCCCCGACGAGCCCGCGAAGCTGTCGCCCCCAGAGCGCCCGTGATGCCGCCGACGGCCACGGAGGCTCCGTCGAAGCCGAGGACGTCGCCCTCGGCCCGCAAGGGGTACCGCAAGGAGTACACGGCGGGGCACGAGAGGTTGACGGGCGGCGGCTG
This sequence comes from Prorocentrum cordatum, assembly GCA_963575745.1. Taxonomy (NCBI): domain Eukaryota; class Dinophyceae; order Prorocentrales; family Prorocentraceae; genus Prorocentrum; species Prorocentrum cordatum. The sequence continues at coordinate 91,956 of CAUYUJ010017525.1, read as the reverse complement.
GGGGCACGCAAGCTGCACCACCGGGGCGGGGCAGCTCAGGTTGGCCACCGGGCAGGGAGGGCACGTAAGGTTGGCCCCCGGACACGTGAGCCTGCAGTCAGGGCAGGCTGGCACCCCGTGCGAGAAGGCGAGGTACTGCGCGAAGAGCTCCGCCCCGCGCCAGAGTCCTGCCTTCAGGTTGGGCCCGACAGGGGCCCCACGCACAGCGGCGGCCGGGCCAGGGAGCATGCGGTGCCCTGGGTCTCTCTCCGCCGCTAAAAAACTTGAGCAGATATGCATACGGAAACACATGTCGGCATTCAACGTACCGCTAATCATTCAAGAGCGAGCTCTACATACATACATACATACATACATACATACATACATACATACATACATACATACATACATACATACATACATACATACATACATACATACATACATACATACATACATACATACATACATACATACATACATATATGCATACATACCTACCTACATACATACATACATACATACATACAGACAGACAGACAGACAGACAGACAGACAGACAGACAGACAGACAGACAGACAGACAGACAGACAGACACACACATACATACATACATACATACATACATACATACGTACGTACGTACGTACATACATACATACATACATACATACATACATACATACATGCATGCATACATACATACATACATGCATACATACATACATACATACATATACACACACATACATACATACATACATACATACATACATACATACCTACCTACCTACCTACCTACCTACCTACATACATACATACATACATGCATGCATGTATGCATGCATACAAACATACATACATACATACATATATACATGCATACATACATGCATACATGCATACATGCATGCATGCATGCATACATGCATGCATGCATGCATGCATATCTACAGACAGACATGGATGCACGCATGCAGGCATAAACCTCTATATAACCATCGCGCGCGCTTCGCGCGCGCTCAGGTTCTAGCCCAGGCCGGGGGGGCGCTGGACGATCTTGGACAGCGCTATCAAGCACAGGCGCGCGACGGCATCTGAGGAGCTTCTGGGGTGTTCCGCATGCTTTGTCAACTGGCTGTTGGAGGCACCTCTTGGGTGCCTCTTGGGGGGGGCGTCTGCGGGTCCCTTGGGGGCATCGGTTCTGTAATCTGAAGCCGTCATTGGCCGTCCTTGCTGCGTGGAGGCCCGACTTGAGGCCACCTGCGGCCAGATTGAGGCAATCCGGAAGCCTCCCGGGGGCCTCCTGGAAGCAGTTTTGACGCATCGAGGGCACTCTTGGGCTATTTTGAAACCTCTTGGACGTCTCCTAGGGGCCTTTTGGGCCCTCGGGAAGCTTTTGGGGTCCTCTTGCGGCCTCATGTGGGCCTTTTGGGGGGAACGCTCTGCTGTTGGGTCGCGTTCCCCGTCTTGGGCCTCTCTTGGGGCTCTTGGGGCCCTCTCGGGCCGTCTTGGGCGCCTCAAGCACCGTCTCGGGGCCCTCGCGGGCCGTCTTGGGGCCCTCTTGGAGGCCTCTTCCTCTATATTGGAGCGGTATTGGAAGCCTCTTGGGCCGTCTTGGAGCATCGGGATGCCAAAAGGCCGAAAAAATTCAAACCCGTCAAAGCCCAATCGTAAAACAATGAGTTGTGCCTCTTGGGGCCACCTTGGGAGATCTCTTGGAACCTCGTCGGCCCTCTTGGGAGCTTCTTGGGGGGCCTCTTGGGACTTCCCGAGAACCTCTCGGGGTAGAAAGCTCGGATTCTCAGTTCGTGTTTCCCTTCTTGGGCCTCTCTTGGGGCCGTCTTGGGGCCCTCTCGGGCCTTCTTGGGCGCCTCAGGCACCGCCTTGGGGCCCTCGTGGGCCGCCCAGGGCCCTCTTGGAAGCCTCTTCGGCTATCTTGGAGCTGTCTTGGAGGCCTCTTCCTCCTCCTCGTCCCCCTCCTCCTCCTCCCACTCCAGCTCTCTCTCCTCCTGATCTTCCTCCTCCCCCTGCAGCGTGTTCCGGAAGGCTCCCGCCGGAACATGCTGTGCACAAGTGCTGTCACTGCTCCCGCCACAGTGCCCTGGGTGGTGGGTCAGAGGCCTCATGGGTGTTGGTTTGGATCTCGTGGTTGGCCTGTCGGGGACGTCGTGAAGGCAGTTTCGCAGCTTCTCGGTAGCCGTTTTGGGACCGTTGTGGGGCCTCCTCGGGGCTGTTTTGTGGCCTCTTTAGGCCTCGTTTGGGCCTCCTGGGTGCCTCTTGGGGGCCTCCTGGGGCCTCTTGGGGGCTCCTTGGGGCCTCCTGGGGCACTCTTCAAGCGGGAGGGTCGAATGTTGGAGTCGTGGTCCCCCTCTTGGGCACATCTTGGGGCTGTCTTGGGACTCTGTTGGGCTGTCTTGGGCGACTCTGGGGCCGTCTTGGGGCCCTCTTGGGCCGTCTTGGGGCGCTCTTGGGGGCCTATTGAGCCGTCTTGGAACGTCGGACAGCCGAAAAGGCTGGAAGGCCAAAATCGTTCGAAAACCTCCGTGAAATTGACGATTTCGGCCTCTTGAAGCGCTGTGGAGAGGCGTCTTGAAGCGTCGTGGAGTGCCTTGGGGGGCCTCTCGGGCCGTCTTGGGCCTATCTTGGGCGTCCTGGAGCGGTCTTTGGGCGACTCGGGGCCCGCTTGGGCCGTCTTGGGAGCCTCTGGATGCCCTCCTGAACTATTTTGGACCTCCCCGGCCGCCCCGTCCTCCCACGGGGGGTCGGAGGCGGCGGCCTCCGAGGCCCAGGACGCGGAAACCCTGTAAAAACAAATTGAAAATGAGCCCCAGTACTCCCATGCCCCCTCGGGGCAGCCGCCTTGGGCGCCCGGGCGTCGTGCACGTCTGCGGCCAGATTGAGGCAATCCGGAAGCCTCCCGGGGGCCTCCTGGAAGCAGTTTTGACGCATCGAGGGCACTCTTGGGCTATTTTGGAACCTCTTGGACGTCTCCTGGGGGCCTTTTGGGCCCTCGGGAAGCTTTTGGGGTCCTCTTGCGGCCTCATGTGGGCCTTTTGGGGGGAACGCTCTGCTGTTGGGTCGCGTTCCCCGTCTTGGGCCTCTCTTGGGGCTCTTGGGGCCCTCTCGGGCCGTCTTGGGCACCTCAAGCACCGTCTCGGGGCCCTCGCGGGCCGTCTTGGGGCCCTCTTGGAGGCCTCTTCCTCTATATTGGAGCGGTATTGGAAGCCTCTTGGGCCGTCTTGGAGCATCGGGATGCCAAAAGGCAGAAAAAATTCAAACCCGTCAAAGCCCAATCGTAAAACAATGAGTTGTGCCTCTTGGGGCCACCTTGGGAGATCTCTTGGAACCTCGTCGGCCCTCTTGGGAGCTTCTTGGGGGGCCTCTTGGGACTTCCCGAGAACCTCTCGGGGTAGAAAGCTCGGATTCTCAGTTCGTGTTTCCCTTCTTGGGCCTCTCTTGGGGCCGTCTTGGGGCCCTCTCGGGCCTTCTTGGGCGCCTCAGGCACCGCCTTGGGGCCCTCGTGGGCCGCCCAGGGCCCTCTTGGAAGCCTCTTCGGCTATCTTGGAGCTGTCTTGGAGGCCTCTTCCTCCTCCTCGTCCCCCTCCTCCTCCTCCCACTCCAGCTCTCTCTCCTCCTGATCTTCCTCCTCCCCCTGCAACGTGTTCCGGAAGGCTCCCGCCGGAACATGCTGTGCACAAGTGCTGTCACTGCTCCCGCCACAGTGCCCTGGGTGGTGGGTCAGAGGCCTCATGGGTGTTGGTTTGGATCTCGTGCTTGGCCTGTCGGGGACGTCGTGAAGGCAGTTTCGCAGCTTCTCGGTAGCCGTTTTGGGACCGTTGTGGGGCCTCCTCGGGGCTGTTTTGTGGCCTCTTTAGGCCTCGTTTGGGCCTCCTGGGTGCCTCTTGGGGGCCTCCTGGGGTATCTTGGGGGCTCCTTGGGGTCTCCTGGGGCACTCTTCAAGCAGGAGGGGCGAGGCCGGGGGCCCCAGGACAGGTGCCTCGACCCCCCATGGCGGGACGGGGGGGGCCTGGAGCCTCCCGGGAGCAGCCCAGGCGGCCCAAGAGTGCCCCAAGAGCGCTCCACGACAGGCCCAGCAGGCTCCAAGAGGCCCAAGAGGGCGCCAAGAGGGCCCCAAGATGCCCAAGATAAGCCCAAGACGGCCAAAGAGGCCCCCAAGACGCTCCAAGAGGCCTCCAAGGCCCCAAGAGGCCAAAATCGTTTATTTTACGAAGGTTTTGGACACATTTTGCCTTTCCCGCCTTTTCAGCTTTGCGACGCTCCACGACGGCTCACAGGCCCCCCGCGGACGCCCCAAGACAGCCCAAGAGGCCTCCAAGAGGGCCTGAAGACGGCTCTGTTGGGCTGTCTTGGGCGACTCTAGGGCCGTCTTGGAGCCCTCTTGGGCCGTCTTGGGGCGCTCTTGGGGGCCTATTGAGCCGTCTTGGAACGTCGGACAGCCGAAAAGGCTGGAAGGCCAAAATCGTTCGAAAACCTCCGTGAAATTGACGATTTCGGCCTCTTGAAGCGCTTAGGAGAAGCGTCTTGAAGCGTCGTGGAGTGCCTTTGGGGGCCTCTCGGGCCGTCTTGGGCCTATCTTGGGCATCCTGGAGCTGTCTTTCGGCGACTCGGGGCCCGCTCGGGCCGCCTTGGGAGCCTCTGGAGGCCGCCCTGGACTATTTTGGACCTCCCCGACCGCCCCGTCCTCCCACGGGGGGTTCTTCGGGGCTGTTTGGGAGCCTCTTGAAGCCTCATTTGGGACTCCTGGGTGCTTCTTGGGGGTCTCCTGGGGCCTCTTGGGGTCCCTTTGGGGCCTCCCGGGGCCCTGTGGAGGCGGGAGGCTCGAACTTCCGGTTCGCAGTTCCCCTCTTGGAGCCCTCTTGGGGCCGTCTTGGGGCTCTCTTCGCCCGTCTTGAGCGCGTTTTGGGCCGTCTTGGGGCCCTCCAGAGCCGTCTTGAGCCCCTCTTGGAGGCCTCTTGGGCTCTCTTGGGGCGTCCGCGGGGGGCCTTTGAGCTGTCGTGGAGCGTCGGAAAGCTGAGAAGGCGGGAAAAGCAAAATGTGTCCAAAACCTTCGTAAAATAAACGATTTCGGCCTCGTGAAGCGCTTTGGAGAGGCGTCTTGAAGCGTCGTGGAGTGCCTTGGGGGGCCTCTCGGGCCGTCTTGAGCCTATCTTGGGCGTCCTGGAGCTGTCTTTCGGCGACTCGGGGCCCGCTTGGGCCGTCTTGGGAGCCTCTGGATGCCCTCCTGGACTATTTTGGACCTCCCCGGCCGCCCCGTCCTCCCATGGGGGGTTGGAGGCGGCGGCCTCCGAGGCCCAGGACGCGGAAACCCTGTAAAAACACAAGGAAAATGAGCCCCCGTCCCGCCATGGGGGGTGGGGGCACCTGTCCTGGGGCCCCCGGCCTCGCCCCCAGGGATACATATATATATATATATATGTATAGAGAGAGAGGTATCTATATATATATATACATACATATATATACATACATACATACATACATACATACATACATACATACATACATGCATGCATGCATGCATGCATGCATACATACATACATACATGCATACATACATACATACATACATACATACATGCATGCATGCATGCATGCGTGCATATATATATATATATATATATATATATATATATATATGTATACATACATACATGCATGCATGCACGCACGCATACCATACATATACAAACACATATGAACTACAAATACATATACATGTAATATACATATACATACACGCATACAAATACAAATACATATACATCTACATATGCAAATGCACATACATATACCTATACATAAACATATACATATACATATACACCTATACATACATATACATATGTACGTATACATATATATATATATATGTGTATATACATACACATATACAACTACAACTACACATGCATATACATATACATATACATATACATGTACATGTACGTGTACATATACATATACCTAATATATATATATATAGAGAGAGAGAGACATATATATATATATATGTATACATATATATACATATGTACATGCATGCGATTTCTCAGCGCGCGCCTCGCAGGGGTTTAGACGCACAAACAGCATCAGCATGTCTGGGCTATGCCAAACCTAAGACCCCTGGCTGGCTCCAGCGCGTATGTCGTTGGCCTCTGGCGTCTGCCCGAGAAGACGAGCCTGGGCGCTCAGGGCCACCAGGCGCGCCGGCTGCGCGGTGCCGGCAGCCGCGGCCCGCGACGCCAGCAGCAGCAGCAGCAGCCCCGCGGCCAGGCCTGGGGAGACCAAGACGGCACCAACACCGCGGGTGGCGAAATGGACGCCCATGTTGGCTCTACATCCCAGTTTTCCCGCGACGTGGCGGCGCCTCAAGACACCAAAATCTCTTCAACATTCGCGCCGAAAGTGGCGACTGCAAGCACAAAAATCTGATCCCGTGGGCCGCGCTTCGCGCGTCGACCAACATTGAAAACTTGCGTCAGAGTTCGAGGAGGGTTGTACTTGGCGGATTCTGGAAACCCTGAACCCAAAACCGTTTTCCATCTTCTCGGGGCGCATGTTTTTACTTCCGCCACCTTCCGCTTGCTTCCGCCAGCGGAGGCGGCCTCGTTTTACTTCCGCCAACCTTCCGCCGCCCTTCCGCCGCCCTCCGCCGAGGAAGAGATGACAACTCCTTCGATCCTCGAAGGCAAAGCCCTTTTTGGAGCGCCCCACTTGTTTCAACAGGCGCATCTTTTGCAGAGAGGAGGGGGCGAAAGGGAAAGGCGCGACGATCATCCTGCAGATCCGCGACGATCCTCATGCCGGCACCGCTGGTTGCCAAATACGCGCCCCAAGAGGCCCCAAGAGGGCCCCAAGGGCTCCCAAGAAGGCCCAGAAGAGCGCCAAGAGGGCCCCAAGAGCTGAGCTGCCGCGATACGCCCGTTTTGAAACGCGCCACGTGCCGTGTTCAAAACGACCGTGCCAACACGCTGCGTGTTGGCTCGGCACGTGTTGGGCCACGTGTTGGCGAATGTATCGCGCCAAACGTACGTTTTCAATCCGCGTGTTGAGCTCCGTGCCTCTTGCGCTACGTGTTGCGTGTTGCGCATCGCGGCAGCTAAGCCTAGGAGGGGCCCAAGAGGGGGAATCTGAGCTGACATGTCGAGCCCTTCCTCCCAAGATGGCTCCAAGAGTCCCCCGAGGCCCCCGAGGCGCCCCCAAGAGGCGCCAGAGGCCCCCGAGGCGCCCCCAAGAGGTCCCAACGAGGCTCCCAAGAAGACCGCAAGGGGCCCTCGAGGCCTGGGGAGATCCAAATGTGCCGACAGCGCAGGTTGCGAAATTCGACGTTGCCCCTGCGGGTCCTCGCAGCGTCGAGCTTCGCGAGAAGATGAAGAGATGAAAATGAACTGGAGGATGGTGAGAAGCATGCGTAAAGGCAGGCATGCTGAGAGGGGCCTCGCGCATGCCGCCCCTTGATTCTCCTGGGGCATGCGAAAGGAGGCATGATCGGCGCTCCCAGGGCCACGGCGGCCTCGATTCGGTACACCCCTCACGCAGCTCCTGCCCCGTGCTCTCCTGGGGCACGAAAAAAATCGAGCGACTTGCGCCTTGCACCTGGGGCACGTCAAAGTACTGCTGATTTGCGTCTCGAGTCCCCTGGGAGATGTAAACATTGAAATGACTGGCCCTGCCATTCCCATCGGGGCCTCCAATCTGCGCACCCCTCACACAGTACGTGCATCACTCAGCTGGCCTTCGAGACGGCACCTTGGAACCTCAATTCGGCACACCCCTTACGAATGTCCTACTCCACACTCGACAGGCACAGGTGAAAATACGAGTGCCCTGCTCTCCGAGAACGTTCGACCCCTCGGGACGCCAACGTGGCCCCTAGAAACAGTATAACGACTGGTGCCGACCCTCGTGGAGGCTGTATCCCTAACACCCACTGACTGCAAAGTCTGCGTGTAAGCTTCCCCCTGGTGGCCCGCTGTGTCTGCTGATCTGCAGGCTCAATGGACGCCCATGTTATGCCCATGTTTGGGGTAAGGCTTCGAGCTGCGCACAGACAGCCCTCCAAGTTCCAAGGTAGTCCTGGCTGGCCTCAAGAGGCCCCCCAAGAGTAGCCCCAGCGTGCCTCAACGGGCCCTCCGGGTAGTCCCGGGACGGTCTCGACACCCTGGCGCCGCCTCCGGAGGCACCCCTTGGGCGCTCCGCGCCCCGAGCTTGAGGTGTTGAGACCGACCCAGGCTACTCGAGGGGCCTGTTGAGGCCAGCTGGGACTACTATCGGGGGGCCTGCTGAGGCCAGCCGGGAGTACCTGTGGGGGGCCGTCGAGCGCATCCCAAAGCCTTACCGCATGTTTTGTCGCCAGCTGCATCTCCTGGAGAGAGGGAGGAGGGGGCGAAGGGGGAAGGCGCGACGATCATCCTGCCGATCCGCTCGTCTGTCCACTACGGTAACGCCCATGTTGGGTCCAGGTTGCAAGACATCGAAACGCACCCCTCTCGCCCCCGCATCTTAAGCTTGATGGGGAAGCGATTGCCTCTCCGCAAGTGTGGGCGTTGACCTCGCAACGAGTTACGATCCCTTCCGGCGCGATCGTCCGCAAACTTTGAGATGTTGGGTGTCGGGGGGCACTTTCAGTACTCTTACGGGCTCGAGTACGGATGGACTACAGCATTGATTTACCCCTACATTGAATCTGTTCATCGAATCTACAAAAGACGCGTCGAATGTTCCGTAGATCTACGGAGCATTCTGCGTAGTTTCCGCAGGCCCGACGGAAAATCAAGTCTGGGGTCAATCAATTCTGTAGTCATCCCGTACTCGACTGGTGGGTGTTGATTTTGCAGACGGCGGTACTGCTGACTTCTCACAGGGGGCACTCTGACCAGGATCTCGAGGCGAATCGCGCGACAAAAGCCTCGCAAGAAGCCCAAAAAGGCGAAGACGGGGAAATGGCAGCGGTACCGTGACCTTCCCCCAGATTCGACGTTGCGAAAAGGTTGCATCATCGCGGAAAGCCACGACCGGCGCTCTGCAGCCGACCCGTATCAGAAGTAAGGACGCGCGATGAGGATGCAAGGGCCTTGGAAGGCCGTGTCGACACTCTGCGAGCTGGGCGCGGCCAGCGAAAGCGGCAGGGGATGGGCTGAAGGGGCAAGGACACAAGGGTACCCTCGGGAAGGCTGCCCATCCCTATTACAGGGTAGTTTTCTGATACATAGGATTTTTGACCATAGAGGATTTTACATACATGATTAATTTATAAATTGATGCATGAATTCATCGTTGTTTCAAATACTAAATCCATGCATTTGTAGCACATGATCCGCACGCGGAGCATGTATTTAAAAACGGCACTGCACCCTTGGGAAGGTTGCCCATCCTCATGATGCGGGTGGACCGTAGATCACGTCTGTCTGCCGCATTCTTCAGGCCAGGCCTCGAGCTGTGGTTGTGCCCCAGGGCCCGAGAGGCTGGGGGAAAGCGCCGGCGCTAAAGATTACGACGCCCGGATCGCAAGGTTGCCCTGCCCTAATAAGGGGGAGGAGGAGGAGGAGGAGGAGGAGGAGGAGGAGGAGGAGGAGGAGGAGGAGGAGGAGGGGGAGGAGGAGGAGGAGGAGAAGGAGGAGGAGGAGGAGAAGGAGGAGGAGGAGAAGGAGGAGGAGGAGGAGGAGGGGGCCATAACTGCTCTCGTGGGGCGGATGGTGCCTGCTGGGCCACTGGAGGCTCGGGGGGTGCAGCAGCCAAGAGGCTCGGGGGGTACAGCAGCCAAGAGGACGACAGCACGCCGTCGAGGGGAAGCCATCGCCAAGCGGATGCTGCTGCTGCAGAACACACGATGCCGTCCGACAGAAACGAGAGAAGGGCACGCTGACGCGCTCCCAATGGCAGCGTGTCCTGAGTACGATGACGATGACGTCAACAATGAAGATGACGATGACGATGACGACGACGATGACGATGGTAACGATGGCAACGATGATAACGATGACAACGGTGATAACGATGATAACGGTGATAACGGTGATAACAATGAGGATGACGATGAGATTGACGATACAAATAATGATGACCAGAACGCGCTCCCAGCGGCAGCATGTCAGTGATGCTCTCTGAGGGGCAACGAGAAGGGTAGGACCAGCTAAGGGGGGAAGCATCGACCTGGAATCGGCAATAGGCCCCCGAGAGACCCTCGATGGTTTTTTGCCTTGTCGCCATTTCGTCTCCGCTCCAATGCGTCACTAGCCACGGGGCCTCAACCGCCACCCCCCCCACAGCTCCGGAACCAGGTACTGCGAGGGCTTTGGTTTTGGCCGCACACTGTCCGTGGGCCACGACCAGATGATGAATGCCGCGCCACCTCCCCAGTGGCACAGCGGCCAGGGCCCCCGATAGACCCTCGATGGTGAAACAGCACGGTCCTGGGCAGGGTGGGGCCATCAGACACCCATTGGCGATCAGTGGGCGAAGGGGGTTCGATGCGTCCCGCCCTGAGCCTACCCCCAATCGTTGCCCCTGACACTCTCCCTCCCTGCTGGGGAGGAGGCGGAAGAGGAGGAGGAGGAGGAGGAGGAGGAGGAGGAGGAGGAGGAGGAGAGGGAGGAGGAG
>CAUYUJ010017525.1:25000-81250 GCA_963575745.1 Prorocentrum cordatum | reverse complement strand
AGGGGGGGTGAGGGTGAGGGAGGGCGAGGCGGGGATGGGGACGGAAGAGGGGATAAGGAGGGGGGCCCTTTGCACCGCTGCTTTGGAGGAGCGGAGGGTCTGAACATTGGGAGGCGTCTTCGGAAGGGGCACCTGTCCTGGGGCGGGGAAGAAGAGAGGGAGAGGGGGCAGGGGGGAGGGAGGAGGAGGGGGCGAGTGAATGAACGCCTGAAGCGCGCGTGCTCCACTGGGGGCATGGCGTGGATGCCGCAAGAGCTGATGGGTCAGGGAGGGAGGGGAGGAAGAGCAGAGAGAGGGAGGAGGGCTGGGGGGAAGAGGAGGAGGAGGCAGAGTGAGGAAGGAAGAAAGGAAGGAAAAGAGTAATGAACATACCTAAGGCTAGAGTGCCGAAACAACGAAGGACACAATGCAAGGGCGATTGGCGAAACTTGTACAGCCGCCCGATAACCATGCACAGGTTTCGCCAAACGCCGTTGTATCCTTCGCTGCTTCGGCTCCCCCGCGACGAAAGACCGTTTGACTGTGCGTTATCCAGGCGTCACCCGACGCATCGTGGACGCAACACCGACGTGTCCTCCTCCTCCTCCTCCTCCTCCTCCTCCTCCTCCTGCCTCCTCGTGGCAAAGCCCTCAAACCTCATGCAAATTAAACAAAACAGCGAGTACGCACGGAGCGCTCCGGAGCTCCCAGGATCGGCCGTGGTGCCGGAGCGCCGAGAAACGACTATGCAATTGCACATGCTGCCTGAGGGGAGGGGGGGTGAGGGTGAGGGAGGGCGAGGGGGGATGGGACGGAAGGAGGGGGATAAGGAGGGGGGCCCTTTGCACCGCTGCTTTGGAGGAGCGGAGGGTCTGACATTGGGAGGCGTCTTCGGAAGGGGCACCTGTCCTGGGGCGGGGAAGAAGAGAGGGAGAGGGGGCAGGGGGGAGGGAGGAGGAGGGGGCGAGTGAATGAACGCCTGAAGCGCGCGTGCTCCACTGGGGGCATGGCGTGGATGCCGCAAGAGCTGATGGGTCAGGAGGGAGGGGAGGAAGAGCAGAGAGAGGGAGGAGGGCTGGGGGGAAGAGGAGGAGGAGGCAGAGTGAGGAAGGAAGAAGGAAGGAAAGAGTTAATGAACATACCTAAGGCTAGAGTGCCGAAACAACGAAGGACACAATGCAAGGGCGATTGGCGAAACTTGTACAGCCGCCCGATAACCATGCACAGGTTTCGCCAAACGCCGTTGTATCCTTCGCTGCTTCGGCTCCCCCGCGACGAAAGACCGTTTGACTGTGCGTTATCCAGGCGTCACCCGACGCATCGTGGACGCAACACCGACGTGTCCTCCTCCTCCTCCTCCTCCTCCTCCTCCTCCTCCTGCCTCCTCGTGGCAAAGCCCTCAAACCTCATGCAAATTAAACAAAACAGCGAGTACGCACGGAGCGCTCCGGAGCTCCCAGGATCGGCCGTGGTGCCGGAGCGCCGAGAAACGACTATGCAATTGCACATGCTGCCTGAGGGGAGGGGGGGTGAGGGTGAGGGAGGGCGAGGGGGGATGGGGACGGAAGGAGGGGGATAAGGAGGGGGGCCCTTTGCACCGCTGCTTTGGAGGAGCGGAGGGTCTGAACATTGGGAGGCGTCTTCGGAAGGGGCACCTGTCCTGGGGCGGGGAAGAAGAGAGGGAGAGGGGGCAGGGGGGAGGGAGGAGGAGGGGGCGAGTGAATGAACGCCTGAAGCGCGCGTGCTCCACTGGGGGCATGGCGTGGATGCCGCAAGAACTGATGGGTCAGGGAGGGAGGGGAGGAAGAGCAGAGAGAGGGAGGAGGGCTGGGGGGAAGAGGAGGAGGAGGCAGAGTGAGGAAGGAAGAAAGGAAGGAAAAGAGTAATGAACATACCTAAGGCTAGAGTGCCGAAACAACGAAGGACACAATGCAAGGGCGATTGGCGAAACTTGTACAGCCGCCCGATAACCATGCACAGGTTTCGCCAAACGCCGTTGTATCCTTCGCTGCTTCGGCTCCCCCGCGACGAAAGACCGTTTGACTGACTGTGCGTTATCCAGGCGTCACCCGACGCATCGTGGACGCAACACCGACGTGTCCTCCTCCTCCTCCTCCTCCTCCTCCTCCTGCCTCCTCGTGGCAAAGCCCTCAAACCTCATGCAAATTAAACAAAACAGCGAGTACGCACGGAGCGCTCCGGAGCTCCCAGGATCGGCCGTGGTGCCGGAGCGCCGAGAAACGACTATGCAATTGCACATGCTGCCTGAGGGGAGGGGGGGTGAGGGTGAGGGAGGGCGAGGGGGGATGGGGACGGAAGGAGGGGGATAAGGAGGGGGGCCCTTTGCACCGCTGCTTTGGAGGAGCGGAGGGTCTGAACATTGGGAGGCGTCTTCGGAAGGGGCACCTGTCCTGGGGCGGGGAAGAAGAGAGGGAGAGGGGGCAGGGGGGAGGGAGGAGGAGGGGGCGAGTGAATGAACGCCTGAAGCGCGCGTGCTCCACTGGGGGCATGGCGTGGATGCCGCAAGAGCTGATGGGTCAGGGATTTTTGACAGGACCTCGGGATGAATAAACAAGGCGCAAGCTCCCGCAAACAAGCACCTCGACTGTAAGGGACTGCCGCCTCAGGCTACCTCCTTTGAGGTCCGCGGCGGCAGTCAGTCGTTGCCCTCGGGTGCGGTTGGGGAGCGGAGAGCTGGCAGCCGCAGCGCGAGCCTCTAAGAGGCGGAGCGCTTCCGAGACACACGACAAAACACAGCAGCTCGGGCACCCCACCAGCGGGCCACGGCTGCACGTAACAAAACACCTGCAATTGAAAGAAACCAGCGAAGAGAGGGCCAGGCCCAGGCAGCCTGGCCTCTGCGACGCCGCAACACGAGCCACGGTCGGGGCCGCCCAAAGACAGCCCCCGTGCTCGGAGGGAAATCAACACGGACGTGGATGCCATGCGCCTTCCCCCAGAGCGGGGTGCCTGACGCGCGTGCCGAGCGACCGAGAGAGCGCACACACAACGGACGCGCATGATCATGAGAAAGAATAAAAGTTCGGCAGCACAGAAACAACGAGCAGAAAATAATTGGGCGACGCCAGGGCGACAGCCAGGAAAAACTTCAGGTGTACCTAACCTTGAAGGCGGACGCCTGGACGGCCCCTGAGCTGCCCCAGGTGTGGGCCCATCTCGCACCCTGAGCCAGTGCCCCCATGGCGGGCCCTCCAGGCGCGGCCAAAGACCAACTGGGCAGAGCGATCAAGGACCCGCCGCCTTCCGCTCCAACGAAAGGGACACAGACTAGCAGGGCGGCGAGATAAAACACATGTAAGTGAAAGATTCCAGCGAAGAGATGGCCAGGCCCTGGCAGCCTGGCCTCTGCGACGCCACTACGCGAGCCACGGTCGGGGCCGCCCAAAGACCGCCCCCGTGCTCGGAAGAAAAACAACACGGACGTGTGTGCCATGTGCCTTCCCCCAGAGCGGGGTGCCTGACACGCGCGCCGAGTGACCACGGGAGCGCACGCACCACGGACGCGCATGATCACGAGAAATTTTGAAAGAAGAAACGACCGCCCGCACAAGGACGCCGAGACTCGCAATCCCTGGTGCAGCGAGCGCCAGGACGACCGCCAGCATCGCCCCAGATGTGGGGCATGCATGAAAAAAACACTCGGCAACACTGAAACAACGAGCAGAAAATAATTGGGCGACGCCAGGACGACAGCCAGGAAAGCCCCAGGTGTACCTAACCTTGAAGGCGGACGCCTGGACGGCCCCTGAACTGCCCCGGGTGTGGGCCCATCTCGCACCCTGAGCCAGTGCCCCCATGGCGGGCCCTCCAGGTGCGGCCAAAGACCTACTGGGCAGAGCGAACAAAGACCCGCCGCCTTCCGCTCCAACGAAAGGGACACAGACTAGCAAGGCGGCAAAATAAAACAAGGTTGACGCCTCGGGCCTAGCAGGTACATAAACGTGCCTGCTAGGCCGCCCCCGTCAGTCTGAGCTGTCAGAGTCCTCCCCGCGATGCGGCAGAACGCTCACCATCTCTCCCACAGGCGAAGTGTGCGAGGTGGCGAACACCCTGCGAACCCTCGACGCCTGTGCGTCCTTCACCACGTCTGAGGGCCATCTGTAACTAGGAAAGATCTTCTTGCCTATCCTGGCCAGGTTCTGAAGGCCCTTACGTGTTGCAGGCTCGCATTGAGTCAATAAGCTTATCGGGGCGACCGTCGCCGCGCGGCCGCAAGTCGCACAAAAATAAAGCGGGTGCCGCGGCCAGAAACGGAGGGCATGAGACTCGCGAAGCTGTTTCCCGCCCAACGTCGCCCCTCCCCCCACCGCCCGAAACCCATCGATAACCGAGTCCGTGGACCCAGGGTCCGCCGACGGATCGACCAAGCACCCCGTCGCGCATGCCTCCAGAATGTCTTTCTGGTTAACGATGCAGTGGCATAGGCTACGCACAAATGTATGAGAGGCCTGGCGCACGAAACAACGTTGGCTCGCAAGCGTAGCCTTCGTAAGGGCCGCCTCAGACGAGGCAGTGCTGGGGCTGACTTGGGCCTCACGGGGGCAGATGGAGAGCTCCTGACGAAGCCGCTGAGGAAGGATTTTGGCCGCCAATTTGCAAACCGCGTTCGCGACCCTAATGCAGAAGGTCAAAGCCTCCTGCTCCTCGTCCGCGGCCGCAGGGTGCAGGTTGGCCCCTGCTTTCGCCGCCAGGTCCGCCGCGTGATTGCCCAAACGGCGTCACCTCTCGTCAGGCTCGGCCCCCTCCCCGTGAGGGTCGAGGTGAGCCTTCACCTTCGAAACAGCACTGATCCGCGGGGCACCGATGTTAAAAAGCAGCATGAGGCCAGCGTAAGGCCTCTTGTAAGAAGCCTGCAACTCAAAGGGCAAAATCCACCACGTTTGTGCAGTCACTAAAACCAGACGACGGACCCGTGAATTCGATCCCCGCTCTGGCCAGGGCCGCGAACTCTCCGCATTGGGGGGTCTGAAGGAACGGCGCATACACGGGGGCGTAAATCGCGCACCGTTCGCGGCCAGCGTCGTCGACTAAAACAAGACCATGCCCCGCCCTCGAGAGCTCAACGACTTGGTGCCTGAAACAGCACCCGTCAACGAATATAAAGCCTCTGAAACTGCCATCGTCGGAGGAGGATCCGTGCCAGACCTGGGCCGCCTGGGCCCCAGCGCTCTCGCCAGCGGGCCTCGGGAAAACGCCCCCAAGGTGGGGAAACAAACCTTTCCCGAAAAGAAAGTCGGTGAGGGGGCCAGACGGGTCCGCCGCGTCAGCGGCCTCCAGAATGTCACGGTCTATCAACTCCGATCGCATCGAATCGAGAGCAGGGCGCCGCCAGAGCCTGTGAAAAGGCGTGTCATCGTGCTGCCCGCACATCGCACAGCGATCGCCCGACAGCATGTAACCCGCTGTTATCGCTTTGCTGTTGGTCCAGAGAGCATCGCACGTAAGGCTCCAGATGCACCCTTTCTCGAGAGCCGAATATCGTTTCGATCGGAGCTGGTTGCGGACGATGTCGTAACACAAGCGATCACATGGCAGGTGAAGCTTAGCACAGGGCTCGCGTTCGTGCTGTCGAATCACAGCGGCCCTGAAGAAATTCTTGAGCAGCGCGGGCGGGACCGTCGTCAGTTGGATTTCATCGCCGAAGTCCGAGATCCACGTCACGAAATTCGGCATCTTCCATTCTATCCGAGCTGACGAGAGTCTCATAGCTGACAACGGTCCGCACACCTGACGCCAGGTGGGCATCTTACTGTGAAACACCTGCTCCCAGGCTTGCCCCAGCACAGGAAGCGACAAACCAAACGCGTAGGAGTGGGTCTGGGAAGCCCACACCTCTTTACTGTATCTGATGATGGGGGACACGGCGGCGATCCAAGTAGGGTCCTTGTTGAGGAGAAGGGTGGAGGTGAGCGAGCGTCCCCCAGCCCTGGGACGCAGAACTTGCCCCGCTTCCCTACGAATTTTGCCGAGCTCGAAATCAGAGATTCCATGGGCCTCCGCGCCGTAGAGGACCCCAGGGAGGGCGCCAGACACCCAAATTCTCGTGCTGAATTTCGCCGGGCTGCAGGACATGCGGACCAGCTTGTTGGTGGTGGCTTTGAGATGGGACACCCTGATGTAAAACATTTGGGGCTTCTTTTGGCGGCCCTCCCGGGCCTGCCAGCGGCATCGTCGATGCCCAGGTTGACAGCGCTATCCGTGGGACTGCCCGCGAGCGGCCCTAAAAAATCAATCAGCTGCTTCTTGACCTCTTTGCTGGAAGTCGCGAACGCGGCCTTGTCGCGCGATATGTCACATCCCATTTCCGCTACTATGGCCTTGTGCAGGCTAGAAGAGGCCACCTTCAAATTGCTGACCACCTGAGCAACAGTGCCTGTGCTTGAGACTCCACTATCATCAATGTATTGGTCGAGCTGCGTGCGGGGGGGGGAACTCGATGTTGTCGAAACTCTCGATACCGCAAACCTTGACGTACGACGCGGCGACACTGCAGCCCGCGATGACCCCCCTCACCGCGTAGAAAGGCCCCGACACGTAGTTGCCCATACACATATAACCTAGCTCCGCGGTGCGCCGCAATCGACAGCCTATACAGCACGGGAGGAAACTGAAAACGCTGACAGTGTAGCTCCAACCGTTCCAGAGAGATGCCTTCCTAGAACTTCGTCATATCCCAGAGCAAAGTCCCCGAACATACCCCTTTGGAGTTGGCGGTCTCAGATTTCAGCATCTGCCTCCAGACCACGTCCGTGGCGGAGGCGAACGACTGGCCAGCCCAATAGGGCCGAGAGAAAGCGACCTCCCACTGTTGGGCGTAAATACGGCGGCATCTTCCCCACAGGCGGTAGATGGAGCAGAATAACCCGATCGGCCCCCAGTCTCCGTTGGGCTTCATGAGTAAAATCACCTGGGCGAGTTGGACTTGCAACGGGGGGCGCGATATGGACTCCATTATACTGATCACCATGGAAGCCACTTGCATACACTGGTCCGACATCCACGAGTAGTGTCTCATATGGAATCCGTCCATCGCGCACGCCGTTCGGGTCGGGTATTTCCTAGAGACCTCTCTCAAGAAATCAACTTCGAGCGGCGGAAGGGGCCCCGAAACAGGCATGTGATCCCTAACGTCAGGCCTGGATTCGGCCTCCCAGATTTTGGAGAAAAGCGACGCTTGGTTCTTGAGGAGGGCCAGGGGGTCCGAAATCACGATCCCCGCCGAGGACAGGGTGGTGGGCGCCTTCCAGCCCGCCACGGGCTTTCTGGCCAGATGCGCGTTGCGACCCCCTTTTTTGATGTTCTTTAGCAGCCGCTCCTTCCAGGATCTAGAAGCCTGGCACCTGGCACTGTTCTGCTCCGCCTCCAGCGCCTGACTCAATTCAGAGAGCAAATCGACATCGAGGGCCTCGCCAGCCTCGTCAACCTCTGTACAGCGGGGGTCGACGTAGCCGACGGCGCAGGGCGTGCCCTGCCTAGACATGGCGTCGACTCTGGCAGTCGCGCCGTTCCTGACATCATTTTCACTGGGAGCCGGCAAAAGGTGGGGGCGAGAAAGGCCAACCCTCTGTTGGCATCTGAGAAGCAGCTCAGAGTGCGGGCTCAAAAATTTAACAAGATCCCCAGGAGGGTCACCGATCAAACGAGCGCGCTGTTAGGCCTCTGGGGAACCAAACTTGGTACTTCTCCACTGTCGGAAAGTGCTCGAAAGCCATTTTATCCCGAAAAGCTCAGGGTGCTTGCGCCTCTGGGCGGAATCCCGAAACGCAGGGGCCCGTTTCAGCTTAGGCTTGCGCCCGCGCGCTCCGTACCTAGGTAACTTAGAATGAGCAGCCTCGGCCGCCTCATGCTCAGCCAAATTCCCCCAGAGGCGGTAGAGCCGAGACAGTTGTTCCTGGAAGCCCTCGGAGGAGGCCCCAGGAACCAGCTCACTCAGGATTTTGCCCCCCATCCCGAGGGCACGCTTCCAGGAAGGATGGGGCGCTCAGAGGGGATGGGGGGGGGGGTTGTCGAACACCGAAGCCTGCAGAGAAGCCGCGCGCTCGCGCAGCTCGAGCTGGGCAGGCAAATGCGGCGTGATGTTCGAACTTCTTGGGGCCGAGACATCCTTGACAGCCTTGGCGAGGCCCTTCGAGGCCACGAAAAAATCAATCAACTTCATCCCGCCCGTGGTGGAGCAGGTGCCGTCGCATGACGGAGAGATGATCTGTCCCGATAAACGTTCAGGGAAACCGCTGTCCATGATTTTCCAGGGCTCACATTGAAATCTCCCCCCACCAACATTCCAGACGCGTGGGTGTCCTGGAGGCTGCCGACAGCGCCCAAGATATCCAAGTTGCGATTGGTGAGGCCCTCGGAGCAGCGCAAGTGCACCGAGACTAAGAGAACCTGAAGAGCTTCACCCCCAGGAAGATGAATAATGCCCGCGACCGCGCTGGACGGGACAACTTCTGAGTTGAAGTTGGGCAAGGGGGGCGCGCCGAGGAGCCCGCGTCCGAGCACAGCAACACCGCCTGAGCTTCCCTCGCCCTCGCCTGGAAGAGCAGGAAAGAAAATCCCCTTCCAACCGTTGCGCAGGCACCAGGCCTCAGCAACTTTACAGGACTCACTGGACACCAGATGGCGCTCTTGGATGGCCACGGCGTGGGCCTGGGCCCCCAGGAGCCATTCCTTGCGCGAGCCCCGCGACGTGGCGTCACAGGTTTCAAATTTCAAACAGAACTGATCCATGGGCGGGGAGTCGGGCACCTGGAAGAATTCAAAATGGGACCCGGCGCCAACCCGAGCAGCAACTAAACTGCCGCTGATCTCGAAATCTCGGCCTGCAGGAGGCCCGCCCTTGGAATGCGAGAGCTTTGGAAAGGAGTTCTGGGACGTATGGCCCCCCGCCGCCTCCTCCTCCAGAGGAGCAATCTGCCTGCCACTGGGCGGCGGGGGGCTGAACATTGCCCTGTCCAGGCGGGGCGTGCCTCGCCTGCGCCAACGAGCTGCCTGAGCCGAAGAGCGGCAAGGCCCTGGGAACAGAAAAGACTCATAGCCCCCATGGGGGAAAACCATGAAAGGGCCAGGACACATCCAGGAAGACCTCACAGCCCCAGATGAGGCGCCGAGGTCCAGGTGCCCAGGATGTCGAGGTTCCTCCAGGGGGGGGCCGCCTCAGAAGCCTTGCCAGCGATCCTACCAGCCCTCGCCATCGCACTCGGCCTTGATGGGGTAGACGCCGCCGCCGTCCGACCCGATGCTGTCGGTGTAGTAGCCGTCGAAGTAGCCGCCTCCGCGCCAGTTGGAGCCGAACCGTCGTCGGACTGCTCCCCAGCACCTTGGGCACGCGGAGCCGCGTCACCACCAGCGACACCTTGACCCTGTTCTCCTGTGCGACGCTTCTTGGCTGCCATTATCGATGCCAACTGCTTGTGTTCAGCTTTGAGCTCGTCGACCTTGGCCTTCGCCTCTGCGAACAAATTCATAGCCATGTCCGCGATGCCAGTCTTGAAAAGGTCCACTCGCGTCGATAATTGCTGAAGCTCATCAGGCGAGGGTGATTCCTCGTCCTCAACGATCTTGAAGCAATCTCCCACGTCGAGGTCGAAGGCCGCCGAGAAGCGCTGCTCGTCCAGCAAGTCTTCGAGGCTGAGCTTGTTTCCTGGGGCGACTGCAGACTGCGATTGACCGTCTGGGAGCTGATTGTGCAGCTGACGCACCAGGCCGCTGTGCTCTGCCTCTGCGGCTTCCAGATCCGCTTTGAGCTGCAGCACGTGCGACTTTTGTGCTGCCAGCTGCTGTTCAAGCTGCTCGAAGCGGTCCACGGCACTGTTGAGTTTCTTCTCCACTGCACGAGCCTGCTGGTGTGCGCGGTTGAGCTTCGACTGCAAGGGGACCTGGTGCTGCTCTGGCGCCTGGAGCGCCTGAGCCGCTGTCCTGTAACCTCGAGCACCGTGGAGATCGCCTGCCTTCTCGCACAAAGCGGCATCTGCAGATATTCCTCCACAGAGAGCTTTGAAGACGGAGCAGACGCCGTAGTGTTCGAGCCTCCTTCGACACCCGAGCCCTTGCCGCTGGCACCTTTGCCTCCGCCGACCTGAGTGCCCTTGAAGAACTCGAGGGGCGACTTCCCCGAAGCCCATGCGCCACTGAGGTATGTAGACTCCGACCTGAGGCCGCCACAATGTTTGCAGTAGTAGAAGCGGTGCTCGTTGCGGCGACATCCACACAGCAAACATTCCCAACGGGAAGGAGCATAATGATGAGCGCCGCCACCACCATCACCACCATGGTCTTGAGGGCCAGGGACGAGCGGGGGCCAGACCTTGGGATCGCGGGGCCTCGGCGGGCGGACAGCGCCTTTGCCTGTCCCGCCTCCATCTGGCGGATGGGGCTGCGACCAACTGCGGTGCCACGGCGCCCAAGAGACCACACCTTTTCCTCATCCGCCCTTCCTCGCCATGGCCTGGCCGAAGGGATAATCGTGAACGCGTGCGGGTTGAGATCCCGCGAACTGAATGAGGAACCAGAACGAGCCAATCTGGCTCGCAGCAGCTATATGCCGTTGTGAAGAGAAGCTGCTGCAAGCGCAGGCACAACGCCTGAGCCACAACGGCTGAGCTGATGGGTCAGGGAGGGAGGGGAGGAAGAGCAGAGAGAGGGAGGAGGGCTGGGGGGAAGAGGAGGAGGAGGCAGATTGAGGAAGGAAGAAAGGAAGTAAAGGAGTACTGAACATACCTAAGGCTAGAGTGCCGAAGCAACGACGGACACAATGCAAGGGCGATTAGCGAAACTTGTGCAGCCGCCCGATAACTATGCACAGGCTTCGCCAGACGCCGTTGTATCCTTCGCTGCTTCGGTTCCCCCGCGACGAAAGACCGTTTGACTGTGCGTTATCCTGGCGTCACCCGACGCATCGTCGACGCAACACCGACGTGTCCTCGGTCGCAGAGCCCAAACTGTTCCAGGGCAGCGAGAGGAGCGGACGCTCCCTGTGGGTGCTCAGCGAATCACCGAACGGGCCCACTCGGCCCCCTTCTGCGCCACTCCCCCTCGAGGCCGCCCGCCCCTGAGGAGACGCGGGAGGAACAGACCGAGGGATCGGCGGCCAGCCCGGGGGGAAGTGAGGAGTAAGCCTTCTCGGAAGCATCGGAAGTCCACCGGCCTTCTGAAAAGTCTCCAAAGCCTTCCCCGAAGGCGCAGAAGACCTCTCAGAAGGCGGGAGGGCTTACGAGACGCCGCCCCGCCCTCCCAGAAGGCCTTCCTCTTCTTCTTCTTTTTCTTCTTCTTCTTCTTCTTCTTCTCACGTCCCCTCCCTCGCTCGCCGCCGGTAGGAGGATGCGAGAGCGCAGGGCAAACAATTTGGGGTGCGGGAGCTGAACAGCATTCTCCCCGCCCTGTTTCCTCCTCCTGGCTCCCTCCGATGCCCGCTGGCAGCGTGAGTATGGCAAGGGGTGACCGTTTGGGCGAATACCATCTGGCAGGCAATACTCGATGTGGCTCTCTCATCCGCCCCGGACGCCAGAGCTTGGAAAATTACGGCGGAGGGTCATCCTGGAACCCCCGAAACAAAAACACCCAAAGTGGAGTGCTCAACCCGCCCGCGAAGGCGAGACAGCGCGAAGCGACTGAGTCCCCGAGCTGCTTCGACACAGGCTTGGACCGCTCACCTGGTTTCGGCTGTTGCTAGAAGAGCCCCTGGCCCAAAGGTGCACCCAAGATGTCCAAGAAGGCCCCCACGGCCTCCAGAGCACCCCTCACCGAGGCCCAGAGGAACCCAGAGGCCCCAAAGCTGAGCGAAGAGCTGGGGGGCACGTTTGGCCAGGGGCACCTTTACCAACCCCCGATGGCTGCTGTAGAGGAACAAAAAGCCATACACACAAACTTTTGGCGCTCCGCGCGGATGTCTTGGATCAACGCCAGCAGACCCCCCTCCGTGGCACGCGGAGCGCGCCAGGGGCGGCGCTGGAGGTGCCGCCGGGGCGGCCCAGCGCGGATCCAAGAAATCCGCGCGGAGTGACAAAAAGTTTCTGTGCATGCCTATCAGTTATGCTTCCACGCTTGCTCAGCAGCCACCCCCCTAACTCGGGGGCGCGCAAATATGGATTCGCGATCCATGGATTTGGCGCGCGGTCGCCAAATCCATGGATCGGGGGAGGTGCCCTCCCCAGAATGCGGCCGGTGCCGCCTCACCCGACGGCGGAAATCCGCGATTTCTCATGAAAACGGGACCCGTCGCTAGTCCACGCCCCCGGACCTCCAACGCCACCCCCCCTGTGAGGACGCGCCCCCGCCCCCCCCGGGCCCGGGCCGCCGATGCTCTCGCGCGCTCCGCGCCCCGCGATGCAAGCCGGCCCTCTTCGCGCCCTGGCGCCGCCGCCCTGGCGGGAAGGGCACCGCTGCGGCCCCAAGACGGGAGGCGGGAGGTGAGGCTATATCTATCGTTGTATATATATATATATATATATACAGATGGATATGTAACGATATTTCTATATACATGTCGATATATATATATATATATATATATATATATGTATATATACATATATATATATACGCATATGTGTGTCGAAATGCCGATATACATATACATATGTGAATATGTATAGGCATGCATATATATATACACTATGTGTAGGCGCGTGTACATGTATCATATACATATACACATGTATCAGTATACCTTCGCGACCCGGTGGGCGCCCAGTCGGGGATTTGCTGTGAAGGGGCCCTGGGGCACACAAGCAAGAGCACAGAAGTCTCAAGATCGCCTATGGTCTCATATGTTTTCTTTGTTTTCATGTACCCCCTACTTCCCATATGTTTTCACATGTTTCAGGACATCGACGTTTATTTGTGTCTGTGTGTTTTCCCTCCTGGAACTGACACGGGCCCATACAGACCCAGGTCAGTCGGCCTTTGCAGGATCCCGCAGGATCCTGCGGGATCCTGCGCGCTGGCCCGGGCCAACGCAGCCCTGGCTTTGCAGGATCCTGCAAGAGCCGGCGCTCTGACTGCCCCCGGTTGCACTGACCCCCGGCTCGAGGCTCCCGACCGCGGGCTCCCTCTTAGGGAAACGAACTCTATACACCGACGCTTTTTCCGACCCTGCGCTGAAATTCGCACAGGAACGCGGATCCTGGTGTACACGGGATCCTGGTGTATACATTTCTCGTTGTTCCCCTTGGGAAAACGGGGTAAAGCATACACCACACCACCCCGACGTCGTCCCCGATCCTCAAAAATCCTGGGATTGAAAAATAAAACAGGGCTAGGATCGGGATAAATCGCTCCAGAGCGTTCCGGAGCGCTCTCAGAACGTTCCGGAACGCTCTGGAGCGGTCGCGGCGCCCAATACATCCTCCAAACCCGCCGATTCTCAGAGATTTCGAGTTATCCCGATCCGATTTTGTCCCGATCTTCGCGTCGCTTTAAGGAAACAACCCGCCACTGGTAGTGTAGATGTTCCAATCTCCGGCCTCTGGGCTTGCGCCCCGACAGCCCAGGCTCTGCGCCGCGCTTAAAGGCTTCAAGATCTTAGGCGTGCTTACGAGCTACGTATAGCTGGGTGTAAGTTACTTCTGTTCTGTGTTAAGTAACAGTATCTGTTGAGTATGTTCCCTAACTAAGGGCATCTGTTTTTAAGTGCTCCTCTTGCGGAAATACGTTGCTTGCGCTACTTCTAACTATTTGCCATCCATCGCCGAGCGGGGTAAGTTACATATTAGTACTTGTAAGTTACTTAACACAGTTTAGGCACCATCACTTAGTATTACTTATAAGTTAATTATAAGTAACTTGTAAGTTACCTCTTTCCCTCCCTCCCTCCCCCTCCCTCCCTCCCTCCTCCGCGCCGCGCCGCGCGCCCGCGCCGCGCGCGCGCAAAAGGAGAGAATTGGGGGAGGTAGCGATGGCGATCGCTTGGGGAAGGAGGAGGAAGAGTGGGGGAGGTAGCGATGGCGATCGCTTGGGGAAGGAGGAGGAGGAGGAGGAGGAGGAGGAAGAGGAGTGGGGGAGGCAGCGATGGCGATCGCTTGGGTAACGATGGACGCGGTGACGCGCATGATGACGATAACGACGATGACGATGACGACTACTACGACGACGATGACTACGATACTGGCCATACTGGCGACACTGACGACACTGACGACGATGATGATGACGACGATTGCCGACGATTGCCGACGATGATGACGACGACTACGGCAATGATGATGACGTCGCTGATGATGACGATAACGACGTTGATGATGATGATGGCGACGACGATGGTGATGATGGCAGGCGATGACGATTATGGCAATGATGATGACGATCATGATGATGATCATGACGGCGATGATGATGATGGCGATGAGGCTGCCTCAGGCGACGGTGACGACGACGATGGCAGGAACTCGCCCAGGACTCCAGAACAAGGACTTCCTTGTGTTGGAGTTGAGGCTATTTTGTTGCAGGCCCAAAAGGCAGAACAAAACCGTGGCGCTCAGCAAAGCGCGGGCCAACGCGCCCTGGCCAACGGCCAAAGTGGCCAACGGCCAACACCAAGGGCACACGCGCAAAAAGAGGGGATCACGGACACAAGCTGGGACCTGACCTCCGGCCTCCTTTCCTTGACTAACTCCCAATAGCGCCAGAAACGCTGTGCCTTAGGGAGGAAATCAAGGAAAAAAACAAACCAAGGACCGCCCTACACCCCGCGCCAAAATGGCGCACGGGGGTTCGGGATCGGCGCCCAAGGGACAATACACGGAGCGTTGCCCAGCGCCCGCACCCTCACAAGCTCGGCAACAGTGTGCCCGCGGCAAAGAGCACTGCAACCAAGAGGTTACAGGCGGAAAGCCGCGGGCACCGCCTCCGTGGTCGTCAAACGGCGGTACACCTCAGACCAGGAGGTGCCACTGGGGTCTTCCCGCGCCCAGGCCGCACCTCTTGGCCGAGGTGGCAGGGCACTAAAAGCCCTGGCCTGACAGCTGCAACGGCAACAGCAGCGGCAGCAGGGAGGGGGAGGGGGAGGGGGCCACTCTCCGGCCCAGGAGCGCAAACAACGTCCACCCTGGAACCTAATCCAGGGCCGTGCCGCAACTCCCAAAAAGGAAAAGGGCGACGGACATGACGACGAAACGAGACACAAAGGACGACAACGAACGACCACGAACCTCCCAGCGGGAGGTGCCGCCCTCCGCCCTATCCTTATCGCACCCGGAACGCGGGCGGGATAAGGATCTGACATCATCGGACCCACACCGCATTCAGGCGGTGCCACACGGAGCCCAGGCAGCACCGCTTATCCGCGGTGGCGAGGCATTTGAAAATTGCCTCGGCCTGACGGCTGTTGGAGTTGAGGCTATCCACCCTATGGGTGAGAGGACGGCGCCCTCGTCGTCGTCGAGGTTGGTTTGAGGAGGTTTGGGGTTCTTGAGGTTTTGGGTTTAGGTTTTGGATTCTGGTGGTTTTGGGTACGTCGAAATTGTTTTGGTGAGGTTTTGGTTTCTGGGTGTTTTAGGTTTAGGTATTGGGTTCTCTCTCCCCCGTCCCCCATCATCTCTCCCGTCCCCCATCAACTCTCCCGTCCCCCATCGCCTCTCCCGTCCCCCATCGTCTCTCCCGCCCACCCCTCGGGCGATGCAGGAGGTTGGGGTTTCTCGGAGGCGCCTTCGGCTGACGCAGGAGGTCGGAGCGTCTGGGAAGCGCTTCCGGGTGATGCAGGAGGTTGGGGCCTCCCGGAGGCGCTTTCGGCCCGCTGGACGGGCGTTCTTGGGAGCGATGGAGATCGCTGGGGCGAGCGGGGCGTGGCTTGGGAGGTAGCGATGGCGATCGCTTGGGCGAAGGGGCGAGGGGGGGTGGGGGCGGGGGTGCACGGGGAGGTAGCGATGGAGATCGCTTGGGCGAGGGGGGCGTGGATTGGGAGGTAGCGATGGCGATCGCTTGGGCGAAGGGGCGAGGGGGGGGGGAGGTAGCGATGGAGATCGCTTGGGCGAGGGGGGCGTGGATTGGGGGGTAGCGATGGAGATCGCTTGGGCGAGGGGGGGCGTGGATTGGGAGGTAGCGATGGAGATCGCTTGGGCGAGGGGGCGAGGGGGCGGAGGTGATGGGGGGTGGTGGTGGGTGGGTGTGGGGTGGGGGTGGGGGTGGTGGTGGTGGTGGTGGTGGTGGTGGTGGTGGTGGTGGTGGTGGTGGTGGTGGCGGTGGTGGTGGGGGGTGGGGGTGGGTGGGGGCGCGGGGAAATAGCGATGGCGACCGCTTGGGCGAGGGGGAGTGCATGGGGAGGTAGTAGCGATGGCGATCGCTCGGGAGTGGGTAAGGAGGATGGTATAGAGGAGGGGGTGATGAGGCGGAGGATGAGGCTTATTCGACCAGAGAGCGGATGGAAGTGGTGGATTGGGTGAAGAGCATCAGGGAGGGGGAGGGTTGGGGAGGGGGGGGAGTCGGAGGCGGTGGAGGGCAAAGCGATCTCGATCGCTGTGCGGTCATTGCCGCTAGCTTAGCCGTCCACTGGTTAGCCGTTGCTGGCCCTGGCGGGTGCGCGCCCCCCCGTTGCCGCCGCGCTAGCAGCATGGCGGCCAGCGCGCTGGTGGAGCAGCCGAAGGCCGCCGCATCGTTCCTCACTCAGCTTGAGAAGGGGAGCAATGCATGTAAGGAGGTCGTGACGGCGCAGTGCTGCATGGCGATGAGCGTTATGGAGCCGTGGACCTTCGTCTCCGCCGGGGACTCGGCCGCGCTGATCTTGCAGATCGGCAAGATGCCATTCGGCAATAAGAAGCTGGCCATGCTGCTCGGCCGCGTCACGCAGTTAGCCACAACGTCGGCGAATATGCTGGTTGCCAACGCTGCAGCGGGCGCAGAGCTGATGTCGGTGACCAGGACGCCCATGCAGGACTTCACGTCGATCACATCATACCTGACGGCGGCGCAGTGGGCGGAAATACTGGATGAGGACAGCGACTTCATGGGCCGAGTTGCGGTCATGATGCAGGCGTGCAAAAAAAACTCGGGTTGCGCACGTTGCATGAGCCGACGATCCAAATGGCGACGTGCACCGCCCTCGCGGTGGAGGGCTTCGAGCGGGCAATGCGCCGGCCCCCGTTGGCCCTGTCCGGCTATTTTCAAGAGGGCGAAGTCGTGCACCAAGAAGCTCCTCCCGTGGAAGGAGTGCAAGCGCCTTGCCGAGGTGGAGCCGTCGTTCGTCGATAAGCTCCCCGAGGGCGCGATTGCCATGCGGAGGGCGCACCGAGACGTCTATTCTCGCGCGCACGCCGAAAGTGGCGATGC
The DNA here is from genome assembly GCA_963575745.1 of Prorocentrum cordatum. NCBI lineage: Eukaryota > Dinophyceae > Prorocentrales > Prorocentraceae > Prorocentrum > Prorocentrum cordatum. The sequence continues at coordinate 63,994 of CAUYUJ010017525.1, read as the reverse complement.
CCCAGTCAAGTGCCCGCTGGACGTCGCCCAGCTGCTCGCGTTGAGCGACGCGGTCCCGATGCGGGAGAACAAAGCTCGCCTGAAGAGCTCTCCTGAGCAATCGAGTGTCGACATGGCGCTGCAGCTCGCCGACAGGGCGATTGCGCTGAATCGCGGGCGCGAGGACAGCGGTGCGTTGCGCGACCGCGACGCCCCCTTCAGGCGATACACGCCCAACCAGGCCGAGCCGCCGCCGCTCGCCGACGCGGCGCCCGCGCCCGCCGCGTCGGCCGATGCCAAGAAGCCGTCGAAGCACAGCGTGGAGGAGGCAAGGGACAAGATCTACGCGCAGCTGGGGGGCAAGACGCCGAGCGTGTCCCACAAACCGCCGTCGCTGAGCGACAGCGAGTCGGATGACGACGGCAGCGACGACGACTCCGACTCCGAGAGCGAGGGTGGCGCCCCCGCGGCCAGCGCGGCTGGCGATAAGAAGAGGAAGGCCGATGAGGCGAAGGCGGAGGAGGCGAAAGGGAAGAATAAGAAGAAGAAGAACAAGAAACCCAAGAAGAAGAAGGCGACGAAGGAGACTGCCGCTGCGGCGAAGGCGGCGGACGATAAGAAGACTAAGCAGAAGAAGAAGAAGAAGGCGAATGCGGACAAAAAGTCCCCCGAAGCCATCGTGCTCGGTGGAGTGGTCCCGCGACCAGGTCTTGTGCCGAACTGGCCTTAAAGGCGCAGGCCAGTCGGTTGCATACAAGTTCGCCGACTACGGCGGCAGCAGCGACAAGGCGATCTCTGCGGCCAAGAAGTGGGTGGCCACGCAGACGAAGAAGTGCGTCGCGGGCTGATTCGCGCGCTACTGAACGGTGCGGGCGCGATGATGCTGATGCTCTTTCGCATCTTGGGATCCTCCGACCCTGCGGCTCGCAGCAAGTCCATCCTCTTGGTGGCAACTGTGGCGGGCCAGCTGTTCGCCTTCGTCCAGCAGCTGGGGATGCTGGGCTGAGCCTGGTCGGCGATAATTCGCGCGCGGGTGCTGCAACGGCGCAGCATGCATGCGTTGTCGAACACGCCTCGTCGACTGCGCCGCCGAGGATGGGGGCGGGAAAAATATGGAGGAGGGTAGCGATGGCGATCGCTCGGGGAAGGATGAGGAAGAGTGGGCGAGGTAGCGATGGCGATCGCTCGGGGAAGGAGGAGGAGGAGGAGGAGGAGTGGGGGAGGTAGCGATGGCAATCGCTTGGGGAAGGAAGAGGAGGAGGAGGCGAAGATGGCGGCGAAGCGATGGTGGCAACTTGGATGGGGGACGGGGTGCTCTCAGGACGAGGGGCGAAGCGACTGCGATCGGATGGGAAGGGAAGGGGAGACGGGTCGGCAGTGGGAGGCAGATGGGGCGGGGGGAAGCGATTTCGATCGCTGGCATTGCGCGCGCATTGCACATGGCATGAATCGCACGCGTTGTCATAGCCATTTTTTGGCTCGCACGCGGCCGCCCGCCGCGGCTGTGACTGCGGCAACTGCGGCCGAGCATGGCGTCGGACGCCGCGGCGAACGCCGCGGGCGCGTTCTTTCAGGCCGCCAGCGCGTTCGACGCGTTGTTGGGCCGCCACGAGGGCGAGGAGGCGGCCGACGCCGCAGGGGAGGCGGCCGCTGCGTCGCGCGCCGCCGCGGAGGCGACTGCGGCCGAGCGCGCGCACTACGCAGATGCCGCCGCCGAGGAGGAGGAGGCGGCTGCCGCTGACGGCGATGGGGAGGCCGCCGCTGAGGGCGCTGCGCAGGCTTCCGACGCGGGCACTGAGGAGGCGGCTGCCGCTGCGGGCGCTGGGGAGGCGGAGGGTGCGGAGGAGGCCGCCCACGAGGAGGCGGCTGCCGCTGCGGGCGCTGAGGAGGCCGCCCACGAGGAGGCGGTGGAGGCGGAGGTGGTGCTGTCGGTCAGCATCGACTCCGAGGACGAATGCGCCGACGCTGCCCTGGCGGCGGTGTCCGAGGCGCGGGGCGATAGCAGCGGCGCGGCCGTGTCCGAGGCCCCGATCTCGGGCGGCTCGGCCCAGAGCTCGGGGTCGGCCGACGGGGGCTCTCTGGGCGGCGCGCCGTTGACCATCGAGCTCGGCGTCGGCCGCCGCGTGCGGCAGAGGACGGCGGAGCCGCCGAAGAGTGCGCCACCCGCCTACGCTTCGGTGGAGGTGGCTGCCGCGTCGCACGCGGCGTACGCGGGGGTGCTGCCGCTCGCGTCCTCGAGCGCAGGCAGCGCGCGCGGCCTGGCTCCAGCGTGCGCTGGCGTCCCTCCCCCGCGGCCATCATCACAGGTGCGTCCTGCGCGCCCGTTCGTGCCCGTGCCGTCGCAAGTGCGCCCTGCAGGCCCCGCGCCGTCGCAAGGGGTGCGCCCTGCCGTGCAACCTGCGCCGCACGCGGAGCCGACGGAGGCGGATCGGGTCGCCACGTGGGAGGCTGTGTACAACAACAGGTACACGCCCGAGATGATAGCGGACCTGCGCGCGGAGTCGGCGGTGGCGAGGAGCATGGGGCTCTCATGGGCTCAGCGCGGCCCCGTCGGCCCAGACGAGGGCGGCCCCATGACGTGGCGCGGCCAGAACTACCGCTGGAACGCGGGGAAGTGGGCCAACAGGGGCGGCAAGAACAAGGCGTACTTCGCGGCGAAGTACGGCCGCGGCGCCTTCGGGCCAGGGGCGCGCCCCCCTGGGTCGCACCCGCAGGTGGCGCCGCCGCAGGTGCGCCCGAAGATGGCGCCGACGCAGGTGGTGCCGCCCCCGCGGGTGGTCCGCCCGCCGCCACGCGGGCCGCGGCCCGCGGCCGCCGCCCCCGCGGCCGCCGCCCCCGCCGCCGCGCCCGCGGCCGCCGCTCCCGCGGCCGCCCCGTCGACCGTGGCGAAGCGGCCGCCGCCAACGCGGCCCGCGTGAGGCCGCGTGCTGCGCTCGCGGCCCGCCTGCGGCTGCCCTCGGCCGCTGCGGGCCCGCCCTCGCCCGCGGCTCGCGGCAGCCCGCTCGCTGCCACTCCGATCGATTGTACAGGGAATGGGTGGCGAGCCCACCGAGCCACGCCGAGCTCGGCGCCGAGCTCGGCCCCCCTGGCGCCCGCTGAGTGCCGCCCTCGGCCGCGGCTCGCGCCCGCGGCCCGCGTGCTGTCCTCGGCCGCGGCTCTCGCAGAGACCTCGGCCGCGGCTCGCGGCCGCTTTCCTTCGCGCCGCGCACGGGCGGCGCGCGTAAGAGGTCGGGCTCGCCTTGTCGCAGGCGGCCATAATATAAAATGGCCCATCGTCGTCATCGTCGCCGTCGACGGGTCGCTTTCCAAACTTAATTGGCAGTGTCAACATGGTTTTTTGTGTTGGAGACCTGGGCCCACCAAAAACGCGGATACCTGGACCTAGAACGGGCACAGCGGAGGGCCCATACTGGCTCCAACACCCTGCACTGGCGTGGCAGTGGCAACATGTTTCATCGGCCCTAAGGGCCCTTGGCCGCAGAAATCCTATGGGTCAGTGTCCGCGTGTCCTCGTCTCGTCTCTTGTCTTCAATGCGATTCCTGATCGTCGCCAGCGTCGTCGTCATGTCGTGTGCGCGTCGTCGCTCCCCCCAGCGATCGCCATCGCTTCCCTGCTCATCGTCGGCGTCGTCATCGGCATCGTCGCCGTCGCCGTCGTCGTTGCCATCGCCGTCGCCATCGTCGCGATAACGGTCGCCAGCGTCGTCGTCGTCATTGTCGCCGTTGCAATCGTCGTCGCCATTGTCACCGTGATGATCGCCATCGCGGCGACGGCACACAGACGACACTGACGACGACGACGGTGTTTGGTGGGTAGCGATTCCGATCGCTGGCATGGGTGGCGATTCCGATCGCTGGCATGGGTAGCGATTCCGATCGCTGGCATGGGTAACGATTCCGACCGCTGGCATTTGCACATAGCATAGCCATTTGTTGGCTCGCGAGGGCGCCCGCTGGCCGCGAGCCGCGGCCGAGGGCGGCACGCCAGCGCCTGCGCCTGCGCCGACGCCAGCACCGACGTCAGCACCGACGCTAGCGCCAACGCCAGCGCCGACGCCAGCGCCTACACCAACACCGTCAGCCATGGCCGATGAGACCAAGTCGGAGGCGGAGGAGGAGTGGTACAGGGTGAAGTGCCCTTTACACAATTGCGGGATGGTGGCACACAAGTCCTCGCGCGGCTTGCGCGTCGAATGGCCCGACAACCACCTGCAGAGTAGCACTGTGGAGTCGCGCAAGTTCTACCAGGGCGAGCCCGATGCGGAGGGCCACGCGCGGCGCGAAAAAGTCCTCCTGGCGATCCTCGAGGACAAGATGCCGTCTGAAGAGGTGCGGGAGTGGAGGGAGTACGGGGACCAGAAGGAGAAGGAGAGGGCCACCGCTGGGCGCGGCAGCGGCAGCGCCGCCACCGCCGTCGCCTCTGGGCGGCGCGACCGCCGCAGGTCGCGCAGCCGCCGCCGCGGCGATCACCGCGCCGACCCCTCCCTCGGCGACAGCCACCGTGGCGACCGCGGTCCGCGCCGCCACCGCGGCGAGCGCCCCGAGACGCCGCCGCGCCGCGGGGCGCCGCCGCCGCTCCCGAGCCACCCGCCGCCGCGCTCGGACGGCTCGAGCACGCATGAGGCTCTGCTGAAGACGGCCGAGGTGCTGCAGGAGACGGTGCAGAGCGTGGCGGCAATCGTGCACTCGAGCAGCAAGGCACCAGGACCTTCGTCGGCGGCCTCGATGTCGCTCGTCACGGCGCCAATGGCGGGCGGCACTGCTACCTCATCGGTGACCATCTCGGCGGCGAGCTGCAAGGCGGCAGCGGCGACGACGACGACGAGCAGGGAAGCAATGGTGATCGCTGACGGGGGGATGGGGGCGACGACGCACGCGCGACATGACGACGACGCTGGCGACGAGGATGGCGACGGCGACGACGACGCCGACAACGACGATGACGAGGCGACGATGGCGGCGACGATGCAAGGCGGTGATCGACTGCATCAAGCGGGCGGAGGCATGTGCCAGCACGGCGGCGGACGTGTGCGCCAAGGCGGCCGCCGCGTTCCGCGCCGAGTCGCAGTCCCTGGCGTCGGCGAGGGCAGACGTGGAGGCCGCGCTGGCGAACGCGACGAGGTCGAGCTGACGGCCTGACGGGTGCGCCGCCGTCCGCGGGCGGAGCGCGGGCCGCGTGCCCCGCCCGCGCCGCGCGCCCCGCGCGGCCCGCGCCCCGTCGCGGGAGCGCGGCCCGCGCCTCGCGCGGCCCGCGCCCCGCGCGCCCCGCGCCCCGCGCGGCCCGCCCGTGCGCCCGCGGGAGAGCGCGGGCATTCGTTGTATAACATGACAGCGATGGGGATCGCTCGGGCGAGTAGAAGGGGATCTGCGATGTAGCGATGGTGATCGCTTGGGCGAGGATGATGGGGATTGGGAAGCGATGGCAATCGCTCGGGGAGGGATGGGCGTCAGGGCAGGTGGGGGTGATGCGGATGCGTTGTTTGTATATTACGTCGGTATCGTTCCTGCCGTGGGCGGGGCGGGGTGCTGGCAGGAGGAGGAGGATGCGGATGTGTAGCGATGGCGATCGCTTTTGGGCTCTGGGGAAGTAGCGATGGCGATCGCGCTTGAGCATTGGGGAAGTAGCGATGGCGATCGCTCGTTGGAGGAAGACGAGAATACTGATGGGACAGCGATGCTAATCGTTTGGGTAAGTGCTGCTAGGTGCAGGGTAAGTTCCATAAGTGACTTAAGTAGCACCCAGTGTTATCCTTTTGCTATCCTTTTGTTTTCCTTTGTTATCCTTTTGTTATCCCGGGATCAGGGCCGATAGGATAACAAAAGGACAACAAAAGGATTGCAAAAAGGATAACAAGGGTCAAATAGGATAACAAAAGGATAGCAAAATGATAGCATGTTATCCTATTTGACGCGTGTTATCCTTTGGTTATCCTTTTGTTATCCTTGTGTTATCCTATTTGGCCCTTGTTGTCCTTTTGTTATCTTTTTGTTGTCCTATCTGACCCCGGTCCCAGGATAACAGAAGGATAGCAACGGAAAACAAAAGGATAACATAAGGATAACACGGGGTGCTACATAAGTCAGTTATGCCACTTAGGCGAGCAAGTAACTTAGCGATGATGATCGCTGACGCATAGAGGCCCCGCGCTTACTGGTGCCAGCCTCGCGCGGATCAAGCGCGCCCGTTAGCGGGCCCCTCGCGCGGGGCGCGTCCGCGCCCAGGCAACCAGGCAACACCAAGCGATGGCCGACGCTGCGGCCAGCGACGCGGAGACGCTGCGTCTCGCGGGCCCAGGCGGCGAGGTCAGCGACGCCGTCGTCGTCGTCGTCGTCGTCGTCGCCGCCGTCGTCGTCGTCGTCTCGGCGAGGTCAGCGACGCGGAGACGTTGCAGCTCGCGGGCCCAGGTGAGGGAGAGATCCAGGAGGCGCTCATCCAAGAGTTGGGCTTGGGCGCCGAGGGGGCGCCGCGATCCGATGGTGGTCCATCCGCGGCGGCGCCGCCATCCGATGGTGGTCCATCCGCGGCGGCGCCGCCATCCGATGGTGGTCCATCCGCGGCGGCGCCGCCATCCGAGGCGCCAGCCGCGCTGCAGCCGCCGCCAGAAGATGAGGAGGCTGATGAGAAGGAGGGCGCATCGCGGGCCGCGCTCAGGAGGCCAGCCGCTGCCACCAAGCCAGCTATGAAGCCAGCTATGAAGACGGGGAAGGCCCGCGCTAAGGAGAAGGCCGCTGCCGTGGCCAAGGAGAAGGCCCGCGCTAAGGAGGAGGTGAAAGCAGCTGCCAGGGAGAAGGCCGAGGCCGTGGCCAAGGCAAAGGAGGCCGCCAGGAACAAGGGGGCGGGATACGCCGACATCGCGAGCTTCATGCGGCCGACGGTCGCAACGTCGAAGGGCGCGGCACCGCCACCGCCGAAGAGGGCGTTGGCGAGCGCGAGCTCCGTGAAGGCGAGCGGAGGCCCCCCGCAGGCCGCCGCGTCGGCGCGCGCGAAGCCGAAGGGCGCGGCACCGCCACCGCCGAATGGTGCGAAGCAGCAGGGCGTGCCGCCGAAGGCGAAGGGCGCGCCGCCGAAGGCGACGGAGGCGATGTCGCCGCCGAAGGCGAAGGCGGCGGGCACGGCAACCGAGGATGACGGCTGGGGCGAGGACGCTTCCGGCGCCAAGTGGAAAGTCGGGGCGTTCGCCCTGAACAGCAGCCCAAGCAAGAGGGCGCAGCAGCTGTGTTTGGAGGAAGCAGAAAGAGCCTACTTGTGCGACCGATGCCAGCAACCATGCGACGTTATGAAGGCGTACCCCGTCCGCGTCACCAAAAAAGGACAAGTGTTCAGGTGCGCGCTGCGCAGCACGAGAGGGGCGCAGGCCGCCAGAGCGCCCGAGTGGAAGGAGGCATCGTCGGGCCCCAAGAGCTTCAGCGTCGAGGAGAGGACGAGCTTCTGGGCCTCGGTGAAGGACTGCCCAAATACGTTCGCAGCCAAAAAGTTCTTGAAGGAGACGCTGACGAGCATCAAGGAAAAGGGGAGCAAGCACATGACGAAGGGGGGCTACTACCCGTTGGGCTGGTACAAGAGGCAGGGGTTCCCGTGCAAGAGGATCCGCAAAACGTGCACGGACACGTTATCCCACCCAATTCTGGGGATGTGCTACAAGGTGGACATGCACCTGTTCGAGAAGTGGGAGGCCCAGATCGCGAGCCGCTCGAGAGCCGAAGGGGTTGAGGCCGAAGTTTCAGACGAGGGGGATGTTAATGAGAACGCGACGATGAAGAAGAAGAAGGCGGCCGCGGCCTCCCAGCATGACGACCAGGGTGACACGGATGATTCTTTCGAACAGGATGAGGACGATGCTGAGGTGGAGGACGCGCCTGAGGCGAGCACGTGCTCCGACGAGGAGGAGCCCCATTCCGGTGAGGCCGATGACGGTGATCAGTACGGCACCGATGACAGCATGGGTGAGGGGGGCGGTTCGCATGGGAAGAGTAGCGATTCCGACGATGGCGATGATAACGGCGGCAGCGACGCAAAGAAGGGCAACGCCAAGGGCAAGGCGAAGGATCAGGATAAGGACGCGCGCAAGGGTAAAGACAAGGAGAAGCAAAGGGGCAAGGATAAGGACAATGATAAGGACAATGATGCGGACAAGGAAAAGGACGGCGGCAAGCGCAAGGCTAATGACAAGGATAAGGACGGCGGCAATCACAAGGATAAGGACAGCGGCAACCACAAGGATACGGCGAATGACGGGGGCAAGCATAACGATAAGGCCAAAGACAATAATGCAGATAAAGAGAAGGACGGCGGCAAGCATAAGGATAAGGACTCCGGCAAGCATAAGGACAAAGGCGCTGACAAGGACAAGGACAGCGGCGCGCATAAGGACAAAGGCAGTGGCAAAGAGAAAATCAAAGGTACCGATAAGGATAACGACGCTGGCAAGAATCGGAGCAAGGATAAGGACGATAGCACGGGTAAAGACGGCGGCAAGCACAAGGACAAGGCCAGCGGCAAGAACGCAGATAAGAATGCGGACGGCGGCAAGCATAAGGACAAGGACAGCGGCAAGCATAAAGATAAGGACACTGGCAAGGATACGGCCAAGGGCAAGGCTAAGGGCGCTGACAAGGGCAGCGGCACGGGCAAGCGCAAGGGCGCTGAGATGTCCGATGCGGCTTCTGCTTCCAAGAAGTCCAAGAAGGTGAAGCCGCCGAGCACCAGCAGCAGCTCGGGCTCGGACAGCGACAGCAGCTCGGACGCCCCGCCTCCGCGTGGGCACGGACAGCGAGGACCTTCTGCGCCCCCGACCGAGACCGAGAGGGAACGCAAGGCGCGCTAGAAGGCAGAGAAGAAGGAGAAGGCAGACGCAGATAAGAAGGAGAAAGATCTCAGGCCCCTGGTCACGCGCTCCCTGGCCAAGATCGTGATGCCCATGTCCAAGCTGGAGATGGCGACGCAGTCTGGCACCCCAGGGGTCAGCAAGATCCCAGAGGCCATCATGACGCAGGCCACTGGGCTGCTGGAGAAGCTGAGCACGATGAAGAAGGTCGGAGAGAATATCCATAAGAACAAGGCCTACCCGTCGACGTTCACGTGGATCGCGGAGGAGGCCCACGCCTGCGCGCAGCAGGCGACCGCGCAGGCCAAGGTGGTGAGCACGATGGCCAAGTCGATGGCAGCTCTCCCTGGCTGAGCCGACGATGGCCAGGACGTCGCCCCCTGAGGGCGCGATTGCCCGCGGCGCGCCCGCGCTGCGGCGCGCCGCGCCCCGACAGGTGGACAGGCGCTTGTCGGCGGGTGCGGTTGGAACAGAAAAGGGAAACTGGTGGATTGCGCGCGGGAGCGATGTCGATCGCTCGGCGGGGGTGGGAGGGGGGAAGCGATGACGATCGCTGGGGCGAGCGCGAGAGCGATGTCGACCGCGCGGCGGGGGTGGAGGGGGTAAGCGACGTCGACCGCTCGGCGGAGGTGGAGGGGGGAAGCGATTGCGATCGCTGGAGGGGGGAAGCGATGAAGCGATAGCGATCGCTTGGGCGGGCGCGCGACGAGGCTGGGCACGCAATAGCCGCGTCGGCTCGAGGCTCGGCCGCAGGGAGTTGGTGGCGAGCCCACCGAGCCTCGCCGAGCTCGGCGCGCGATGGCCGCGTCGGCCCGCGCCTCTGGAACTGCGAGGGCCGCGCGAACGATGGGTGACGTCGTCGGCGACAGCAAGGCCAAGCGGCGCAAAATACCCGAGCTCATCCGCACGAGTGGGATCACGGGCAGAGCCCTCGCACAGCTCGCCAAGAAGATCTCGCATCAGCCTGATGTTGCCGAGCACGTAACCCGACAAACTATCCGTAACACCTTTGATGACGTGCTCAATGCCGTCTCGACGACCATCCAACTGCCCGTGGACGGCGGCGGCGCGCCCTTCGAGTGGACGATCGCCCGAGTCGACAAGCTCCTGAATTACATGTGTCGCGAAAGCACATCGTGCAGTGAGCGATTCGCGGAGGCGGTGAGCAGCGCCCGTGGCGCGCCGCTCAATCTGGTGTTGTATGCTGACGAAGTCACGCCAAGCGACGCATTGGCCCTGCGGCACGATCGGAAATTCTGTGTATTTTTCTTTACCTTCACAGAGTTCGGCGTTGCACATCTGCGCAGCGAAGAGCTGTGGCTGCCGCTGGGGATTCTGCGGACAACAGTGAGCGACAGCGTGGACGGCGGCATCTCACGCGTTGTTCGGCTCCTCCTTAGGGAGGTGTTCTTCGGGCGCAGCAGGCTGGCGAGCTCTGGCGCGCCCGTGATGCTTGCCAACGGCGCCTCGGCGCTGGCGCGGGCGCGGGTTGGCAAGATTCTCGCCGACATGGGCGCTCACAAAGGCATCCTATGTTTGAGGGGCGCCAACGGCTGGAGGCCGTGCTTGAAGTGCAAGAACGTGATCATGAAGTCTGCCTCCGTCGGCGGCGACGGCGGCTATTTCGTCGACATATGTTGCCACGAGTTCGCGCGCTTCGACGCGCAGTCAGCCGACGACGTGTGGATGCTGTGGGACGACCTCGCCGCTGCGTGGGCGACCGCGGGGTTGCCTGGCCATGCGTCGAAAGGTGACTTCAAGAAGCTCGACAAGGCCAGCGGTTGCAACTATCATCCCAACGGCCTGCTGGAAGATAAGGAACTGCGGGCAGTCGTGAAGCCGTCCGACATGGCATATGACAGCATGCACAACCTGTGGAGCAACGGCACCATTGGATGGGAGGTGTGTGCGTTTACGACGGCGTGCAATAGCACGGCGAGCATCACCTTTCCCGATTTCCACAAGTTCACGCGGCGCTGGCAGTTCCAGCGCGGGCGCCCGCGAGCTGTGCACAATATGTTCTCGCCTGGGCACGCGACCGCGTGCAAGAAATCATTCAAGGCAGGCGCGAGCGAGCTGACATCGCTCATCCACCTCGTGGTGGCGTTCGCCGAGGAGAAAGCCGTCGGCATCGAGTCTCTCGAGCGCGAACTGGCGCCCCTCCGCGCGCGCGGCCTGCTGGCGCGCGCGTTCATGGACGTAAAGCGTGGGACAGTCGCCCCTCGCAACGACTTCGTTGCATCGGCTGAAGTCCATCTGGACTTGCACAAGCAGGCTTACGGCGTCCGCTACGTGAAGCCCAAGTACCACTACGTGCTCCACAACGCGGACCAGGAGCCCAAGGAGCTCGACTGCTTCGTGACGGAGCGCCACAACAATATGGTAAAAACAGTCGCCGAACCAGTGCGTTGTACCTCGCGCTTTGAGTGCACGGTGCTCGCGAGCGCAGTGTTGCGCCAAGAGAAGCAACTCGAACAAATGGGGCCGACTGGCAACGCGCTGACGGGGACTGCAGCCGACTCCGACGAGTTGCGCTCCTTTGTCGGGGACGTCGACGTCTCCGTGTCGGTTTCGCTGCGCTGGGGCGGGCAAACGTACAGCGTGGGCGATGTGGTTCGCTCGCGCGGTGGCGAGATGTTCGTCCTCGACGCGTGCGCTGCCACTTCTGGCGAACCGCGCGTCGTCGCGCGCGGGATCGAAATTTCAGCGCGCTCGCAGGGCAGGAGTACTGGGCGCGTGATCGACGAGTTCCTCATCATCAAGATGGCCGATGCCTGCCTGGAGCCCACGGCGTGGGCGTGGCGCGTGACGCGCAGAGGCGACTACGTAGTCTTGCACTCGTAGCGCCGCGCCGCGAGGAAAAGGAGAAAAGCGCCGCGCCGCGGGCGGGGGGGGGGGGGGGGACGCAGGGAGCGATGGGGATCGCGGGGGTGTGGGGGGGGGAGGCAGGGAGCGATGGGGATCGCTCGGCTGAAGCGATGGCGCTCGCTTGGGAAGGCAGGGGGCGATTGCGATCGCTTGGGAAGGCAGGGGGCGGTGGGCAAGCGATTGCGATCGCTCGCGACGGCGGCGCCCGCTCCGCTGCACCCCCGCCCCTCCCCGAGCCGCGCGGCAGCGGGCGCGCGCAGCCATGGGGCCGCGTCAGCCGCGTGGGCCGCCGCCGAGCCACCTGGTCACGAAGGCGGCGGCGCCGCGCTTCGAGGCGCCGCCCGTGGTGCCGTCGAGGCTCGACCGCATGGAGTTGGCGGCGTGCCCATCGAGGATGACGGCGCCGCCGCCCGTGCCGAAGCCGCCCGTGGCGCCGCCGCCGCGCGTGGCGAGGCCGCCCGTGGCGCCGCCGCCAGTGGCGAAGCCGCCCGTGGCGTCGTCGGGTGCCGTGGCGCCCGCGCCGCTGCGGCCGCAACGCGCTCGCCGCGACGACGAGTTCGCGGCGCCCTCGCTCGATGAGAACGCCGCGGCGTCTCGTCGGTGGCTCCTCCAGCGAGCTCGCGAGCTCTCGGCGGCCCCAGCCGCCGCCGCCGCCGTCGCTGAGGAGGGCGCCGCCGCCGTCACTGAGGAGGGCGCCGCCGCCGTCACTGAGGAGGGCGGCGGCGCCGAGGAGGGCGCCGCCGCCGTCACTGGGGAGGGCGCCGCCGTCACTGAGGAGGGCGGCGACGCCGAGGAGGGCGCCGCCGCCGTCACTGAGGAGGCGCCGCGACGCCGCCGCCTCCCGCGTCGGAGGTGTGGCTTCGGAAGCGGCCGCGGGCCGATATCGAGGCCGAGGGGGGCAGCGCGGCGCACCGCTTCCCGAGGGCGCGCGGCGAGGGGTGGGACGCCGAGGCGGCGGCGATCAGGCTGCCGCCTGTTGTGCCTGAGGCACTGCGCCGTGGCGGGGAGGGCACCGAGTGGGAGATGGCGCCGTGGTGGCCCGACATCGAGGTCCACCACAGGCGATGCATGCAGTCCCTGGTCCTGGCGTTCCAGTATTGGGTCGAGGCATCGGCCCAGTACCATGCCTTTGCGGCAGAAATGCAGAGGCTGGGCCTGGACGGCTATCTGGCAGCAGCGAAGGCTTCCTACGACCAGGCGTGGGAAGATTGGACGGAGCAGGTGCAGTTCGAGGTCGCAGACGACGGCGGGGTCGACTGGTCGTGGCGGCCAGGCAGCCGCTACGACGTGGCGTCGCGGCAGCACGCGGCGGCGGCAGGAGCGGCAGAGGCAGCCGCCTCTGCGGCGGCGGGAGCGGCAGCACGCCCGCAGTGAGCGCTGGCATGGAGTGCCGCGCGCGGGCGCGGGCGCGAAGGGGCGCGGCGGACGGTCAGCGATCGCTGGGCGGAGGTGAAGCGATGGCAATCGCTTGGGAAGGCGGGGGGCGATGGGGATCGCGGAGGTAGCGATGGCGATCGAACTGTTTTAACGCGTTTTTGGCGCCAACTGCTTTAACAGATTTAACGTCGTTTTGGGCGGACGGGGGACAGTAGGAAGTGGAGGGGGAGAGCGATAGCGATCGCTGGGAGGGGACAGTAGGAAGTGGAGGAGGAGAGCGATAGCGATCGCTGGGAGGACGAGGAGGATAGCGATAGCAATGGCGATCGCGATCGCTGATCGCCGCGCGCTGCAGTCCAGCTCGCGGGGGCGCCGCCGCGCGCGCCGCGCCGCGCGCGCCGCCGCGCGCCGCCGCGATGGAGGAGGCGCGGGGGGCTCGCGCGCGGGCGCTGGACCGCCAGGTCGGCACCTTGCTGGCGCAGCTCGCGGAGGCGGAGACCTCCTCCTCCCAGCGATCGTTATCGCTCTCCCCCGCCTCCTCCTCCGCGTCCTTCCCTTCCTCCCCTCCCTCGCCTTCCTCCCCTTCCTCCCCTTCCTCCTCCTCCCCTTCCTCCCCTTCATCCCTTTCCTCCCTTCTCCCCTTCCTCCCCTTCCCTCCCCCCCTCCTCCTCCTCTCCCCTTTCCTCCCCTCTTTCTCCTCATCCTCTCCTCCTCTCCTTCCTCCCCTTCTCCTCCTCCTCCTCCTCCTCCTCCTCCTCCTCCTCCTCCTCCTCCTCCTCCCTCCTCCCCTCATCCTCCTCCTCCCAGCGATCGTTATCGCTCTCCCCCGCCTCAGGCCGTCAACGCTCAGCAGACGGAGCGGGCCCGCCAGCTCTCGCAATGGCTGGACGAGGCGGGATGCGACGACGACGACGACGACGATGTCGACGACGACGGCGACGACGAATGAGGCGGAGGTGGAGCTGAAGAAGGCGATCGAGGAGAGGGACGCGGCGCTGAAGCGGGAGACGGCGCTGAGGGACGAGAGGGACAAGCTGCTGAAGGAGAAGGAGGAGAAGGCGAAGGCGAAGGCGGAGAAAAACAAAAAAAAAAAAGGAGAAGAAGGAGAAGAAGGAGAGGGAGGCGGCGGCGAAGGAGGCGGAGGCGAAGGCCAAGGCGAAGCCGAAGGGCAAGGGCCGCGCGAAGGCAAAGGGCAAGACGTGAGCGCCGCGCCTCCTCCCTCCTCCCCCTCCTCCCTCCCCCCTCAAGCAACAGTTAGGAATACTTATAAGTAACTTACATGTACCCCTTAAGTAACTTACAGCGTGTACGCTATGGTAACTGATAAGTAACCTATATCTAACTCAGGTAAGTAGCATAAGTACAACTAAGATGCTTAGCCTACATATAGCTAGGGCGCAAGTACGCTTAAGATCTTGAAGCCTTTAAGCGGGCTCGTCCTCGATGGGGCCCCCCCCGAGGAGGCCAGCTCTCTTTGGAGCCCCGAAGCGGTGCGGCGACAGACCGTGCGGCGACCTCGAAGCCCCCAAAGACCTCTGAAGGAGAACTGGGACACACAAATATATACACACTGATAACAGGATTCCCAATCTTTTCCAATATTTTCTGGGTTTTTGTTTTCCCCCCCACTTCCCATATTTCCCCATATTTTCTATGGAATCGACGATTAATTGTGTCTGTGTGTTTTTTCCCTCCTGAACCTCACCGCACGGTCCGTCAGCGCACGGTCTTGGGACCTCGGAGGCCCCAGTCGCCCGAGACGTCCTCGGAGAACGACCCGAGTCCCAAAACCGTGCAGGGACCCCGAACCCCCACCCACTCACCGCACGGTGTGGTCACCGCCCCGTTTTGGGGGGGACCCCAAGCTCGAGGCACACTGCCTTGCGGCCCGGAGCTCTCCTCGAGGCCGACCCTCTGGATCTCTCCTCCTGAGAGGTGCGCTCCGGCCAGGATCTCGAGGCGGAGCCGGCCGTGGCCGCGGGGGGCGCCCTGGGAGGCTGGGAAAAAAAGGCCCCGAAGACGCCCCAAGGAGGAGGGGAGGGGGACTGGCGAGGGCGCAGGGAGGGGGAGGAAGGGACGGAGAGGCGGGGGCAGGAGGGGGCTGACTAAAAGGGCGTGGGGAAGCGGAGGGGGGAGGGGGGGCGATGGGGGAGGACGAGGAGCTCCTCCTCTTCATCCAACTCCTCCTCCTCCTCTTCCTCTTCCTCCTGTTTCTCCTCCACCCTCCTCCCTCTCCTCCGAAGATCGGACGGCGAGGGAGGGGGATGAGGAAGGGAAGGAGGGATGAAGGTCGAGGAGGCAGAACCAGCGAAGGAGAAGCCCGCGGGGCGCCCGTCGGTCCTCCCGCGCGCCCCCCCGGCGCTGGGCGTGGCGGGCGCGCGGGGAGAGCCATACCCCCGACGCCATGGCCGCTGCGAGGCGTCGGCCCCCCCAAAGTCTCCACCCGCTCCCCGGGACCAGCTGTTCATTCGCAGGAGGCATCTATACACCGCCACCGTGCCAAGGCAGGGCCATCCTGGGCCCAAGGATGGTGTACACGCCCTCCTGGGGCCCAGGATGGCCCTGGCCTGGCACGGCGGTGGTGTATAGATGCCTTCGTCGGATTCCATC
Source organism: Prorocentrum cordatum (assembly GCA_963575745.1). Lineage (NCBI taxonomy): Eukaryota > Dinophyceae > Prorocentrales > Prorocentraceae > Prorocentrum > Prorocentrum cordatum. The sequence goes on along the minus strand of CAUYUJ010017525.1, from coordinate 48,335 downwards.
CTGAGTCGTCTCCTGTCGGTGGGGTGCGGGAGGGTAATTAGGAGAGCACAGGGCAGGGCGGAGAATCAGCAGCTGGTTTTCCCAGGGCCCCGCAGACCTGGACACGCTAGACCAGGACACCCAACATCCCTCGAAACCAATTTTTCCAAACGGCGGCACGAACAAAATACTGCACTGCAGCATTTCCAGAATAAACCGGGACATAAGGTCCACAAGCCTGCAAGACCCCCCTGAACCCGGACACAAACCCGAATCCAGTGCAGCAAACATGCACGGGAGCTGAAAAACGTGACTTTGCAGGAAAAGATGTCGGTTCCTTGGGTTTCCGTGTCCTGGTTTATCCGTGTCCTGGTCTCCGGGGGCCTGATTTTCCGGGCGGCTCCTGGCGCCGGGAGGCGCCCGTGTACTAGTATCGAGCGATGGGCCCAGCGGCGGGGCGGAAACCAGCTGCATGCAGCAAATTTCGTAACCCCTTCTTTCCCTATCCTGTCCTCTCGTCCCGCACGATCTTGAGGGCCCCGAGGCCCGGGAGGGGCCGTCAGACGCCGAGAATAGCGAACCCCCCCCCCCGTCGTGACTTTTCGTGACCCGAGAGGGCCGGGGGAGCCTGGAGCTGGGGCGACAGCGACGACGACCACCAACGACGACGACGACGACGACGACGACGACGACGACGACGACGACGATGACGACGACGACGACGACGGAAGAGGAGGAGGATGAGGTGGAGGAGGTGGAGGATGAGGAGAAGGAGGAGTGGAAGGAGGGGGAGGCGGAAGAGGAAAAAGGATATGGGGAGGATGCTGGGGGGCAACGAAGACGATGACGACGACGACGACGATGACGACGGCGACGACGACGGCCATCACGACGACGGGCAGCGAAGCGCAGGGGCGCTCCTTTCCTTCGCGGCCGCGGCTCCCGCCGCCCCGCTGCCCGTGCTATAGCGGGGGGGGGGGCGCTGCGAAGCCAGCCTGCAGGCACGCCGCCAGGCCCCCGGTCGCCTCGTGGCCCCCAGACCGTCGTCGTCGTCGCCGTCGTCGTCGTCGTCGTCGTCGAAGTCGTCGTCGCCGTCGTCGTCGTCGTCGTCGTCGTGGCCGTCGCCGTGGCCGTCGCCGTGGCAGTCGCCGTGGCCATCGCCGTCGTCGTCGTCGTCGTCGTCGTCGCCGCCGTCGTCGCCGTCGTCGTCGTCGTCGTCGTCGTCGTCGTCGTCGTCGTCGTCGTCGTCGTCGTCGTCGTCGTCGTCGTCGTCGTCGTCGTCGTCGTCGTCGTCGTCGTCGTCGTCGTCGTCGTCGTCGTCGTCGTCGTCGTCGTCGTCGTCGTCGTCGTCGTCGTCGTCGTCGTCGTCGTCGTCGTCGTCGTCGTCGTCGTCGTCGTCGTCGTCGTCGTCGTCGTCGTCGTCGTCGTCGTCGTCGTCCGTCGTCGTCGTCGTCGTCGTCGTCGTCGTCGTCGTCGTCGTCGTCGTCGTCGTCGTCGTCGTCGTCGTCGTCGTCGTCGTTCGTCGTCGTCGTCGTCGTCGTCGTCGTCGTCGTCGTCGTCGTCGTCGTCGTCGTCGTCGTCGTCGTCGTCGTCGTCGTCGTCGTCGTCGTCGTCGTCGTCGTCGTCGTCGTCGTCGTCGTCGTCGTCGTCGTCGTCGTCGTCGTCGTCGTCGTCGTCGTCGTCGTCGTCGTCGTCGTCGTCGTCCTCGTCGTCGTCGTCGTCATCGCCGCCGTCATCGTCGTCGTCGTCTCCGCGCGGTCTGAGGAGTTTTTGGCGCGAGGTCCTCAGGGGAAGGGTTCCGACGCATCCTGAGATCACCGTGGAGAGATTTGTGTGCCTCACGGGGGAAGACTAGCTGAAGGGCCCTGGAGAAAGCGGTACATGGTGAAACCGTCGTCGTAGTCCTCGTCACTTTCAGGCGTTTGAGTCCCTGCTCGGGCCTCCAGAGGCCTGTGCCGTTAGCGATGCCAAAATTTGATTCAGATCCAGTCGCGACCATAATCCCGCACCCCTTGTCGTGGTCCTGATCCTCCTGCAATCCCTTCACCGAATTGCTTTCGTCCTCCTTTTTCTCCACATTACCGCTCCTCCCCCTACTGGCCCCCCTTCTCCTACGATGCGAGGTGGTGGCAGATGAGGGACTGGCGAATCCGGTGCATGCACTTGACTCTACAAGCGCCATGCGGCTTCGGGTGCGACCATGCCTCGGGGCGAGCGCATTGCGGCGTGGCCGAAGCCAGCTCCGTGCGGCAGTTTCCCCAAACGCCCTCGTCCCAGCCCTCCCCCTTCGAACCCCTTACCGCTCCTTCTCACTGGTTCACCCTCTCCCATATCCCACACCTCCTCCGACGTCGTGACCCCTTCCCCCGACGTGGGCCCCAGCATCTCGACCTCCTCACCCGAACCTGGAATGCTTTTTTCCGCGGCCTGCCCCTCGTTGCCATGCGACCTGCGACAACAGCGGCCTGCGCGTTTGGGTCCGGCCCCCGCCCCCGCGAGCCGCCCCCCCAAAATGCCACTATGCGGCGAGGGGTCGCCCTGGCGTGCAGCCTGGCGCGGGGAGGCGCGCCGCCGGACCGCCCCGGGTGCCGGGCTCACCGGCCGCGCGGGCCAGCCCCGCGCAGGGCCCCCTCGAGGCGGCCCCGCCGCCGGGCTCACCGACCGCGCGGGCCAGCCCCACGAAGGGCCCCGAGGCGTCCCCGCCGCCTCACCTCCCTGGCGGTCGCACCACCTCGGGGCCCGGCGGGCGCCCGCGCGCGCGGGGTGGGGCTTCGCGCGGAGCCGCGGGATGGTAGGAAGTCAGGGTTGAAGTCGGGCCAATCTGGGCGTCGCGGAAGAGCGGTCGCGCGGATACGTTCCGCACAGGGCACCCGCGAAAAAACGCACCGTATCCGCGAGGTCGCGGCCCAGGGGCCCGGCCCGCGAGGCCGCGGATACGAGTTGTTTGTATGGATGAGCCGTGTTTCCACCACCGATATCATATGTAAGAGAGGGGGGAGGAGGAGGAGGAGGAGGAGGAGGAGGAGGAGGAGGAGGAGGAGGAGGAGGAGGAGGAGGACGAGGAGCGGGAGGAGGAGGAGGAGGAGGAGGAGGAGGGAGGAGGGAGGAGGAGGAGGAGAAAGGGGGAGGAGGAGGAGGAGGGGGGCCTCCCCATCCTCCCTTCCCCCCCGTCCTACCTACGGGTAGTGATGGTGGACAATTGGCCCGCCATTTATATATACATATATATATGTATATATATAGATATATAGATATGTATGTATGTGTGTATATATGTGTGTGTATCTGGTCCCCTGGTGAGCCCGCTTGTCCTGCAAGGGTCAGCAGAGGGGGCAAACACCAGCAGGAAGCAGAGCCGCGCGCTCGGGCATGGAAATCTCTGGCCGGTGGCGGAGGGGCCTTCTGCCAACGCGGGCACATCCCCCCACAATCTCGCAGTGGTCTCGAGGCCCCCCTATGCTTTGGCAAGCAGATGCGCGAACCGAAGCGCGGGGTAAACGCAGACGGACAAACACGCTGTACAAGCAGAGGGTGTACGCATCGCACGATCTGTATAAGTGGGCAGTGGGAGAGCGTGATCTCCCACCCAGCCCCAAAGACAGCTCATCGGGCTTGCGATTCTGCTGCCTGCGCCCTCCTCCCTTCACTCCCTGGTCCCTACCTGGCCCCACTCATCTGACGCAGGAGCCCGGGCACGGCCTACACATCTGAGCAAACGGGTGTGCGAGCCCAGGTACAACACGCGCACGAGCCACACGCAAACTGCATCAATCTCAGAATTTCCTGGACCTTAAGGTGTGGTGGAATTCGAAATGGGGTCCACCTCGAAGACTCCAAGCACCGCCGGACATCGCTCAGTGGATTGCACATGTCGGCCATACTGTATTTCACAGTCTCCCATTGTTCATCTTGGTCCGATGGTGGTGGGCCAGACCATGACCACTCTGGGCTGTACCAGTATGTGCGTTCGCCACTGTGGTGCCCGAGTATCAAATGCCACTCAGCAATGTTAGACCCTGCAAGCCTTCCTCGCAATATGGTTTGAAAGAGATGCCAGCGTCTCAGACTCTCGAGCCCGTCGGGCATCTCAAAAATGTTGGCCATAACATCGTGCGATGGCTCTGGCAAAAATTCACGGACAACTGAAACCACAAAACGGAGCCCAAAGCCGGGGCCCCACCTTGTTTCGATTTTCAATACCGTGACGGGTGGAGAGAACGAAGAAGCCACCACGTTGACGACAATCCCTCTGGGCTCTGACTTGGGCCAGTCCACACCGACGGGAAAGACACGGTGAACGCGACTCTGGTACTCTGCGATTGACGGTGGCACGCCCAAGTTGATGAGCGTACAATGCGAGAGCGCGCAAAAGGGATCTCGCTGTCCCTGGTGATTGCAGCGCAGCGTGGAGACCCACTGCTGTTCCAGCGGCTCACGCTTCGCACGCGCTCGTTCACAATCGTAGAGTCCTCCGTTGAGCCGCAATGTGCCACCGAGCAACCTGCGTAGCACAATTCGATTGCGGTCTCAACTTCATACAAACCATGATCGTCGGGGCTGGACGCACAGAAAGGCACGGCGTAGTGCCAGAACTCCGCGAGAACGCTCAGGTGAAGTCAGCCAATGCAAGAGCGCGAGACTGCGCATCGACAGAAACGGCAGCACAGATACGTGTCAAGGAACGCTTGGCAGCACAATCAACAGGCTTGAACAAAGGGCAACGGATCCCTCCTAACGCCTGCGCATGTTCACAGCAGCACTTAGCTGCATCGACAAAATTGACACGCATGTGCACAAAACCTTTCAGGTACACAGCATCGGACAACTGGTACTCGTCCAACAAGTACTCATCTGGCACGGCGGCTTTCTCGATGTAGCGTCCGAAGAGCGTAATCACTCGCTGCGTGTCGCCCATTTAGTCCCAGTGCAAGGCCATGGCATACTGCGTGAGGCGGCTTCCACCCTCCTTAATGGAATCTTCACAATCTTGAAACGCCTTTTGCCAGCGGCCGCGGCCACGATTGAACCAGGCACGCATTTCGTACAACCGAGCCTTCCAAGCCGTCCATTTGCGATTGGATGGGTTGTCCAATGCGTTGATGCACGATGTAATAAAACGAACGTTCGCTTCTGTGTCCTGCGACCCTACACTGCATGATCAGCGCGGGCACATGTTGAGGGTCCACTCGACGCACTGCTTGGGAAGCGCGATGCATGGCCTCAATCAATTCAAACCACAGCGCTTCTGGACATAGACTGAAGGCCACATCAGTGATGACGAATGATTCGCGAAGATTTCCGTGGCCTTCTCGAGCATGGAACCGGCACGATTCATGAGCGTTGACGCGACATCCAAGCCCTCATGCAACCACATCGTGGCTTTCAACACTTGGATTGCAGTGCCAGATTCTGGGAGCTCAATCACATAGCCCAGTATTACAATCAATGTGGAAGACTTGTGCTTCTCAAGCTGAGCCACGTCGGATGCAGTCGCGATCACACTGACCATTTCCACGTCATCAACGAACCCGCCAGAACCCGTGAGACTATGCAGCGCCTGGCGTGTGCTCGAGGCCCCCGCGCGCCTCTCGAGCCACGCCTTGGACCTGTTGCTGCCAGTGAGGGCGAGGAAATCGGCAGCGGCGAGTCTCCACTTACTCTCGGCGGGGCCGTGCTTCCTCAGGAGGCCCACGAGTGCACGGTCGCCGCCGCCGAGTCCCGTTAGAGCGGGGCCCGCTGCTGCTATCACTTCTCCAGCGCTCGAGGAACCCGGAGACGGCTCGCAGTGGACATTGTTGTCACTCCCCTGCGCCTCGCGCTGACCAGGAAGCTCTCCGAGCCTTCCCTCTAATGAGCCCGCGGCGCTGCTCTGGCCCGAAGCCTTCCCTTCGACGTCTGCCTGGGCCGCGGCCCACGCTTCGGCGAGAAGTTCCCCAAAGCACCCTCGCCGCCCAAGTCTCTGAGCATGCGCTGGCCGTTCTTGGCCATGCCTGTCATGTCGGCAACGCGTGTTGCCACCACGGAATGCGCCAGCGATGCAGGGGGCGCCTGGGGCGCTCCAGGACGGATCATCTGGCTCAGTCGCAAAGCCAACGACAGCACTGGTTCTTCGGCGTGCTCCATGGCTAATGTGCTAATGCATCGGGTCGGCCTGGGAAACGCGCGAATCTAAATTCATTCAGCCCAAATGGCTGACTACTCTACCGATCGAGGGGGGTGAGGATTAGAGCGTGTGAGATAGCGATGACAAGGGGCCTGGGGGAAACAAACGAGTATATCGACTGCGCAGGAGACTGGATACTCAGAAGCTGGATAGAAACTGTCCGGTCAAGGACCTAGCATCCCACATCCGATGGAAAGGTCGATCTGCGGCGCAGTCGTCAGACCCCTCATGAAGCAAAACATCACATATGGCCAAGACCTTCTCAACACTTTCATCAGCTAACGGCACCAACAACCCGTGCTTGGCCATCACGAGGTTGAGGGGTGGGAGGATAAGAGCAGAATCTATTCACAGGCTTGAGCGAAATGAAGACTACGCAAGCGAGACAAACAACTCAGCCTAGTCCAAATGTTAAGCTATTCGCACCCTGACCGCGCACGCTCTATGTTACTTTGATCATTCACTGTACTATGCGATGACACGTTGGGCCGAATCATACCACTACATTGCTGCACAGTGGATCCGAGGAGTGAGCAGCCTAGGGTCGAAGGAGATACGAACATAAGGGTCCGTGTCCCCGGGCGAGGCGTCGGGTAGTGCTGCGGGCGAGGCGTCGGGCTGAGCCTGTGCCGTCTGAATGCTTTCTTGGGGCCACTTCCGGGGGGCCCTGGCTCTGGAGGGCTCTCTTGGGGCCGTCCTGGCGCCGTCGGGCCGTCTTGGGCGCCAGGCAGTGCGTCGGGTACGTAGGGCGTTTGTCTGACAGGGCGCCTGGCGGGGGGGAGCGGGTGCAGGGCACCGGGCAGGCTGGGCGGTGGGGGAGCGCCTGTGGCAAACGATGCACCACCGTCCCCAGGCGCTGCAGGACGGGTGCGGGAAGAGCGCGAAGAGGGGCCTGGTGTGGCCGACGCGTCTCAGTCTCCCCGCAGGCTGCGGCAACGAGGGGAGGGGTGCAGGCCAGAACTCTGCACTGGACGCTGCAGCGCATGCAGCCCGATGCTTCAATCAGAGAACAGGTGGATCTTGAGGCACTCGCACGTGGCACCGAGCTCGTCGGTCACAGGAGGGCCCCCCCCCCTGCCACGCGCGCCGCAGAACAACACAGTGACGCCAGAAGTTCCAGAACGAGAACCTATCTGGAAAGCGAAGGGGTTCGGCATGGTAACTGACTGGCAGCCCAGGAGGGCATGCATAGGAACACACACAAAGTTAAAGCGGCATGCGACGCATGCAAAGCGTAGAGAGTAGAAATATGACTACGTACCAGTGCGCGTATGCTGTGCACGTTCACACAGTATACTGCGGGTCGACTGCAGCGCACAAAGGTGGCAATTACGCAGCGACGTCGGGAGACGTGGGCTAAGACCTGTGAGAACCACGGCCTATGAGCACCTCAGCCTGCGTCTACATTGAGACGGGGCTGGTGAGGACGAGGAACCCAGGATCCAATGCATCCAGGCAGACTCCGAACCACAGGATAAGAGAGAAGGGACGAGAGGAGCAACTGGTGGACCTCGGTACCGAGAGGCAATGAGACGACCCGAGTCGCACCGACCCGGCATCGTGCCCGGACCGACTCCAGCGCCGAGTCGCTTGGCCGACGCGCTCCGGGAGAGGGAAGACCAGCTCCAGAGAAGCGGGTCCCGGCCCTGGCCCTGTCCTGAGGGAGACTTGTCCCGAGGGCAACGGGCGCCTGAACTCCCAGGACGAGCTCTTCATGTCGAATCGTTTTCTGACGGCCCTGGGGCCCGGAGTGGAAAGCTGAAAACGGCGAAAAACTGCGAGGGGGGAGGAGGAGGGGGAGGAGGGGGAGGAGGAGGAGGAGGAGGAGGAGGAGGAGGAGGAGGAGGAGGAGGAGGAGAAGGAGGAGGAGGAGAAGAGGAGGAGGAAGCCGAAAACGGCGGGCAGAAGGCCTCGGGGCCCGCTCCCCTCAGGGCCCGCTGCCCCCCCCCCCGCGCGGCGACTCCTCGCCCGGCGCAGCCCACCCCCCCCGAGGCGGGGCCCGAAGAGCCCGAGGCCGGCCACGAAGAGCCCCCCCCCCGCAGGGCACGAGGAGGCCTCGGCGCCTCGATCGGTGCGGCGCGCGAGGCGTCCATGGGCCTCGCCACGCCGCGCGCCCCCCGCCTCCTGGAGGCCTCCTGGAGGCCTCCTGGATGCGCGACGACGACGACGACGACGACGACGACGACGACGACGACGACGACGACGGCCAGCCAAGCCGTGGGGGGGCCAGGTCGCCGGTGCCTCGCCTGGGCGCCGCTCTCCTCTCGCAGGCGCAAGACGAGGCCAGGACGAGGGTAAGTTCGGGCGAGGGTGAATCGAGAATCTCTGAGATCCGGCGGCTCTGGAGGATGTCTCGGGTGCCGCGGCCTTCTCAGAGCGCTCCGCAACGGATTTATCGTCGTCCTGGTCCCGCCCGAGGGGTCCGAGTAGATGGAGTCCGAGTACATCGCGCCGCGTCGCCGATGCATCGGAGACTCGTCCCGCGACGTCGGCGACGCGTCGGCGACGTCCGCGTGGAGAGAAGCGTGCTCCACATCGGGCCGCATCGCCGATGCGTCGGCGGTGCGGCGCGACTCTCCAGCCCCATCCACCCTGGCCCCATCTGAGCGGCGAGAACTAATAACGGGTCTCACGCGAGGTGGCGCAGCGACCTGACGCGGTGGCTTGCGCGGGCCGCCAACGAGGCACGCTGCACTGCAAACGAGGGCGCTCACGCGCGACCTTACGCGGGCAATAGATCGTTTTCAATCATCGGCGAGAACCCGGGTTGTCCGGAGGGGACAGGAAGGGAGGTGCCCGCCGATAACCAAACCTCTTCGCTTTGGGCTCAGCCCGCGCGCGCCAGCATTGCGTACCCCTCGGACCTGCGCAACCGACAGGGTCAAAATCTCCTTGGGGGTTGGGCGGGGCGGGCGGGCCCGAGGTCCCGCGTTTATCGCTGGACCCGACACTGAAACAGTCTCCAACCTGCGCGCGATTGTAGGAACATGGGAAACGACACCAACACTACCAGGGACCACAGTGGTGTGCCCCCCCCCCCCCCCTCTCGCTCGGCGCATCCCCTGGCCCCAGCTCGGGGAGGCATCGTGGTGACCTCCTTGCTGGAGGTGCCCCCCTGGTGGTGCTGGTGCTGGCTTCTCCTTCCCCCCACCGCATGTCGGTGCAGACGACCCCGCTGCGTTGCGCCGCTCCTCTGCCGAGGCGCAAAAAGGCCCCTCCCCCGAGGCCGCCGCCGGCGGCCGCGCCACGGGCGCCCCGAACGCGGCCGGGGAGACCATGCCCAGCGGGTGCCCGGCGAGCGCTCCTGTGCACGCCGCTGCCGCGGGCAGGGGCACGACGGCTGAGACGCGCGCCCCGATTTCGGCGGCGAGCCCACGGGGGAAGGGGCGGGCCCTCTCTCCGAATGGGACGCACAAAGACATACTGATACTACATGTCCTCCTTGGAGGCGCGAGTCCGACCTGAACATCTGGTATAGTACCCATCGTATGGTAAATCGTTTCCCGAGCGGCGAGGCCAGAAAGCGCCCGCCACGACGCACTTACTATCAGATTTCTCGGTGCGCGCGTCGCCCCTGGGGGGGCGGCGCACACTTAGTATTACAAGGTTAGGGTGACGCCGACAGAAGGCTCGGAAGGCCTCGGGCCGTCCGAGAAGTTGTCTAAGTCTTCCCCGTGGGCACAAAAGCACTTCTCAGAAGGCTGGAGGGCTTCGGAGGAGCCCCGCCGCCTTCTGAGAGAGACTTCTCCTTTTCACTTCGGCCCCTCGTTCGCCGCCGACGATCGGCCGAGGTGATTGGGAGCCACTGGAGCCCTTAGGGGGATCTACAGAACGAGTTGGCGGCGAGCGCCCTTGGCCTCGTGTCTGCTTCCTCCCCCTCCTCCTCCTCCTCCTCCTCCTCCTCCTCCTACTCCTCCTCCTCCTCCTCCTCGTCCTCACATCCTCGTCCTCGCCCTCGTCTTCCTCCTCCTCGCCCTCCTCCGCCTCCTCCTCCCTCCTCCTCCTCCTCCTACTCGTCCTCCTCCTCCTCCTCCTCCTACTCGTCCTCCTACTCGTCCTCCTACTCGTTCGCCTACTCGTCCTCCTACTCGCCCACCTACTCGTCCTCCTACTCGTCCTCCTCCTCCCCCTCCTCCTACTCTTGCTCCTCCTCCTCCTCCTACTCTTGCTCCTCCTCCTCCTCCTCCTCCTCCTCCTCCTCCCCTTCCTCCTCCTCCTCCTCCTCCCCCTCCCTGGGTCTCCCATGTCCGTGCTGTTCGCGTGCATTGTGAGGAGGCAAAGGCGTGTCCACATGTGTCCCTTCTTGTCCCTCTTTGCCCCTTTTTAAGCTTGGAATGTCATTAGATAACTCTCAGATCCCTCTTGGTCCCGTCTTGCCATAACCTCGTGGGGATACGTTTTAATGGTGCTGTGTTCATTAGTTATGGCTGGTTGGTTGCAGTTGGTCTGTGATGGTGGGTTACTGGTGGTGCTGACTATGACTGTTGGCCTCGACGATGAATGCTTTTAAGTGTCGGTGATGGTTGGTGAGGGCTGGTGGGCAAATCGGCGACGGCCAGTTGCCGTGTCGATGAGAACAAAGAAAAGTGAGATGATGACGGATGACGAGCATCGGAGGATGAGGAGCGACGAATAAAATAGGCTGGGGTCGTGGAGGAATGCGTTCGGAGAGGGGATGTGGTGGACCAGCGAGCAGGGGAATGGAAGGGGAGATAGAGAAGTGCAGAAGTTCGGACCCGTCCTCCTGCTGCTCCTCATGCTACTGCACCTTCTATATTCAACTTTCTTTCCTGGTCCTGCTCCTTCTTCTGGCGTGCTCCTGTTCTCCGTCTTTCTGATCCTCCTCCGCCTGATCAGTGTCTCCATCTTCCGGACTGCATGGTCGGCATGGCTGGTGTCCTTGCGTGTCCCGGTTGTTCACTTGTTGTCTTTGCGTGTTCGCAAATGTTCCTCGTGCCCCATTTTGTCTTGTTTGCTGCGCTAGACAGCGATGGTGTCCTACAGTGGTTGATGCTGGCGATGATTTGCTGATGTGTCATGCAACAATTGATTAATGATAGTTCGCGGATGTGTGTTACGGGTTAGGAGAAGAAGGCTGTAGAGCATGTGGTGTGGAGCCTGTTTGGTAAGCTCATCGTGGGGAGGGAGCCTGTTGAGTATTGAGAGTGCTGTTGGAGACGGAGGCTCTGCAGTCCTGTGTGTGGTGTTGGAGACGACGGGTGCTGAGTAGTCAAATCTTTTTTCAAGTTCATCCTTGGGGGGAGCCTGTTGAGTATTGAGTGTGGTGTTGGAGACGGGGGCTATGAAGTACTGTGCGTGATGGTGCAGACTGCGGGCTTTGCGTAGAAGGATCTTTTCAAATTCAACTTTGGGACAGGGCCTGTGGAATATTGGGTCTGGTGTTGGAGTCGGGAAAGAGCGTGTTCTACCGCTGCTGGCGGAAAACCGGGGGGGGTCACTACCGGTTCGAACCCCTCCCCCCCCCCCTCCGGAAAACCGGGGGGGTCACTACCGGTTCGAACCCCTCCCCCCCCCCCCAGTTCATCATGAAAAGGGGTGGGGGGTCACTACCAGTTCGAACCCCCCCCCTCCCTCGAAAACCGGGGGGGGTCACTACCAGTTCGAACCCCCGCGGACAGTGATGGGGACGGTGGTGGTGGGGACAGTGGCGAGGGGACAGCGGGACAGTGGTGGGGATAGTGTGACAGTGGTGGGGACGATAGTGGTGGGGACAGTGGTGAGGACAATGGTGGGAACAGTGGGGACAGTGGACAGTGGTGGGGACGGTGGTGGTGGGGATAGTGGTGTGGGGACAGTGGGAATGAGGTGGAAACAGTGGGACAGTGGAGGGTACAGTGGTGGTGGGGACAGTGGTGAAGGCGGTGGCGAGGACGGCGGTGGGACAATGGGACAGAGGTACAGTGGGGACAGTGGTGGGGACAGTGGGGACAGTGGTGGGAACAGTGGAACAGTTCAGTGGGACAGCGGAGGAGTCAGTGGGACAGTGGGGACCATGGGGATAGTCGGGCAGTGGTTGGGGGTGTGGAGAAAGTGGGGAGAGTGTAACCGTGGTGGGAACAGTGGTGGGGACAGTGGGGACAGTGCGACAGTGGTGGGGGCACTGGTGGGGACAATAGGGACGGTGGTGGAACCAGTGGGGACAGTGGTGGTGAGGACAGTGGTGCTGGGAACAACAGTGGGGGATGCGGTGTGGACGGCGGTGGGGACCAGGAGTCGTTTGCTAGCGGTGAGTGGCGCGGCTGGGGAGGGGTTCGAACTGGTAGTGACCCCCCCTCCGGTTTTCACGGGGGGGGGGGGGTTCGAACCGGTAGTGACCCCCCCGGTTTTCGAGGGGGAAGGGGGGGGGGAGGAGGGGTTAGGGGAGGGGTTAGGGGAGGGGGGGGGTTTTGCCGGGGGAAGGCAGGCGGGGGGGGGTCCAGCAGGGGGGGGATTTTCGGAGGGGGGGGGGGACCCCCGGGTTCTGGAGGAAAAGGGTGGCAATTTTCCGCAGTAAAGCGGCGGTGGATCACGCTCTCTCGGAGTCGGGTGCTGTGGGATACTGGTTTTGTGGTGGTGGAGGCAGGAGGGAATTGAGTATAAGGATCGTTTCAAGTTCATCTTGGGGAGGGATCCTGTTGAGTGTTGGATTTGTTGGAGACGGAGGCTGTAGAGTACTGCGTGTGGTGATGGCGACAGGAGTGAGCTAAATAGAAAGATCTGTTCAAGTTCATCTTCGGCGAAGGGGGGCCAGTTGAGTATGGGATGCAGTGTTGGTGACGGAGGCTGTGGAGCCCTGGGTGCGGTGGTGGGGACGGAGGGAGTTGAGTATAATGATCGTTGCAAACTCATCCTCGAGGGGGACGTGTTGGGTATTAGGTGTGGTGTTGGAGACGAACGCTGTGGAATACTGGGTCTGGCGGTGGAGACGGAGGGAGTTGAATACAAGGATGTTTTCAAGTTGACCTTGGGGAGGAAGCCTGCTGAGTATTGGGAGTGCGATTAGAGACGGAGGCTGTGGGGTACTGGGTGTGGTCGTGGAGACGGAGGGAGTTGAGCAAAAAGGTCTGTTCAATTTCAACTTGAGGAGGGAACCTGATGAGTATTGTTTGTTGGAGACGGAGGCAGTGGAATACTTGGTTTGGTAGTGGAGACAGAAGGAGTTGAGTAGAAGGATGGTGGAGCTGGTGAAAGTGGCTGCACCTAAAGGAGCAAACATCGTTCCGAACTGGGACCGGCACACTCTTGTACACATGAGCTTCAACAACTGATTGTGAACACCGTGCGAATAAATTACGCGTTCATGTATGAAGTGCGCAAATGGGGTGTCATGGTGCTTGTGGACGGCGATATACACATGCATCTATACACATATACATATATATATATATATATATACACATGCGTGTACATGTACATGCATGTGATATGGATGTACATGTATATACATTTGTCTATGTCCACGTACGTGTAACATGCACCACACAAGATCATTATTACGAGTTGTGCTACATTTGGTGCTGATTGCGTCTGATGGCTGATGGTGGTGAACTTCCCTTGCATGTTGTACTATTTCTTTCTCGCTTACTTAGGATACACGCCGTTTGCAAACGTTCCTGCTTATGTCTGTGAATTCCTACGCATGTCCGTGAAGCATTGCGATTTCTTGGAATGGTGCAATTTCAACCAGAAGCTGACCAAGAATTGTCTACGCAATCCTCGTGGCCGGCGCGAGAAGATCGACGCGCGGGGCGCGCGGCTGGATGGCCGAGCTCGGGGACCCAATGTCCGAATTTTGGGCCCGAGTGGGCCCAAATGTCTGCGCTCATGGGCCCGATCGGGGCACGATGTCCGCGTTTTCGTTTTCGCGCTGTGGGACGCGACTGTTCTCGAGGAGAGGAAATAACCATTGTAGTTTCAACGGGAACATGCCCAGTGTCCGGTCCGCGTTTTTGCGCCTCGTCGGTCCCGATGTCCGCGGATTTGGGCCGCGCGGGGCCGCGATGTCCGCCAAAGCGGGCCGCGCGAAGACCCCAATGTCCTCCTTTCCGGGCGCCCACGGCGACCGATGTCCGCGCTCGTCGGCCCTCTCGGGGCCCCATTGTCCACGCAACTGGGCTCCCGCTAGAAGTATCTGAAGAGACCATGATAGAAAACATCAACAACCAGATACAAACATGGACATAACAAATATGGGCAACAACGGACAGATAGGGACAAACACGAGGGAACACATAGGGACATAAAAGGGACACACACACGGATAAAAGGGGACAAACCGAAACAAACAAGGAACGCATAAACACAACAAAAGACAAACAGGGACACAACGGGACAACAAAAAGACAACGAGGAACAACAAGTGACAACAAATGACAAACAATGTTGAATAAGGACAGTGAGGGGCACACGGCGCAGAAAAAAAAGGGACCAACAAAACACAATCAGGGACAACACATAAAGAAAAAACGCACGAGGATCCACGCATTAAAATCCAAGGTCAAGGTTCGAATTACCACCCGTCCAAACGGGTACACGCCGCCCCGGCCAAAAACCAAGGGGAACAGTAGTAGAAACGAAAAGCCTGGGCAAAAACGCCAGGCCCGCGGCTCCTGCGGGGCAAGCAGCACGCTTTTTCGCGACACTGGCACTGGGCAGGCTGCGCTGCCTGGAGAGGGAGGGGGAGAGGAGGGGAGAAGCAGGCAAGCGACGACGAACACGCAGGCGGGAGGCTTGGGGTCGGCGAGACGAGGAGGGATGGCGGGCAGGCGGGAGGGGGGGCAGACAGACGGCAGCAGGCAGGGAGCAGAAGGGCAGGGTGAAGGAGGACAAGGAGGAGGGGAGGAGAAGCAACCGCACGCAGACAGGCCGGGCCCGGGGCGGGGCCAGGGGCCGGGAGAGAAGAGCCACCCGCGCCGAGGCTACGGACTCTACGGCGGCGACCTGGGCGGGGTGGCCGACCGAGCCCAGCACGCTGCGGCTTGGTGGGGATTGTCCTCCGGGATCCATCCACCGCCCCGCCGAGCAAGGGCCGGACGGCGCGTGTGAGGGGTCGCCGGCGCGACGCTGGCGAAAGGGCGCGGGGGGCGCCCGTGCTGCCCAGCAAGGGCGGGGGGGTGGACGAGGGGCGCTAGGCACCGCTGGGGGCACCTTACACAGCGCCCGCCGTGGAGGCAGCCGTGGCCGCGGCCAGGCGGGCCGCTGCCTTCCCGCCCCTCTAGACTGCGTCTGGGGGCGCCGCAACACGGCCCGCGCGTTCTCCCTGAGCAAGGGGACTGTACGTCGCTGGGCGCGTTGGTCCGCAACCAGGGCGGCGTCTTCCTCCGTGGCGTCATCCACCCGCTTGGCCAAGACCCCGACGGCCACTGCGTGCCTCGCGGCCCCACCGGTAGGAAAACGTGGGCAACTTTAGAAAACCAACAATGCCTTCCGAGCCCTCCAAGGACATTTCCTAGAGGCCTACATGGCCCCAAAGCCGACGGACAAAGAATGTGTTTGTCTTCTCGCCTTGTCGCTTCCGATGGCCTCTTAAGGTTTCAATCAAGATGGCCCCAAGAGGGGCCCAAGAGAGCCCCAAGAGGGGCTCATGACCCCAAGAGGGCCCCAAGAACGCCCCAAGGGGGCCTCAAGAAGACTTTTTTAGCCTCCCGTGGGCGGGGAGGCTGAATTTACTACCCCCCCTTTTTTTGAACACTGGGGGTCTAGATGGCCCCAAGAGGCCTCCCAAACCCTCGCGTCGAGCTCCAAGATGGCCCAAAGACTCAAACAGAGCCCCAAAAGGGCCTCAAGAGTGCCCCAAGAGGCTCCACGAGGACCCCAAGAAAGCCCCAAGATGGCTCCAAGAGACCTGCGAGAAAACGCTCCCAAGGCCAAGGCGGTTGTTACACTGCAAACCTTCTACACTACCCTGGTCAAGGCAACTCGCCTGGCGATCTGCTTCTGGGCAGGATGGTAGGGATACTTTTTTGTCAACAGGCTCGCGAGGCGTGTCGAGAGCCGTCCAAACACTAGTCGGGCCGCGACTAGGCAGCAGGAAGAAAAAAAGCAAGCGAAGCGAGCGACCGGGATGGTGGGGATACTTTTTGTTAGCATCCGAAGGCGAGCGCGCCAACGGCGAGTGAGGTCCGAGCGGGCCGCGTGTGGGCCTAATTACCTAGCAAGGGGCAGAGCAGGGCCTACCGCCGAAGCCTCAGCACTGAACCAGCGAGAGGAGCCGGGGGGGGGGCTGTCAGCTGCCTGGGCTGCAAGGGGGCTGCAAGCGTGCGACAACCAGAGAGCAGGGCCACCAGGTGTGGATTGAACTGCAGCGAATTGACCAACCGCGGTTGGGTCGCAGCCAAAATGGCGCGGCGCTCTGCCAGGGTGTGACCAGGGGGAAGCCAGCCGGAACACGGGGGAGACGTCCAGGGGTGCCCGGCAGGGCCCAGACTGGTGCACTGGGTGGCGCCACCAAAGTCGCACACCAAACCCAGAGACGCACAGGTCCTGCAAGCGTCTGGCCACGGAGGCGCCGGACACGGGCGAGGCAGCGAGGAGAACGATGGAGGAACTCGACACCGTCGGCGCCTGAGCTGCCGGACCAGGGAATGCCACGCGCACTCTCATGCAGTCACCGCCGACTGAGGACTGCACGACCATGGAGACCCAAGCCTCAACGACGGATCGAGGTAGCGGGAGGTGGCCTTGGGCGAAGCCGCCAGGACCGTAGGCGAATCGACACGGTCGCAATGGTGGGGATACTTTTTCGGTCACGTCCGCAAGCGAAGGCGCAGGCGGAGACAAAAGCTGCCCGGGGCGCGGAAACAATCCTAATTAGCTGCTAAGCGCGAGGCAGGCCGGCCGGGCCAGCTCACAAGGCAACAGCTGAGCTGCACGGCGAGGGCTGACTGGCTGAAGGCACCCAGGGAAGCTCGGGCAACGTGCGATCCTGACAAAATGCCAGAGAATTCAATGTACGCCCTGCGGCGTGAACCACACAGCGAACGCGAGGACGTAAGCGAGCTGATGCCCACACCCCTCACACGCCTGGTGGTCGCAAAGGCGAGGTGAACGATGAACGAGTCGCCAGCGGGGCGCCAAGTCCAGGTCCGTACCAACGGTGTATGCAAGCCAGGTGGGCTACGCAGCCGAGGTGACGTCGAAGACCTGCCTGAATGGCTGGGACGCGTCCAGGGGAAGCGCGGCGTGAGACGGAAGGCTGAACCACTCCGAAGCGCTCGCGGGGCTCCCGGGGCCCACCATCGTGGACCGACCCCCGCACGGAGACCCCAGGTCCAGAGGAGAGCAAGATAGGTAACTTCAGGAGTAAGAGATGGAGGAGAAAGAACGGACGACCAAATAGGAACGTGGAGGGCACCCAAGGACACCGAGGGGCACGGAAGGACATCCAGGGACACAAAGGGATAAGCTCGGACATCCAGGGACTCTGAGGGTCATCCGAGGACATCTGCGGACATCAAGGGACGCCGAAGGACATCCAGGGACAACCTCGGACATCCAGGGACACCGGTGGACATCCAAGGACATTTGAAGAAATCACAAGACTTCGACGGCAAGCGAGGAACCATCCAGGACATCTGCAGACGTTGAGGGGCAGCGAAAGACATCTAAGGCCAAGAATATGTGGGCATCCCGGGACGCCGAGGGACATCCAAGGACGTCTATGGACATCTCGGGGCACCGAGGGACACCCATGAACATCTGCGGACACCTGGGGACACCGATGGACATCGAAGGACACCAGTGTTCCTGGATGTCGAGAGCAGCAAGCTTTGCGTTTGTTATATGGCGCGGACTTGGCCGACTTATACCACGCCAGCGGAAATCGACACCCCGCTAATCCAAGTTTGGCAAGGATTCGCATGGCAAGTACCGAGCAACAACAAAGTCAGCTACATAGCATAATTGGCTGTAGGAGCCGCGCTCACACCCTTGGTTGAGGGAGGAAACTGGGCCGCCCCAAGGGAATGAACAAACAGGAGGGCGCGGCCGAAAGCCACGCGCGGGAGGAGAACGGGGACAAGGAGTTGGGCAAGGATGACAAGGAGGGAGGAAGAGGGCAGGTGGAGGAGGTCCGAGGATGAGGAGGAGGGCGGCGAAGATCACGGGAAGGTACCCGTATCGCAACGCCCCCAGGCCACAGCATAGCGGAAGAGCCAAAAAACCATTGGATCCCTGAGACACTGCACAACAAGTGCGAAACATTATTTCATACCCCAGCGCATATAATATGAAAAGTGGAGCCCCAGGCTCCGGCGGATCGAGCGGCAACCCTGATGATATGATTCGTGAGTTCATCCACTCCTCCTCCGATCTCATCGATCCTCCCCTGCTCCACTCCTCCTCCTCCTCCTCCTCCTCCTCCTCGTCCTCCTCCTCCTTCTCCTCGTCCTCTTCCTTCTCCCCCCTTTTCCTCCCCGGGGAACACGGTAGGGTGGAGGAGTCAAAGGCAGCGGAAGCAGGAAACAGGGGGCGGCACGAACGCGAGAAGAGCAAGGGAGGACCGGCAGGGAGGAACGGCAGAGAGGACCAGCAAGCAGCAGGAAGGGCGAGGTGCAGTCGGGCTGCTGAAATGAGAAACGCTAAAGCAGGAAAGAAGCACCTGTTTTGCGTCAAAAGAGCTTGGATGCACGAGGAGGGCTTGAGGAACAACCACACAATGGCCTAAGGAACAGCGAGCCCCTTGCGAACCCAAGCCGGTCCTTATCTCAGCGTCTTGGCTGCACGACCAGGAGGGAGGGATGAGGAGGAGGCAGGATTGCGCAGCCACCAGGTGGCCTGCATTCTCGTGCTCATCACGAGCACTTTGCTTGTGCGTGATGGCCCTTTCGTGCGCGCGTGCGTGCGTAAATCACGGGGTGTTCTAGAAACCCATCGTAATGCATTGATACCCTAGGATCCCAATCATGCATGTTGACACTATAAGAGACCATGGACTTCGCATAGTGCGATAAAGGAAACGCGACCTTCCAAACCATCCACGCGGACAGCACGGATGCGGGAGACCCAGGGGCTCCTCTTCCTATACCTCCTCTTCCTCCTATACCTCCTCCTCCTCCTCCTCCTCCTCCTCCTTCTCCCTCCTCCTCTTCCTCCAACTCCTCCACGCTGCTTTTCACTCTCCCTTTGCCGATGGGCCTCGCATGGATGGCAAAAGTGTGTTTGTGTGTGTGCGTGTGTTAGCGTCGGCGCCGACGTGTGCTTGTCCACAGGGTGCCCTCAATACGACGCGGGCGGTACACTGTGAGGGCCAGCAGAGGCTCCCTGCCGTCGAAGAAAGCGGAACGAGCTTACACTTGTTCCTCCGCCAATGCGCCGCAAGCCAGACGTGGCGACAAGGAGCTCCCCCAGGGAGCGCAAGCAAGAATTCCGCGCGATCCCCTTACGGGGGACGCATTGCGCGACTGACCACGCGAAAGTGTTTACTTCTGCGCGCGCGCGCTCACGCGGTCGTGGCCATTTTTGCGTGGTCAGTCGCGCAATGCGTCCCCCGTAAGGGGGTCGCGCGGAGTTCTTGTTTGCGCTCCTTGGGGGAGCTCCTCGTCGCCTCCTCCGAGCTTGCAGTCGCGATCGGGGACGAAGACGGGCCACGTGCAGGGAGTCAGCACACCTCTTGGCGCCGTGCGGCGACGCGAGCAGCAGCGCGGCGAAGTCAGGCCAGCGGCGAACGGCCGAAGAGGGCAGACCGCGCGGGAGCCCCACGCGGCAACACACGCGCACACGTTGGGCGAACAATACGTCTGAGGAGAACAACTCTTGTGCTGGGAGAAAGGGTTGTGTGGCATCCTCGGCGGACCTTGCCTGTCCCGTCGCGGCCCTATTCGCGTCGAATCCGCGTCGAATCCATGTTGGACGCGTCGGATCCGTGTTGAATCCGTGTCGAATCCGAGTCGAATACACGCCAAATCCGCGTCGAGTCCGCATCAAGCCCGCGTCGGGCACAAGAAAAGACACCAAATTTAGGGACAGACGAGGTCCCCCGAAGATGCAACGTGAAACACCTGTCGTGTCGGGAGGAATGAGCTGGGGGTATGGGAAGATGAAGGGTATGAGCCATAGCATCCGGATGCAGTGAACGCTGCCTTCGGCCGCCCACGGGTAAGGACATCCTCACGTCTCCCAGCCCCACCCTCCCAACCCGATGAATGCCTTCCTGGACGTTCCCAAGACCACCCGCCCTCTTCCGACGGAGGCCTGCAAGGGGCACTCCGGAGGCCTCCAGGGGGCCGTCTGACCGTCTGGGAGCCTCCCGCGGCGCCCATGGGGCGGAGACCTCGGCCCGTCGTCGGCAACCTCACCATCGTCACCACCACCACCACCAACACCAGCATCTGGCCTCCTCCTCCTCCTCCTCCTCCTCCTCCTCCTCCTCCTCCTTCTCCTCCCCCTCCCTCTTCGTCCTCCTCGTTCTCCCTTCGCTCGTATCCCACCAACATCAACACTTGGCGACCTGGTCCTCCCAAACGTAGAGCCGACGTCTCTCTCTGGCTCCTGGTGCTCCAAGGCGTAGAACTGCCGTCACTGTTTTTGGCCCCCAGTGCTCTCAAACGTAGAACTGGCGCCTCTCTTTGGCTCCTGGTGCTCCAAAGCGTGGAACTGCCATCACTGTCTTTGGCCGCTGGCACTCCTAGACATAGAACTGCTCTCGTGGACACCTCAGACCAACTGTCACGTGTTCGCTCCGCACTGCGCTGTTCTGGCTCGCCTTTCGTTCTCTTGAACTGCTCTGCGGTGCAGCGAGGTGATCTGCCGCGCGCTGCTGTAGTTCGCTGTGCTTTGAACTGCTTCGGCGCACGCTGCTCGGCATGGCACTGGTTTACACTGCATAGCTTTGCTCTGCACTCCTTTGCTGTGCGATGCGTCGTCTTTCAGGCCGTGACCCCCTGGTGGAGAGGTCCTCGAGGGACGGGATGCTGCCCAAGGAGAATACTGAAGGAACGGGTGAGGAACCCTTGAGGAACCTGGCCTCCCGTTTGCAATGCCATTGGCCATTGGCAAGGCCGAACTGGCGGAGGAAAGCGCTGGCCAGGGCGAACGCAATACATAGTCATAATACGAGCGGCAGTTGACAGAACGACGGCAGGGATCCTCGCACAGACAGCCACTGATGGAGCCAAGATTAGGGGAACGAAGAATGACATGAACGTAAAAACTCGGAGGTCCGCGCGGATTTCTCGGATCCGCGCTCGACCCCCCTCCCTGGTGCGCGGAGCTCGCCAGGGGCGACGCTGGAGGCGCCGCCAGGGGGGTCCAGCGCGGATCCGAGAAATCCGCGCGGACCTCCGAGTTATTATGTTTATGTCATTGCTCGTGCCCCTATGAATGGAGCCAAGATCGACGTCCCAGCCACGCCTCCGTCCAAACGAAGCAGATATCCTCAGCTACGCATGCCCTTCTCGAGCATTACGCCTAGCTGTGGCAGCGAGGGTCGGCGCTCTGTGTCCCATTGCCCATCTGACCAATGTGGCGGTCGGCAGCTTCATCGGAGGCGTGATCTAATCACACGACCAGCTGGTGTGACCGATCCAGTGGTAGGTCACAGCTGTTACAGGGAATGCGCAGCAGAACGCAAAGAAACCTGAGGTTCCTCAGAAATGCACGGTGCTTGCCATACCTCCGTAAATGAAGTGCGCAACCGCCAAACATACATGATACTCGGCCGACCCCCGCTTACCTGTGATGGCAGGGCCCCCTTGTTCCTGGTTCTGCGGGGGTCACAGCTCTACTCACGGCGGAGGGGTCCTCCTCCCCCTGGCCCCTCCTCCTTCCGCACTCTCCTCCCCCTGGCCCGCCCTTCCTCCTCCTTCTCTCATACTCCCTTCTCGTCCCTCCTTCCTCCTCGTCCCTCACCCTCTCCCCTCCTTCCATCCTCCCTCCTCCTCCTCCTCCTCTTCCTCCTCCTCCCCGTCGCTCCACTCCATCCCTCGTCCTCGTTCTCCTCCTCCTCGTCCTCCTCCTACCTGCTCCCTCCTCGTCCCTCCTCCCCATCCCCCCCGCCGACAAGCGCCGCGCCCCAGGGCAGCACTCCTGGTCTGGCTGTGATCAGCCCCGGGAAGTTCAGCAGCCCCCCGGTCATGACCTCGAAGGTCCAGCGAGGGGGGGCGGGGGGCGGAGGAGGGCGGGGCAAGGAGGGATGATGGGGCTAGGGAGAAGGTTGTCCAGGGCTTGGGATGCAGGGGGGAGGAGACTGTGGCGAGGGACCTGGAGGGAGGAGGAGGGAGGGACCCTTCGGCCTCTGCCGCCTGCCCCTCCCCTCCCACCCCCCCTCCTTCGACGACAGTGACGAAGACGGCGACTCTGAGGCCGATGCCGATGCCGACAACGCCGACGTCCGCCGATGACCCTCCAGAGGTCCACGGAGGCCTCCGAGGGCCTGAGAGGTCTCCACGGCGGCTGGCGTCGACGGCGGCGAGGACGACGCCGACGCCCACGACGACGACCACGCCAACGAATCCGACGACGGCAAATACAAGGACGAAGACGAGGACGAGAACGAGGACGACAACGACGATGACGAAGACGACGACGACGACGACGACGATGGCGGCGGCGGCCGCCGTGCGGCGGAAGACCGGCCGCGGAGCGGCTGGCCGAGGAATCCCAATGCCTGGGATGAGCGACGGGCGCCGCTGGGCCTGCCGCGGGTGCCGCGCAGCCGCCGCCCCCACCGCCGCCACCGCCGCCATCGTCGTCGTCGTCGTCGTCGGCGTCGTCGTCGTCGTCGTCGTCGTCGTGGTCGTGGTCGTGATCGTGACCGTCGTCGTGATCGTGATCGTGGTCGTGGTCGTCGTGGTCGTGGTCGTGGTCGTCGTGGTCGTCGTGGCCGTCGTCGTCGTCGTCGTCGTCGTCGTCGTCGTCGTCGTCGTCGTCGTCGTAGTGGTCGTCGGCGTCGTCGTCGTCGCCGTGGTCGTGATCAAGGTCGTGTTCGTCGTCGTCGTGATCGTCGACGCCGTTGACGTGGTCGTCGTCGTTGTTGACGTCTTGGTCATCGTCGGCGCTGGCTGCGTCGGTCGGGAGGAGGGGAGAGGGAGGAGCAGGAGGAGGACTGGGATGGGGGACGGGAGGGGAACAAGGAGGCGGAGCAGGAGCGGGTGCCGGAGGGCGATGTGGAGCGGGCCGCGGGAAACAGCGGCTGGGCAGCTACGCACAAGGTAACCAACGGGCGCCGCTGGCGCCGCACGGTCGCCCACGCCAGAA
>CAUYUJ010017525.1:0-20000 GCA_963575745.1 Prorocentrum cordatum | reverse complement strand
CTCGGGGAAGACGCGGCCGCCTCGGCCCGTCTCTCGGCCTGCTGCCAGACGCCTGGGGCTGCTGGGCCCGTCCTGCGATGCCGGTGGGGAGACGGGGGGAGGCTCTCCGAGGACACAGTTGTCGAGATGGCGGCCCGACCACATGCTGGCGAGGTTGATGACAAGAGAGGCCAAACCAGACGGAGGAAGCACGCACGGAGACCGAGCACTCCGTATGGACTTACTCGGTATGGACCTAGCCTCCGATCAGGAGAGGCTAAGTCTGGAGTAAGCCCAGACGGAGACCGAACGCTGCGTATGGACTTACTTCGTATGGACCTAGCATCCGCAGGTGATGCACCCATATGAAAGGAAGCCGGGAAGGAGGGAGGGAGGAGAGGGGCGACGAAAAACCCAATCGGATCATACCAACCAGCGGGCCTCAACGACGGGAAATCATCAGACCTAGTCCTTGGGGGCAGCCTGGAAGTGGCCACTTCAGGATTGTACCGACGTGGTGCTCTGCTCTGCTCAGTCGTGGTCAAGAGCATGGAAACATTCGGTGCCATTGTACAGGATAATGATTTGGCTCTCGACTCCGCTATGGTGGACAGAAGCAGCGATCGGCTCCGTGCTGCTGGATACCGCCGCGGTGATCGACACCGTCATGGTGTCGTGGTGGACAGCGTGGTAGCACCCGGTTCCCAAATAATGGGCTCCGTCATGGTGGACAAAATGGGATCGACTCCGTCGTGATGAATACCATGGTAGTGTCCGACTCCGTCATGGTCGACACTGTGGTAGCGGCGTTCGACTCCGAAGTGCTGGATACTGACGTGGCGCTCGACTCACTTGTGGTGAACAGCAGATTAGAGTCCTATGCCGATGTGCAGTGCTAGGTTCAGCCGCGTGGCCGATATTCGGCCTTCTACGTACGGTCTGCTCGGGGAGACCCTGCGCCTCAACACGAGAATCGGTAGCCCGAATTTCGGCCACGCCCACGGGCCAACTGCGCCTATAAAGGGACTTGGTGGTCGACTACCTTTTGGATGATAACGTGGTACCCCATGGTACTGGATACGGACTGGAGGCTTCAGGATGCCTCCGCGGACCTCCGCGGAGGCATCCTGCAGCCTCCAGGGGCGGAGCAAACAACGCAAAATAATGCCCCACCATCAAAGCAACTACTCCCTCTCCTCCCCCCCTCGTCCTCCTCGAACCTGAAAAGACTTCGATCCCCGCCCTCCTCCCCTTACACTTCCTCCCCTCACACTTCCATCCTCCCCCTACACTTCCTACAGGCGGTGGTCGAACCAAAAAAACTTCGACCCTCTCCTCCTCCTCGAGCCTAAAAAACTTCGAACCACAGTCCACGATACACTTCCTCATCCCCCTCGGACCTCGACCCACCCGCCTCCCCTGAGATCTCTGGTGTTACGCAAAAGCTTCAACATCGCGAACACTCATCACTGGAGCCCAAGACCCAATCCAATCTTTTTGTAGCATCTTCCGAGCTGGGTCGATCGGTGTTGGCTCTGGGGCCCGAGACGACACAACGTCGCCCGTTGCAGCACACATTGCGACGCCAGGATCCGAGGTCGGCTGGACGCAATGAGGGCCCCTGGGTGAGAGTCACCTTTGGTGCGCGGCTTCTGGGAGGCGCGAGGTGGCCAAACCCAAGGGCGCAGGCGGCTGCTACCGCAGCGCGCTCAGCGATAGGGGGGGGCCCGATGAGCCCGCACCAAAGGTCACTCCGGCGCAGGGCCACTCCTACAGTCGACCCGTATCATAAAGGATACGCGAGAAGGATACGAGGGCCTTGGAAGGCCATCTCGCAGCTTTTCGAGCGGGGCGCGGCCTGCGAAAGTGGCCAGGGATGGACCGAGGAGGCAAGGATGCAAGGGTAACGCTGGGAAGGTTGCCGTTCCTGTCTATGCGGATTGACTGTACGTGTAGTCGATCAGGAACCTCCTCGAACCGAAATGTTCTTAGAACCCAACAATGATGTAACAAACAAGGTTCCTAAATCATAGACTCGATGTGTTAAGACAAAACGGTCTCAGGCAGAAATGTGCTAAGAATATTTCACGCGGACCAGGAAAGGCTCTTAGAACAGTCTCTGCTGGGCCTACGGGCGAGCCAGGGCGCTTCGCCACTGCTTGAGTGCAGTCGCTCAGAAACCTCCTTGAACCTCAGACCTCGAGACTGGCCCCAGCCGGCCGCCCGCGCCAAACTGGGGGCCTGCAGCAGCGCGTAGCACAGCTGCGGGTTGTCCTGCAGCAGCGCGCGGGCGCCCTCCGGCGACTCCTCTGCTGCTGGGGGGGGGGAGCTAGTTTCGGCGCTGGCGCGCCGGCGTCCCGAGGGGGAGGGGGGGGTGGGGGTGGGGCGCAGAAGGAAGCCCCGATTGGCGACGACGTGTTCTAATTCAAACCTGTTGTTTTTACCCGACGTCGCCCTCCGGGGACCGTGATCGAGCTCCGGGGACCGTGATCAATCCAGAACGCATCCGGAATGCAAGACTAGCCCGAGAGAGGGGGTTGGGAGTGATGGGGCCGCGGATGATCAACAAGAAATCGAAGGATGTCTGGGAGATGGGAGGATGACAAGGAGGGAGGAGGAGCAGGAATTCATGAACACTCTGCGGAGCCTGAAGCTCCTCAATCAAATATGCAGCGCGTAGACACTGGAGTGGCAGACACTGGCCGCATCTCTTCGCTTGACTAAGGAGAGGAGAAGGAGGCAAGAGCAGCAGGAGGGAGCAGGGGACCAGGAGGGGACGGCGGACTCTATAGCACGCTGCTCCATAGCACCATGCTCCAAGCACGAACTGGCGAGCCGCTCGAGGAGGAGAGAGGGTAAACAACTCACAGGTCGAACCTGGAGGAGGCACAAAGGACACGCGGCTGGTGCGCGATGACTGGAAGCTGAACGAGACCGCAGAGGCCTACCGATCGAGGGGATCGCAATCCGCCAAAGCGAGAGCATACTAGTGACATCCGGCATGGACCCAGCCAGCAGAAAGCAAACGACCGACCAGCCACACAAGAACAGCATGAGCCAGAACACCACCAGGACCTCTAAAACGACACCAGAGCGACGAAAACAAAGGGGTCTTACGCGAGATGCCGTAGCGACCTTCAGTACGCGGCGGCTTACGCGGGCCGCTGGCGCGGCACGCTGCAGTCGAGACGAAGGCGCCCACGCGCGACCTCACGCGGGCAACTTACGCGCCAATATCGGCGCAGACGACCTAGACTTCTTGCGTCGCTCACATGCCGAGCAGCGGGCCTCACGACCTGACAGAGCTCGGACCCTCATAACGTGCAGCATGGACCTAGCCAACCGAAAGCAAACGAACAAGCAACCACACAGGAACAGCACGAGCCAGAACACCACCACGGCCTCCAAGACGGCACCTGCCAAGCAGCAGGCCCAACGAACCGATAGAGAGCTCGGACCCTGCTGACTGCACCAAGACGAGAGAGGTTACGGCAGGTTCGTGTCGTGTCGACCCCAGCGTTGGTTTTTGACACCGCAGGGATCCTTCAACCTTGAACGATCGGCCGCTGCCGCAACGTCCGATCGTTCAACATCGATCGATTCTGGGTCGCCGGCGGCGTTCAACCTTGAACGCCCGCGCTGGGGTCGCCGCTGGTCGACACGACGCAAACCTACCGTACACACACACACAGGCACACGGGGAGGGAGGCGGAGAGGGGAGCAGCAACCCCTTCCCCCCCCACCGCCCCCCTCCTGAGACGAAGCCAGGACCAGGCTAGAATCGGGCGAGGAGGGTTCGAGAATCCCTGCCCTCGGCCCCCCAAGGCCCCTAAGAAGCCTCCACGAAGCTCCAAGAAGCCTCCCATGGGCCCCCACGAAGCGCCCAGAAGGGCAGCAAGAGGCCCCGAAAAGGCGCCCAAGCCCTGAGGAGCAGCACGCCACGACCGCCAATTCCTCAAGGGGTCGGCGGTGTGGCGTGAGCCCAAAAATCCACGTCCAGACTGCAGCCAAGCGTCTCGGCAATCCGACAGGACGGGTGTGTGACGCCAGGGCCCAGCCACAATACGTAAAGGAAGGACAGTTGCAAAACATTGTCTTCTTATACATTGCAAAGCAACCCCCCTTAATCCCCCCCCAGGGCCGCCGCCGGGGTGCCGACCCATTTCCACATCGAAATAATGAAAAAACTGTCCAAAACCTGTCGGAAATCTATGATTTCGGCACCTTGGGCCTCCTGAGGGGCCAAGACGGTCTCAAGACGGCTCAAGATGCTCGCAACACGGCTCAAGACGGCCCCAAGACGGCCCAAGATGGCCTCAGGAGGGCCTGAGAAACCCCAGTGATGGCCTAAGGGGGCTCCAAAAGGACGCTCAAAAGCGCCTCCGGAGGCCTAAAATATTTGTTGTTGTTTGGTTTTCGTTGATTTTTCTCGCTTGCGCCTTTTGCGCTCTCGGGGGGCCATGGCGGCCCAAACTGCTTCCAAGGTGGCCCCTAAAACTGCCCACGACGCTCCCAAGAAGGCCTCTATACGGCCCACGAAGGCCCCAAGATTGCCGAAAAAGGCCCCCAAGACGGCCCCGAAGGCCCCCCGAGAGCTCCCCAAGACGGCCTCCACAGAGGCCAGACGGCGCAACAGCGCCCCGAGATAGCCCAAAAGGCGCTCAAGAAGCCCCAAGAGGCCCCAAAGAAACCCCAAAGAGGGCCTCAGAGGCGCCCAAGACACCCCAGCAGGCCCGACAAAGACTTTACTGCGCGTGCTCAAGAGAATCTGGATCGGCTGCCTTCGCAGAAATGCGCGGGGGCGCTGCTAAATCCGCCGTATTAAGACCGCAAGGCTATAACATTTCTGACACGCCACCAACACGCAACGTATCCAATGTATCCACTGATTGCGTTATTGCTACATATCGTATGGCGTTACATTAGTATGTCTCCCCCCTTTCACCTCCCCCACGAGGCCACCCCACAACCGCCGACCCAAGAGTGGCGGACCTCTTCTGGACCCACACAGGTAAACAAAAACCAAAAAAAAAAAAAATGATTCGGGCCTCCTGGGCCTGTTGCGGGGCTAAGAGGCCGTGAAGACGGCTCAAAATGGCCTCAATACAAGCGAAGACGGCCCAGAGACGGTCCAAAATGGCCCCAAGAGGACAAAACAACACCCAAGACGGCCCCAAACGGCCTTAGAAAAAAGTCCAAGAGCGCCTCCGGAGGCCAAAACCATCGATATTCCGGTTTTGAAGAACCTTCCTTAGCGATCACACGCAGCACGAGCGCCCCAAGACGGCCCAAGACGCCCGCAAGAGGCTCCAAGAAGCCCCCACCCAAGACACCTCCAAGAGGCCACAACGAAGCTCCGAAGAGGCCCCGCAACGACTGGACTGTACGTGGTCAGGACGTGCACCCCGCGGAGCGAGAGGAATCCACGTCCAGAAGTGACGTGCTGAGCGGCAGCGTTTTCTGCGGGGGCGACCATGCAACGACTCCGACGTAGCCAATCGTTGAGTAACTGCCATAGGTTGCCTTGTTTTACACCATTACGTCTCCCCTGCTAGCCCCCCCTTTGGAGTCGCGCCACTCCGCCGACCCAAGATGGATTCCCCCACACAAAACAAAAACGAAATCGACGATTTGGGCCTCTGGGGCCTCTAGGAAGGTTTAGACTGCTGCACGCTTGCCCAGGATGGCCTCGGGGCTGGCCAAGGCAGCCCCAAAACGGCCCGAAATGGCCCATGCAGAGCTCATGAGGCCCTCAAGACGGCCCAAGAGGGGCCCCACGAGCGCCCGCAACAGCGCCCCCCGAGGCCAAAAACATAACTTGTCCATTGGTTTTGGCAGATTTTAACATCCTCGCGCGCGTCGACTTTCAAAAATCAGCGACTGCCAAAGCAGCAGCCCGGATTGCCCCAAGAAGGCCCCCAAAAAACCCAAAAGGGGCCTAAGACGGCCCCGGAACGACCAAAAACGTCCCGCAAGACGGTCCAGGAGGCCCCCAAAACAGCCCAAGAGGACTCCAAGAACGCCGCGAGGCGGCCGCGAGAAGCCCCCAAGACGGCCTCTGGAGGAGTCAGACGGGCTCCAAGCGTCCCCAAACGGACCGACATGGCCCCACGAGGGCCGAAAGAGCTCCCGAAACGCCCCCTCCAAGGCCAAGAGGTCCCCAAGGAGCCCCCCTGAGGCGCTCGAGAACGCCTTTGCGCATCGCACGGGAAGCTCCGGAAACTGGTCATCCGTGCATGTGCGACGCTAGTACAAGCGGCCCTCCGACCGAACGTTGACATACTGCACTTGGCTCGACGCGCGTTCCTCCGAGGTCGTTCACATCGCTGCATAGCTGGGCACAGGGTGGTCCTCAAGACGGCTCTCGAAGGATCCATGCGACCCTAGCGCGCCCGAAGGCGGCCTGGAGCAGTCTCAAGTCGGCAAAATCTCATGAAGTCGATGCCCATAGAAACGATGAGCATCTTCCAAAACGCACCTAACGCCCGCGCACTCCGCAATCCGGACGTGCACCCCGCGAAGCGAGAAGAATCCATGTCCGGAAGTGACGTGTTGCCGGAGGCAGGTCCGCGGATGCTGTAGTGCAACGTATCCAATAGATCCAATGACTGCACAATTGTAATGTATCCCATCATTACATATAATTTGTACATCTTGCATTGCGTTACATTATGATGTTTCCCTCCCTTTACCAAAGGTGGAGGCCCTCATTTTGGGGCTCAGAACCTACACAAACATATGGAACGTCAACGCTCGGCCTCTTGGGCCTCTGGGGACTCCAACAGGGCCTAAGATGGCCCAAGATGGCCACAAGACGGCCCAAGACGGCCCCAAGACGGCCCAAGAAGGCGCCAAGAGGGCCCATGAGGCCCGCAAGACGGCCCCAGAGGGCCCCCAAAGGAGCCCCAAGAGCGCCTCCAGAGGCTAAAGCCATTGCTATGTTTCCGGAAGTTTTTGGAGAATTGTTGCGTTCTCGTCTTTTTCTATCCTTAAGAGGTCCATGACGGCCCAGGCAGCCACCAAAATGGTCCCAGGACGGCCCCAGAGGCCTCCACGAGGACCCCAAGCAGCCCAAGAGGGCCCCAAAGCGGCCCAAAGAAGCCCCCAGGATGGTCCAAGAGGCCCACAAGACGGCCCAAGAGGACCCCAAGGGAGTCCACCGCGGCTGCGAGAGGCCCACAGGATAGCCTCCGAAGGAGCCAAACGGCGCAAGAGTGCCGCAATACGGCCCAGGACGCCCCCAAGCGGCCCCAAGAGGCCCCAAAGAAGCCCCCAAGCGGCCCCAAGAAGCCCACAAGAGGTCTCCAAGAGGCCCCAAAGAGGCTTCCACCAGGCCCCACAACGTCGGGACTGCTCCGGACGTGCACCCCGCGAAGCAAAAGGAATCCCTGGAAGGCTCTGGAGAATGCATCGGGCGCCGCGGCCTTCTCAGAGCGTTCCAGAACGCTCGGAGAGCGTTCTGGAGCACCTCGGAACGGATTTGTCCTCGTCCTGGCCCCGTCCGACCTCCCCGCTCCCTGTCGCCCACACCCTCCACGATGCGCAGAAACCACCCATGGTGCAGCCTGTGCACCACCCCGCCGTGCCTGGCTGAGGGCACGGGCATGCTGGAGACACGCCCTCGCTGCCGAGGGTCACGACGGCGCGGGCACCACCCCGGATAGCGGGGGAACGTGAGGGTGACGAAGGGGGAGCTGGCTCCGGGGGGGGAGGGGAACATCGATCTGGCCCCCCACACACACACACACACACACACACACACACACACACACACACACACACACACACACACACACACACACACACACACACACACACACACACACACACACACACACACACACACACACACATCATCGGCCACACACACACACATCATCGGCCACACACACACACACATCGCACATACACGTATCGCAAATACGCCCTCCGAAGGCCTAACCGCACGTTCCTGGGCGGCGGGGGGGCTATCTGGCTCCGGTCGGCGCATCCCACCTCTGAATCTGTCCGCCCCCCCCCGCTGCCCCAGGTCCCCGGGAGAGGGCCCAGCACCGCGACGCGGGCCAACGGAGCCACTCTCTCGTGGCCGCGCGCGCGCGGCGCCCACAGCGCGGCCGACGACGACGACGACGACGGACGACGACGGACGACGACGGACGACGGACGACGACGACGACGACGACGACGACGACCATGACGACGACGACCACGGCGACGACGACGATGACGACCACGGCGACGACGGCGACGAGGATACGACGAGGACGAGGACGAGGACGAGGACGACGACGATGACGACGACGACGTCGGCCTCGCCCGCCGCGCCGCGGGCGCGCCCGATCGCGGCGGCCGCGCGCGCCCGATCGCGGCGGTCGCGCGCGCCCGATCGCGGCGGCCCCGTGCGGGCGCTGGTCGCCGCCCTGGGGGGGCCCGCCGCGCGGGGCCGCGGTCACTCCACGCCGTACCCGCGGGCGCTGGCCGCCCCGAGGCCCTCCTGGTCGGAAGGCGACTTTCACGGCGGAGGCATGGCACGACGACGACGACGACGACGACGAAGACGACGACGACGACGACGACGACGACGACGACGACGACGACGACGACGACAAGGGCGACGACGACGACGACAAGGGCGACGGCGAGGGTGACGGCGACGGCGACGGCGACGGCGACGGCGACGACGGCGACGACAACCACGACTTCGACGAGGACGATGCCGACGACAACGACGAGGACGAGGACGAGGACGAGGACGAGGACGAGGACGACGACGACGGCGGCAGCAACGGCGTCGGCGACTGGCGCCGGTGGCCAATGGCGGCCGACGCTCCACGCCGGCCGTGCCGCGAGGACCGCATCCTGGCCGGGTGGATTGGGCGACAGGCCCTGCGCCGAAAGCCCCGGGCCCGATGGAGGTATCCAACGATGGAGGTATCCATCGGGGTCCTTCTCCAGAGCTAGGGTTAGGTCGGGCAGGTCCTCCTACAGGCCGATTTTGGAGGACAAACAAAAATATCCTCCTCCTCCCTCGCTCCTCCTCCCTCCTCCCTCACTCCTCCCCGTCTGGTCGGCCGTGGAGTTCAGTGCACAGACGTCCCAGCTTTCCAGGCTGTGGAGTGCTGGAGCGCCGATGCACCAAGTCCTTCCCCAGCTCCTCGGCACCTTGGGCGACCAAGCAACGTGTGGTATCCATCGAGCCCCCCCACCCTGGAGCTGGCCTGAGAGGGGGCGCGCACGCCGAGATCCTGGCCCAGGGTGGAACCTGCCAGAGTCCGGTGCACCTCCTCCTCCTCCTCCTCCTCCTCCTCCTCCTCTCGTCCTCGTCCTCCTCCTCCTCCTCTCCTCCTCCTCCTCCTCCTCCTCCTCCCCCCCTCCTCTCCTCCTCCTCCTCCTCCTCCTCCTCCTCCTCCTCCTCCTCCTCCTCCTCCTCCTCCTCCAGGGCGCCGAACAAGCGGGCACGGGCCGAGCGGGCAAGGGCGGGCCGAGCGGGCAAGGGTGTGCCAAGGCAGCTTCCGCGAGGCCACTGTGCGTCCCTGCTGCACGCGTTGGGCCTGAGGCGGGCTCGCACCGTGGCGACCCAAGCGTGGCTTCTGTGGGGGGCCACATGCGAACCCTACCCCTGCCCCCCACGATTTCTGAGGGGGAGGGTGGGGTTCACTTCGTTTGGGAGCTCCCGAATGAAATGAACCCCACCCTCCCCCTCAGAAATCGTGGGGGGCAGGGGTAGGGTTCGCATGTGACCCCCTACTCTGACGCCGCGCGGATCGTTCCACCTGGAACGGTCGGCGGCTGTCCGATCGCCCGACCGTTCCGTGTTGGCCGCTTCTGGGCCACCGGCGGCGCTCAGCTGAACGCCCGCGCTGAGGTCGCCGCCGCGTCGACGCGCCACGAACCCGCCGTAACCAGAAAGCGGCCCCAGGGACACGCAAATCAATATACACAAATCCACGGGTTCCCCACGTGTTCCCGTATTTTCTGGGTTCTCGTCTTCCCCCACACTTCCCATATGTTCCAACATTTTCCTAGGAGTCGACGATTCATTGTGTCTGTGTTTTCTTCCCCTCCTCAAGCCAGGTGGATGCTTGGCGTCCCTGCAAGCTCCTGGTCGGTGCTGGCGCTCTCTGGTCCCGCTCTCCGCTGGGCTGGCCACCCTTGCCCTTCTGGCACTCTTGGCGTCGCTGCCGCGGCGCCATCACCCCGATCCTCCCAGATCTCCGATGCCGTGGTCTGCACAGCCCCAAGAACTCCCACCCCCTTCCCCATTCCCTGGGGGCCGGATCTTTCGCAGAGCCCCTGCAGGTTCACCAGGGGTCCCCGGGAGCTCCTCCCGGGGCTGCTCAGCCTCCTACGGAGGTCTCTCCCTCGAGGCCTCCAGAGGCCCCGGCAAACTAGGAAACGCCGGCCCGGCACACACGACGTCGAACTTCTGGGCTCCTGGCCGCCGCTGGCGCCCCTCTTCGGCTCCTCGCTCATGCTGGCGTCGCCGCCGGCCCTCGCCAGCTCCTCCACGCCTCTGACGATGATCGCGGCGGCTGTGTCAGCGACGGCAGCGGCGGCGGCGTCGCCGACGACCGACGACCGACGACCGACGACGACGACGACGATGACGACGACGACGAGGACGACGACCGACGACGACGACGAGAACGACGACCGACGACGACGACGACGACGACGACGACGACGACGACGACGGAAGCGGCAGCGGCGCCACGCCTATGAACTGGCGGAGGGCCGCGTCGTGCCGACTGCTGGGCGAGGGCAGCAAGTAGTCCGTGACGCGCAAGATCTCCGGGTGTTGCGTGATCTCGCGGGCCTCCCACCCGGCCTCTCCCCACAAGGGCGTGATAGGGGGAGGAGAGGGCAGGGAGCGAAGGCCGAAGATGTGCGGGCAAGACTTGTCCATGTCCACTGGAGCTTGTAGCTTCGGGCTCCCTTCCCAGATACCCGAGGCGCGCTGGATATAGGGAATCGAACTCTCTCTCTCTCTCTCTCTATATATACCGACGCTTCTTCCGGCCCTGCATCAGAATTTGCACTGGAGAGCAGATCCTGGTGTATACGGGACCCTGGTGTATACATGTTTCGTTGTTTCCCCGGGACATCTGGGAAAAAAAGGTATACACCACACCACCCCAGCGTCGTCCTCGACCCTCAAGGAATCCTGGGATTCAAAATCAGCCCGCCACTGGTAGTGTATTGATCCAGTTTCCGAGGATATGCATGAAGATCAGGCCCATAGAGGCTAGATGCCATCCATACCCAGTGCGCCTCGGCCGTGCGGCACCCCTTCCAATGTCCCAGACGCGCTGAATATGGATATGGATATGGATATGGATATCTACGTAATTGTAGCCATGTGCACTAGAACCACGCGCACGCTTCGCGCGCGCTTAGGTTCTGGCCGCAGCTGCGCCACGCGTTACGGCCCTCGCTTTCGCTCGTGTGATCGGCGACTTTGCGAAGTCCGCTGCATGTGGGCGTTGCAGAGCCTCCATCCGCCTCGGCCCCCTCCCCTCCCCATCCCTCGGCATCGTCCTCCTCCTCCTCCTCCTCATCCTCCTCCTCCCCGTGCTCCTGTTCCTGCTCCTGCTCTTCCTCCTCATTCCCTCCTCCTCCTCCTCGTTACTCCATGTTCACTCCTCTTCGCCCTCCTCTTCCTCTTTCTCCTGTTTGTCCTCCTCCTTATCCGTCTTTACCTTCTGTCCCATGCCCTCCTCCTCCTCCTCCTCCTCCTCCTCCTCCTCCTCCTCCTCCTCTCCACCGTTTGCAGCTACTCCTCTTCCTCCCTCCTCCTCCCCCTCCTTCTCCTCCTTCTCCTCCTCCCGAGTGTTCCCAGTGAGGTTTCCGGGAACGTATGGGCAGCTGTTCCCAAACGCCCTGGCAGGGATCGTGGCCCAAAGGGAACTCCACTTACGTCCCAGAAAGAAGGTTCGCGTGGCGTCTTCACGCCCACGTCGGCGCACCCCCCACACAGATCGCGCCCCCTAGGGAGTTCCACCGACGGTTCCAACAAGAGGGATCGCGTGTCGTCTCTCCGCACATACCGGCACACCCCCGACGCGGGCCATGCCCCGCAAGGGTCTCCACACACGCGGATCACGCTCCGCAGGGAGCTCCACGCACGGCCTCAGTGGGCGCGCCTGCGCGGCGGCCACCCCCTCCACGCGAAACGCGCCCCACGGGGAGCTCGGCGTCCATGCGCGCGCTGACTCCGCAGCGGCCCTCTATCCAGTCTACCCCGCGTCGCGCAGCACGTGAGCAGAGAGATAGAGAGAGAGAGAGAGCGAGAAACAACAAAAAACAAGAGCGAGAGACAGAGAGAAAGAGAGAGAGAGAGCCGCGCCCTGCGAGAGAGAGAGAGGGAGAGATAATACAACCAAAAGAAAGCGAGAGAGAGAGAGAGAAAAAAAAGAGAGAGAGAGAGAGAGAGAGC
This sequence comes from Prorocentrum cordatum, assembly GCA_963575745.1. NCBI lineage: Eukaryota > Dinophyceae > Prorocentrales > Prorocentraceae > Prorocentrum > Prorocentrum cordatum. The sequence goes on along the minus strand of CAUYUJ010017525.1, from coordinate 7,585 downwards.
CGCGCCCTGCGCTACACGCAGCTGCATTTGGGTGGCCCTTCGCCAGGCCAAGTGGCTGCTCTTGTCTCTTGCATGTACACATACACGAGCACAGGCGCACAATCGTGCAAGTGTACATATATGCGTGTATATATAGGCATATATACTTTCAAGCAAGCGGTGCAGAGGGTCTTCCAGCGTGAGCAGCAGATGGAAGTGCGCATCGCGATCGAGCGCTGTGGGTGTGTTGGAGGAGCTGTACATCCAAATGCAACATGCACGGCCAGAAGACGAGGATAAGACCCAACTCAACATGAACTGAATCGCGACCGTACATACGTACACATACATACACATAGAAACAACATCTGTGCCGATCATGCGGCGCCCCAGGAAGGGGCCTAGGTTTTGGACCACAGGCCTCTCGTAGATGTCCATCAAGGTTTCTTGGAAGTCTCTCAGAAGCCCTTGTAGGGCCTCCTGGCGGTCTCCTGGGGGGTTCCTGGGGGCCTCCTGGGACCTCTTGGAGGCCTCCTGGGGGCCCCTTTGGGGCCTCTTGGGGCCTCTTGGGGGCCTCTTTTGGCCTGCTTGGGGCCAAGGCTCGAAATTTGAAGTTGGTATTCTCCCTGTGGGGCCCCTCTTGGGCCTGTCCTGGGGCTCTCTTGGGCCCTCTTGGGGGCCTCCTGGGCCGCCTTGGGCCCTTCTTGGGCCGTCTTGGAGCTCTCTTCGGGGCCTCCTGGGCCGTCTTGGGAGCCTCTTCGGCCGTCCTGGAGGCTGCGAAAACCCAGGAGGCGAATCTACTAAAAATATACGTTTGCCCAAGAGAATGGGACGGTTGTTGCTTCTTGGGGCCCTCTTGGGGGCTCTGGTGGGGGCCTCATTGACGACTTGGGGCGGCTTGGGGCGCCTTGGGGCTGTCGCGGTGTCATCTGGAGCCGTCTTGGGACTCTCGTGGGGCGCTGGCGGGGGCCTCGAGGGCCAGTCGCAGCCTATCTTGGCTGGTCTTGGAAGATTCTCGGGCTGTCTGGCGCCTCGGGGGGCCGCCCGAAGAACGCTCCGGGGCGGGGGGCACCGTCGTGCAGGGGGGGGGCCGTCCGGGGCCCCTGGGGCAGGGATCTCCCATGCATGCATGTCTGTCTGTCTGTCTGTCTGTCTGTCTGTCTGTCTGTCTGTCTGTCTGTCTGTCTGTCTGTCTGTCTGTCTGTCTGTCTGTCTGTCTGTCTGTCTGTCTGTCTGTCTGTCTGTCTGTCTGTCTGTCTGTCTGTCTGTCTGTGTCTGTCTGTCTGTCTGTCTGTCTGTCTGTCTGTCTGTCTGTCTGTCTGTCTGTCTGTCTGTCTGTCTGTCTGTATGACCGTAGTATGTATGTCTGGAATTGTATGTATGATGTATGTTCTGAAGTGTGATGTCTGTCTGTCCGTCGTGTCTGCCTGTCTGTCTGTCTGTCTGTCGGTCGTCTGGCTGTCTGTCTGTCTGTCTGTCTGTCCTGTATGTATGTATGTATGATGTATGTATGTATGTATGTAAATATATATATAGATATATATATATATATATATATATATATATATATATAGTATATATAATGTATATATATATATACACATATATATATATATATATGTATTCCTTTTCAATATTTTTACAATCCGGGGGGGTGGGACCCCTCCCCCCGGGAAATCGGACCCCCGGAATCTGGCGCTTTTGGGGCCCCTTGGACGCCTGGCAAGGGGGTCCCCCGAGCCTTCCGGGCCTCCTGGACGCCCCTGGCCGGCCTTCTGCATCTCTGGACGTCCCTAATGTCCTTGCGAAGCCTCTGCAGTGGGCTAGCGGGAAGCTCACAAAACGGCCCCAGAGCCTACAAGACACTCCAAAAGGCCTTCCAAGACGCTTCCGAAGAGGCCCCAAGAGGCCACAATTGTTGGCTTTCTCGCCTTTTCGGCTTTCCGACGTTCCAAGACGGCCCAAGAGGCTCCCAAGACCGCCGCAACACGGTCCAAGAGGCCCCCTACACAGCCCCAACACGGCCCAAGCGGGCACCGAGACGACCCAAGAAGCGCCCAAGAGGGCAACAAGGCCCCGATAAAGCTTCAAAAAAGGCCCCAGCGGGCGACCAAACATCCCAAGATCTAGCTTTCTGGTCCACGAGAGCCCCAAGAAGGCTTAAGAAAACCCCAAGAGGCGCCCCAACACACCCCCACGAGGCTCCGAGAGGCTCTAATCGGCCCCCAGGAGCCCCAAAAAGACCCCATGAGGCTTCAAATCGACTCCCAAGAGGCTTCACACCAGCTTCCCAGAAAAGCCCGAGAGGCGTACCACGCGATCCCCACAGGCCCCCAAAAGGCTCCCAAGAGACACGCCACACGGCCATGGAAGTCGTCCAAAAAAGCCCATGGAACTTCCAAAGGGCCGAAAGCTTCAGAAGGCCCCTCAAATCCCACAGTTCCGAGGACGGCCCAACAGGGCCCCAAAACAATCCAAACACCTCCTGCTGCTGGCCTCAGACTCGATTCCCGGTAACGAGAGACAGCACACATGTGTGCGTCGCAACAATATTCGGGAAATCCGTTGTGAACTTGGGATTCGGTGCACTTCCCGAGAAGATCGCACGTCGACGTTTGAGGCTCGAGGTTCGCGGGACAAGAGTCGAGAGAGGAAGGCGCAGATCACGGTTCGCAGCTCGACACTTCAGGTTTTCCTGAGATTTTCTATTCTTTCGGGGCCTCCGCTCTCTCGCCGCCACGTTGCAGGGGCCGCTTCAAAATTCAGTTCCAAACGCAATCCTAAATGAGCTTGCCGCACTTCAAGGCCAACATGGATGAGGCGAACAGCCATTTATGCTCGATTCGAAGGACCAAGGTGCATGGCGCGAAGCGCCAATGCAGTCTTGTGTATATATAGATATATATATATATGATACTCGTGGCACCCCGCAATTGTGGATCAGAATGAGGGGGCGGGCCCGGGCGACGCGGGCGTCGAGCCGGCGGACCTCGTGGCCCTCTGTCGATGGCGCCATCCTCCTCCTCCTGCTCCTCCTCCTCCTCCTCTTCCTCGTCCGCGTCCTCGTCCACATCGTCGTCGTCGTTGTCCGCCTCCTCCTCCTCCTCCTCCACCTCCTCCTCTTCCTCCTTTTCCTCCTCCTTCTCCTCCAGAAAACCAATGCGAGCAAGCCCACCGCAGGCGCCGATTTGCATGCTTGGCTTGTTCAATGAACGTAGTTTGGGTCGCGGGTGGGTCGCGAGCTCTCCACCTCGACCTGGAAGGAATTCATCAACAGCCCGCCGCAGGCGCCGAAAATTTTGACTTGCACACTGAACGCGGTGTGGGTCGCAGGTTCTCCACCTGGAACCAATGCAAAAGAAACCCGCCGCAGCCGCCGAAGTTTTGGTTTGTTCAGTGAACGTAGTTTGGGTCGCGGGTGGGTCGCGGGCTCCCCACCTCCACCTGGAAGAAATTCAAAAACAGCCCGCCGCAGGAGGCGAACATTTGATTTGTACACTGAACGCGGTTTGGGTCGCGGGTGGGTCGCAGGTTCTCCACCTGGCACGAATGCAAAAGAAGCCCGCCGCAGGCGCCGAAAATTTTGGGTGGGTCGCGGGGTGGGTCGCGGGTGGGTCGCGGGTGGATCGCGGTGGGTCGCGAGGTGGGTCGCGGCGCGGTTTGGGTCGCGTGTGGGGTCGCAGGTGGGGGCTCTCCAGGAAACGAATGCAAAAAAAAAAAAAAAACGCCGCAGGCAGCCGAACCAATTTTGGATGGGGTCCGCTGGTTGGGTCGTGGGTGGGTCGTTCAGTGAACGTGGTAAAGGTCGCGGGTGGGTCGCGGGTGGGTCGCGGGGTGGGTCGCGGGTGGGTCGCGGGTAAGTCCACGGTGGGTCGCGGGTGGGTCGCCGGGGGGGGGGGGTCGCGGGGTGGGTCACGGGCGGGTCGCGGGGTGGGTCGCGGGTGGGTCGCGGGTGGGTCGCGGGTGGGTCGCGGGGTGGGTCGCGGGGTGGGTCGCCGGTGGGTCGCGGGTGGGTCGCGGGGTGGGTCGCGGGTGGGTCGCGGGGCAGGTCGCGGGTGGGACGACGACAACAACAAACACAAACAACATATAACAAAAACAAGCACAAAAACAAACACAATGACCGTTATATATATGTATATACACACGGCCCGCAACATGCTCGCGTCTTGAAACGAATCATGACGGGAGATTTGGGGCCGCTTTCGACCTCCGAGGGCCCTCGCCGGGCCCCAGGACCGTCAACAGAACTGCTCGCGATGAAACGAGAGGCCCTCCATATCTCTGGGCGTCCACGTTGCGAACAAAATCATGGAGCCGACCAGGCGCTGCGTCTGGCGAGCACGAGCTGACAGCTCCACGGGGCTCCCTACAAGGCGGCGGCAGCCACGGCCGACCGAATCGCCTGCTCGAAGCCGCTCCTCCCTTGTCTCCTGCCGCTGCTGCCCCTCCTCTCCCCTCCTCTCGGAGGAGACACTGATCCCGATCCCGATGCCCTTCCCTTGCCGTCTTCGCCTTTTTGAGCCTCTTCGGGGGGGGGGGCTCTTGTCGTCAAGGCCAGAACACGCGCCAGGAGATGACCAGAATGTAGCGGTATCGGTACCTTTCTCTGAGTTCCCCCATCTCCTGCCTCCCTCCCAGGCGAACTCCAGAAGCCTCCGCGGACAATATGGTGCACTCCGGAAACCATGGACCCACGAAAATTGACGTCTCGCTTTTACTTCCGCCGGCTTCCACCCGCTGCCGCCGAAGAGGTTGAGGTGTGCGACAATGCTGCCCCGATGGATGGATGGATCCGGCTCGAGGACTCCAGCGCAAGAAAACGGGGCCCATTGAGCCCCAGCCGTGATCGGTTCCATGACGTCGTGATCTTCGTTCGCGACGTCGAATGTCTGGACTCTCCGCTTCGTCAGCCTCCTCCTCACCCCCCTCAACATCATCATCATCATCATCATCATCAGCATCATCAGCAGCAGCAGCATCGTCATCATCAGCCTCATCATCACAACCATCATCATTATCATCACAACATTAGAATCACAGTCGTCCTCATCATCAGCATCATCAGCATCAGCAGCATCATCCTCGTCATCATCATCATCATCATCACCAGCAGCATCAGCATCAGCATCAGCATCCTACTCTTACTCTTATCCTTATTCCTTATTAGAATATACTCTACTCCCCCCTCAGGCCGGCCGATAGGGGCCGCATCCGGGTGGTCCCATCCTAACCTGTAAAAAACAATACAAAATCAACATTTTTCTTATTTTTTCCTCTCGACATGGACGTCCTGTCGTCCACGGCGATAATTCATTGCAAAAAAATACCACAAAGGAGCACACGCCTCGCTTCATGTCAAGAAATCCTACCCCGAACACCGTGTGTTGCAAGCATTTCAACATGAAAAACATCAAAAACCCGAAAGTTATTTTTTTCGACAAAAAAGTTGTACAAATTTCCCGCCGGCAACGGGCGGGGTGGGGGGGTGGGGAGGGCACCCCCCCCTCTCTTGCAAAAATCATTAGAAAATATAAAAACCAGTTTCATAAATTATAGGAATCTTAAGAATTCGGTCAAATCAGCGATTTCACGTCATCGCGGCGGTGCACTCGCATTGCTCTGTCCCCGCGCCAGGCCGCGAATCCTGTCCAAAAAATACAACAAAGAGCACACTCGCGCGTTCATGTCAGAATCCTACCGAACACCGTGTGGTTGCAAGCATTTCAACATAACAACATCAAAAACCCAATGCTTTTTTCACAAAATGGCTTCGTGTCTGTCAGACCGTCGGGCTTCCTCCGCCACCTCTGGCTTACCTGCGGTGTTACCGGCATTCTCGAACTCGTCTGGCATTGGCCGTGGCGCGGCATTCTAACACGCGCCTCGCCAGTGTCCCGTCGCAACCGCCATCGCGGGGCCAGATCAGCTGACCAACCGGCTGGCCGGTGACCAGTCGGCCCCCAGTTGTGGCCAGTCTTTGCTTCTTATGTTGGGGAGGGCGGGTGGACTGGGCTAAACGGTTTGTTATATGGGAGGGTGCCTTGGCTAGCTTGACTCTTACACTTACTCTACTGACTCTTACTCTTACTATTACTCTTACTCTTACTCCGACTTCATGATCGCCAGCAGCATCAGCATCGGCATCAGCATCAGCATCAGCACTAGCATCAGCCTCAGCATCATGAGCAGCATCATCATCATCAGCAGCATCAGCATCATTATCATCCTCACCATCATGATCATCATCATCCTCAGAATCACCATCAGCATCTTCATCATCACCATAGTCACCACCATCATCATAATCATCATCATTTATATAAACTCAGTTCTTACACTCTATAGCTTTATAATATGCATTTATCTTCGCATTTATCTTGGGATGTGTATTTATCTTGACGTTTCTGTGGGCGTCGGCATTTATCTTGAACATTTCTGTGGGCGTCGGCATTTATCTTGAACATTCAACGGGCGTATTTCTCTGGGCGTCAACATTTATCTTGAACATTCAACGGGCGCATGACTTTATCTTACACACTGCACTCATTTTGGGATTCGTCGCTGTATCTTGCACACTCTTCCGACCAAACGAACAAGCGAAACGAAGCGTCACGGCCGCCACCCTGCCGAGCGAAACGAAGCGTCACGGCCGCCACCCTGCCGAGCGACCGAACGAGCGAAACGAAGCGTTACGGCCGCCACCCTGCCGAGCAAAACGAAGCGTCACGGCCGCCACCCTGCCGAGCGACCGAACGAGCGAAACGAAGCGTCACGGCCGCCACCCTGCCGAGCGAAACGAAGCGTCACGGCCGCCACCCTGCCGAGCGACCGAAACCTTTCGCTCCTCCTCCTCCCCCTCCTCCTCCTCCTCCTCCTCCTCCTCCTCCTCCTCATCCTTCTCCTCCTCCTCCTCCTCCTCCTCCTCCTCCTCCCCCTCCTTTGCCCCCCATCCTCTGTTCCCCCTCCGCTACCTTCTTGCCTCTCCCCCCCCGCGCCCCGGGCGGCTGGCGGGGCGGCGGGGGCGGGCCTGGCCGAACTGTTCGACGTCAAGGCGGGGGGCGGGGCGGCGGCAGCGGGGGCGACGGCGACCAGGGGGGGGGCAAGGAGGTCTTCGGAGCAGGGGAAGGGAGGAGAAAACAGAATACGGAGGAGCTGCGAGGAGGAATGGGGAACCTGGACGGGGGGTGGAAGCGGGGGCACTAGGTGGAGAAGAAACGGATACGATTGGATGCCAACGCGACCGCAACCGCCTGATCAGTTATCGGGGGCAACGCGCCACGAGCTAACTAGCGTCGGGGTCAACCCAGATCAACGACGCCAATATCTCAGCAGTCTTGCCCCCATGGAACTTTGGATCCTGGGGGATACTCGGCATGTGCATCAGGATGCCTATCAGTGCCGCCGAGAAGGAAGCCCCGCAGAAAGCATCCCCTGCTAGAGAGGTCAAGGTACTGCGCGGCATCTCAGCGGCGCCTGGAAGGGCATCGCACGGGATGCATTGCAAGTTGCATAATCCCCATCCGAGGAGGAGCCTCCCTTCAGACCTTTCCCATATTGACGAGTGGGTCATCAGCGCGCTGCAAAGATGGTCGTCGCTGTCAGT